>CM075982.1:30129825-30313414 GCA_038087875.1 Malacoraja senta
GCCACATCTGCGTCCAAGATGAGGTGTTCCATACTAGAACATCCAAGATATCCTCATTCTTTAGGGAGCAGGGGTTCCCCTCTCCTATCAATAATGAGACCCTCACTCGTGTCTCCTCGTTATCCTGCAGCTCCACCCTTGCTCCCCCTCCTCCTAGTCACAACAGAGACAGAATCCCCCTAGTCCTTACCTTCCACCCCATCAGCCATCGCATACAACACATAATCCTCCGAAATTTCCGCCACCTCCAACGGGATCCCACCACTAGCCACATTTTCCCATCTCCACCCCTTTCCGACTTCCACAGAGACCGTTCCCTCCACAACTCCCTGGTTAACTCATCCCTTCCCACCCAAACCACCCCCTCCCCAGGTACCTTCCCCAGCAACCGCAGAAGATGCAACACCTGTCGCTATACCTCCTCCCTCGACTGTCCAGGGACCCCGACAGTCCTTTCATGTTAGGCAGCGGTTCACTTGCACCTCCTCCAACCTCATCTACTGTATCCGTTGTTCAAGGTGTGGACTCTTATACATCGGCGAGACCAAACGCAGACTGGGCGATCGTTTCACGGAACACCTTCGCTCAGCCCGCCTGATCTCCCGGTTGCTGGACACTTTAATTCTCCTTCCCATTCCCACACAGTCCTTTCTGTCCTCGGTCTCCTCCATTGTCAGAGTGAGGCTAAACGCAAATTGGAGGAACAGCATCTCATATTTCGCTTGGGCAGCTGACAGCCCAGTGGTGAGGAAATTGATTTTTCTCACTTTTTCTCTCTCTCTCTATCCCTCCCCCACCCAAGTCGCACCAGCTTCTCATTTTCACCCTACAAACAGTCAACTGCCTGTTTCCTTCATCATCGTTACTTTTTTGCATATCTTTCATTCATTGTTCTTTATCTCTCCACATCATTGACTATATCTCTCGTTTCCCTTATCCCCAACCAGTCTGAAGAAGGGTCTCGACCCAACACATTTCTGCGTTTCTAAATGCTGAAAGCACTTACAGCAACTATTAATCAGTCTGAAGAAGGGTCCCAACACGAAACGTTACCTGTCCATTTTTTCCCGAGTTGCTGTCTGACCCGCTGAGTTACTCCAACAGTTATGTTATGGTGTAAACCAGCATCTGCAGATCCTTTTTACTGCATATGAACTCTTAATCACCATTCCCTGTAAAAATCCAATGTTAGCCCTTGCGAGCCCAATTACTGTAGATGCTGCGTTATTGGTTCTACTAACAAGCAATGAGTCCTATCTTTTGATTTCCTTTGAGAGAATGGTGCTGAGTTGCTGTGGGAACCACAGCAGGACCTCCTGGTGCAGCCTCTCCCACTGACTGGGGTGATCGGGGAAAGGTCCCAGGCAACAATTTTTAAAAATAATTTTTGTTCAAAAACTTAAATTTCATTCTTGATGGTGAAGCTGGGAAGTTTGGGAGTTGGTGTCTGTGTGGCCAGGGCAATGAACTATGTTTGGAGGCATGGAAACAGGCCCCTCAGCCCAACGAGTCCACGCCGACCATCGATCACCCATTCACACACTAGTTCTATGTTATTCCACTTTCCAATCCACTCCCTACACATAAGAGGCAATTTGCAGAGACAATTCACCCACAAACATGCACGTTTAGCTTAGTTTAATTTAGAGATACAGCGTGGAAACAGACCCAGCAGCACCATCCTACACACTAGGGACAATTTACAATTCTTACCAAAGCCAATTAACCTACAAACCTGTGCGTCTTTGGAGTGTGGGAGGAAACTGGAGCACCTGGAGAAAACCCACGGGGTCACGGGGAGAACGTACAAACTCCATACAGAAAGCACCCGTAGTCAGAATTGAACCAGGGTCTCTGGCGCTGCAAGGCAGCAACTCTACCACTGCGCCACTGTGCTGCCCGTCCTAAGGATTTTGTCTGAAACCTGAATCAAAAATAAATGAATGAATAAGTTTATTGGCCAAGTATTCACATACAAGGGATTTGCCTTGGTGCTCCACCCGCAAGTGACAACATGACACACAGTGACAGTTAGGAATGACACATAAAACATTAAATGGGGTAAATACTCAATGGATCAGGCAGCATCAAGGAAGGGGGACTATGTGAATAGGTTTATGTTTTGTTCAGCCAGTGCTGGCACAAACAGGAAAGGCTGGTTATCTGAAAGTGTTCAATTGAGACCATATTGTGAGCACTGAATGCTATACACTAGTTTAGTTTAGTTTAGAGATACAATGCGGAAACAGGCCCTTCGACCCACTGAGTCCGCGATGTATACTAGATTGGAAGGTATTCACTTTGAGTGCTGCTTCATCAGGATGGATGGTTTGTGTCCCTGAATGGTGGGAAGGAAAGCAGGAGAGGGAAGAGTGAGAGGAATACCTGGCCATTTCTTCATCATCATTGGCTCCAAACCTGGAACTCCTTGCCCAAGTGGACAATGGGAGCATCTTCAGCAGAAGGGCCATGATGGTTCAATAAGGGCTCACAACTCCACCTTCTGAAGGCCAGTTAATGATGGACAATAAATGACACCCGCACTCCCTGGGGAATGAGCAAATGATTTTTCTTGGATTTTTCTTGTCATTCTCAGACTCAAATCTGGTAAAAACACTTGCTATCACATAACAAGACACAAAGTGCGCGCATTCCTGGGACAGTGGCGCAGTGGTCGAGTTGCTACCTCACGGCGCCAGAGACCTGGGTTCGATCCTGACTACGGGTGCTGTGTGCACGGAGTTTGCACGTTCTCCCTGTGACCACATGGGTTTTCTCCGGGTGCTCCGGTTTCCTCCCACTTTCCAAAGACATGCAGGTTTGTAGGTTAATTGGCTTCTGTAAATTGCCCCTAGTGTGTAGGATAGAACTAGTGCACGAATGATCGCTGGTCGAGGTGGACTCGGCAGGGCCAAAGGGCCTGTGTTTCCAGGCTGTATCTCTAAACTAAACTAAACTAAACTAAGTGAGTCAGGCAGCATCTCTGGAGAAGTGTGTGGAAAAGAAATGCCGATGCTGGTTTACACTGAAGATAGACACAAAGAGCTGGAGTAACTCAGCAGGTCAGGCAGCATCTCTGGAGAAAAAGCATGGATGACGCTTCGGGTTGCGACTCTTCTTTAGATCACTTTTTCACTCGGAGAGTTGTGAATCTGTGGAATTCTCTGCCTCAGAGGGCGGTGGAGGCCGGTTCTCTGGATACTTTCAAGAGAGAGCTAGATAGGGCTCTTAAAGATAGCGGTGTCGGGGGATATGGGGAGAAGGCAGGAACGGGGTACTGATTGTGGGTGATCAGCCATCAACCACCAGCCATCAGCCACATTGAATGGTGGTGCTGGCTTGAAGGGCCGAATGGCCTACTCCTGCACCCATTGTCTATTGTCTATTGTCGGACCAGACTAGAAGAGTCTGAAGAAAGGTCCCGAACCGAAACGTTACGCATCCTTTTTCTCTAGAGATGCTGCCTGCCCCGCTGAGTTACTCCAGCACTTTGTGTCTATCACAGCATCTCTGGAGAACATGGATAGGCCACATTTCGGTTTGGGACTCTTCCCAACCTAATACTTGCACTGATAGTAAAATATGGACACAAATTTTGGGGTGTCTAATTTGCCTTAAATACTTGCCAAGAGATAGTGTAACATGATGCAGTAACACAAACTGAAGCAACTCCTCTGTTGTCAGAGTGAGGCCACACGCAAACTGGAGGAACAGCACCTCATATTCCACTTGGGTAGCTCACAGCCCAGCGGTATGAACATTGAAATCTCCAATTTTTGGTAACAATCCTCCCTCTATTTTTCCCTCTCCTCATCCCTGTGCCCCACTTGGATGCACACCCTTTGCTCTGACTCTACCCCCCCTCCCCCCCACCCCTTTCCTCTAGCGCTTCCACACTTCATCCCATCCTCTGGCTTCACATTTCATCTGTCTTCTCTCCTTATCTCACAGCCTTTTGTCTTCTTTTCATCTCTAGCTTTTGCCCACCCATCTGCCAATAAAACCACCCTCAACCGCATCCACCTATCACTCGTCGAGCTTTGTCCAGCCCCCACCTCTCTTCCAGTTTTCACCCCCCTCCGACTACAATCAGTCTGAAGTAGGGTGTCGAGCCGAAACATCGCCTATCCACGTGGCTTTACAGGGAGATTCATGCAACCAACAGAACAAATATATATAAACTATGAATGCAATAAATTATCCATGATATTGGGTAACCAGAGCATAATCTCTGCCCTTTCCACGATAAATGGTGCAGCTAAATGGGGTAAATTTTATAACAGGAGAAAAAGAAAATGAACCAAAACAAGCCACAAAGTGCTGGGGTAACTCAGCGGGTGAAAGCCCTGTCCCACGGTACGAGATCATTCCAAGAGCTCTCCCGAGTTTGCCCTGATTCGAGCACGGAGATTTACGGTAATGGCTGCTCGTCGGCACTCGGGGCTCTCGTGGAGATTTTTCAACATGTTGAAAAATCTTCACGAGTCTTCCCGAGCTTGCCTGCCGTTAGCGTTAGCTCCTTGGTTAACTCATCCCTTCCCACCCAAACCACCCCCTCCCCAGGTACCTTCCCCTGCAACTGCAGAAGATGCAACACCTGTCGCTATACCTCCTCCCTCGACTCTGTCCAGGGACCCCGTCAGTCCTTTCAGGTTAGGCAGCGGTTCACTTGCACCTCCTCCAACCTCATCTACTGTATCCGCTGTTCAAGGTGTGGACTCTTATACATCGGCGAAACCATACGCAGACTGGGCGATCGTTTTGCGGAACACCTCCACTCAGCCCGCCTGATCTCCCGGTTTCTGGACACTTGAATTCTCCTTCCCATTCCTACACAGACGTTTCTGTCCTAGGTCTCCTCCATTGTCAGAGTGTGGCTAAACACAAATTGGAGGAACAGCATCTCATATTTCGCTTGGGCAGCTTACAGCCCAGTGGTAAGGAAATTGATTTTTCTCACTTCAGGTAGCCCCGGCATTCCATCTCTCTCTATCACCCACCCAAGTCGCACCAGCTTCTCATTTTCAAGTCAAGTCAAGTCAAGTGAGTTTATTGTCATGTGTCCCTGATAGGACAATGAAATTCTTGCTTTGCTTCAGCACAACAGAACATAGTAGGCATTAACTACAAAAACAGATCAGTGTGTCCATATACCATAATATATATATATATCCACACACATGAATAAATAAACTGATGAAGTGCAAATAACAGATAATGGGCGATTATGTTCAGAGTTTTGTCCGAGCCAAGTTTAATAGACTGATGGCTGTGGGGAAGTAGCTATTCCTGAACCTGGTCGTTGCAGTCTTCAGGCTCCTGTACCTTCTACCTGAAGGTAGTAGGGAGATGAGTGTGTGGCCAGGATGGTGTGGGTCCTTGATGATACTGCCAGCCTTTTTGAGGCAGCGACTGCGATAGATCCCCTCGATGGAAGGGAGGTCAGAGCCGATGATGGACTGGGCAGGTTTACTACTCTTTGTAGTCTTTTCCTCTCCAGGGCGCTCAAGTTGCCGAACCAAGCCATGATGCAACCGGTCAGCATGCTCTCTACTGTGCACCTGTAGAAGTTAGAGAGAGTCCTCCTTGACAAACCAACTCTCCGTAATCTTCTCAGGAAGTAGAGGCGCTGATGAGCTTTCTTGATAATTGCATTCGTGTTCTTGGAACAGGAAAGATCTTCAGAGATGTGCACGCCCAGGAATTTGAAGCTCTTGACCCTTTCAACCATCGACCCATTGATATAAACGGGACTGTGGGTCCCCATCCTACTCCTTCCAAAGTCCACAATCAGTTCCTTGGTTTTGCTGGTGTTGAGGGCCAGGTTATTGTGCTGGCACCATATGGACAGTTGCTCGATCTCTCTTCTATACTCTGACTCATCCCCATCAGTGATACGTCCCACCACAGTGGTGTCGTCAGTGAACTTGATGATGGAGTTCGCACTGTGACCAGCTCGGCAGTCATGAGTATAGAGTGAGTACAGCAGGGGGCTGAGCACGCAGCCTTGAGGTGCTCCTGTGCTGATTGTTATCGAGTCTGACACATTTCCACCAATACGAACAGACTGGTCTGAGAATGAGGAAGTCGAGGATCCAATTGCAGAGGGATGCGCAGAGACCCAGTTCTGTGAGTTTGGTAACCAGCTTGGAGGGGATGATTGTGTTAAATGCCGAGCTGTAATCGATCAATAACAGCTTGATATATGAGTTTTAGTTGTCCAAGTGGTCCAGAGCGGAGTGGAGGGCCAGCAAGATCGCATCCACCGTTGATCTGTTGTGGCGGTAAGCGAACTGCCGTGGGTCCAGGTTTTTGTCGAGGTAGGAGTTGATTTGCTCCATGATCAACCTCTCAAAGCACTTCATCACCACCGGCGTTAGTTCCACAGGTCGATAGTCATTGAGGCACGTCACCTTACTCTTCTTGGGCCCTTTGTATTGATTACTGATGCCCTTTTAAAGCAGGTGGGGACCTCAGACCTCAGAAGTGAGAGGTTGAAAATGTCCGTAAAGACTCCAGCCAGTTGGTCTGCACAGGTTTTTAGAACACGACCAGGTATACCATCAGGTCCAGGCGCTTTTTCACCCTACAAACAGCTAACAACGGCCTGTTTCCTTCATCATCATTACTTTTTTGCATATCTTTCATTCATTGTTCTTTATCTCTACACATCACCGTCTATATCTCTCATTTCCCTTATCCCTAACCAGTCTGAAGAAGGGGCTTGACCCAACACATTTCTGCGTTTCTAAATGCTGAAAGCACTTACAGCAACTATTAATCAGTCTGAAGAAGGGTCCCAACACGAAACGTTACCTGTCCATTTTTTCCCGAGTTGCTGTCTGACCCGCTGAGTTACTCTAACAGTTATGTTTTGTTGTAAACCAGCATCTGCAGATCCTTTTTACTGCATATTAACTCTTAATCACCATTCCCTGTAAAAATCCAACGTTAGCCTTTGCGAGCCCAATTACTGTAGATGCTGCGTTATTGGTTCTACTAACAAGCAATGATTCCTATCTTTTGATTTCCTTTGAGAGAATGGTGCTGAGTTGCTGTGGGAACCACAGCAGGACCTCCTGGTGCAGTCTCTCCCACTGACTGGGGTGATCGGGGAAAGGTCCCAGGGCAACAATTTAAAAAAATCATTTTTGTTCAAAAAATTAAATTTCATTCTTGATGGTGAAGCTGGGAAGTTTGGGAGTTAGTGTCTGTGTGGCCAGGGCAATGAACTATGTTTGGAGGCATGGAAACAGGCCCCTCAGCCCAACGAGTCCACACCGACCATCGATCACCCATTCACACACTAGTTCTATGTTATTCCACTTTCCAATCCACTCCCTACACATAAGAGGCAATTTACAGAGACCAATTCACCCACAAACATGCACGTTTAGCTTAGTTTAATTTGGAGATACAGCGCGGAAACAGACCCAGCAGCACCATCCTACACACTAGGGACAATTTACAATTCTTACCAAAGCCAATTAACCTACAAACCTGTGCGTCTTTGGAGTGTGGGAGGAAACTGGAGCACCTGGAGAAAACCCACCCGGTCACGGGGAGAACGTACAAACTCCATACAGAAAGCACCCGTAGTCAGAATTGAACCCGGGTCTCTGGCGCTGCAAGGCAGCAACTCTACCACTGCGCCACTGTGCTGCCCGTCCTAAGGATTTTGTCTGAATCCTGAATCAAAAATAAATGAATGAATGAATGAATGAATAAGTTTATTGGCTAAGTATTCACATACAAGGAATTTGCCTTGGTGCTCCACCCGCAAGTGACAACATGACATACAGTGACAGTTAGGAATGACACATAAAACATTAAATGGGGTAAATACTCAATGGATCAGGCAGCATCAAGGAAGGGGGACTATGTGAATAGGTTTATGTTTTGTTCGGCCAGTGCTGGCACAAACAGGAAAGGCTGGTTATATGAAAGTGTTCAATTGAGACCATATTGTGAGCACTGAATGCTATACACTAGTTTAGTTTAGTTTAGAGATACAGTGCGGAAACAGGCCCTTCGGCCCACTGAGTCCGCGATGTATACTAGATTGGAAGGTATTCACTTTGAGTGCTGCTTCATCAGGATGGATGGTTTGTGCCCCTGAATGGTGGGAAGGAAAGCAGGAGAGGGAAGAGTGAGAGGAATACCTGGCCATTTCTTCATCATCATTGGCTCCAAACCTGGAACTCCTTGCCCAAGTGGACAATGGGAGCATCTTCAGCAGAAGGGCCATGATGGTTCAATAAGGGCTCACAACTCCACCTTCTGAAGGCCAGTTAATGATGGACAATAAATGACACCCGCACTCCCTGGGGAATGAGCAAATGATTTTTCTTGGATTTTTCTTGACATTCTCAGACTCAAATCTGGTAAAAACACTTGCTATCACATAACAAGACACAAAGTGCGCGCATTCCTGGGACAGTGGCGCAGTGGTCGAGTTGCTACCTCACGGTGCCAGAGACCTGGGTTCGATCCTGACTACGGGTGCTGTGTGCACGGAGTTTGCACGTTCTCCCTGTGACCACGTGGGTTTTCTCCGGGTGCTCCGGTTTCCTCCCACTTTCCAAAGACATGCAGGTTTGTAGGTTAATTGGCTTCTGTAAATTGCCCCTAGTGTGTAGGGTAGAACTAGTGCACGAATGATCGCTGGTCGAGGTGGACTCGGCAGGGCCAAAGGGCCTGTGTTTCCAGGCTGTATCTCTAAACTAAACTAAACTAAACTAAGTGAGTCAGGCAGCATCTCTGGAGAAGTGTGTGGGAAAGAAATGCAGATGCTGGTTTACACTGAAGATAGACACAAAGAGCTGGAGTAACTCAGCAGGTCAGGCAGCATCTCTGGAGAAAAAGCATGGATGACGCTTCGGGTTGCGACTCTTCTTTAGATCACTTTTTCACACGGAGAGTGGTGAGTCTGTGGAATTCTCTGCCTCAGAGGGCGGTGGAGGCCGGTTCTCTGGATACTTTCAAGAGAGAGCTAGATAGGGCTCTTAAAGATAGCGGTGTCAGGGGATATGGGGAGAAGGCAGGAACGGGGTACTGATTGTGGGTGATCAGCCATCAACCACCAGCCATCAGCCACATTGAATGGTGGTGCTGGCTTGAAGGGCCGACTGGCCTACTCCTGCACCCATTGTCTATTGTCTATTGTCGGACCAGACTAGAAGAGTCTGAAGAAAGGTCCTGAACTGAAACGTTACGCATCCTTTTCTCTAGAGATGCTGCCTGCCCCGCTGAGTTACTCCAGCACTTTGTGTCTATCTTCAGCATCTCTGGAGAACATGGATAGGCCACATTTCGGTTTGGGACCCTTCCCAACCTAATACTTGCACTGATAGTAAAATATGGACACAAATTTAGGGGTGTCTAATTTGCCTTAAATACTTGCCAAGAGATAGTGTAACATGATGCATTAACACAAACTGAAGCAACTCCTCTGTTGTCAGAGTGAGGCCACACGCAAACTGGAGGAACAGCACCTCATATTCCACTTGGGTAGCTCACAGCCCAGCGGTATGAACATTGAAATCTCCAATTTTTGGTAACAATCCTCCCTATTTTCCCCTCTCCTCATCCCTGTGCCCCACTTGGATGCACACCCTTTGCTCTGACTCTCCCCCACCCCCCCCCCCCCGCCCCCACCCCTTTCCTCTAGCGCTTCCACACTTCATCCCATCCTCTGGCTTCACATTTCACCCGTATTCTCTCCTTATCTCACAGCCTTTAGTCTTCTTTTCATTTCTAGCTTTTGCCCACCCATCTGCCAATAAAACCACCCTCACCTGCATCCACCTATCACTTGCTGAGCTTTGTCCAGCCCCCACCTCTCTTCCAGCTTTCACCCCCCTCCGACTACAATCAGTCTGAAGAAGGGTGTTGAGCCAAAACATCGCCTATCCACGTGGCTTTACAGGGACATTGATGCAACCAACAGAACAAATATATATAAACTATGAATGCAATAAATTATCCATGATATTGGGTAACCAGAGCATAATCTCTGCCCTTTCCACGATAAATGGTGCAGCTAAATGGGGTAAATTTTATAACAGGGGAAAAAGAAAATGAACCAAAACAAGCCACAAAGTGCTGGGGTAACTCAGCGGGTGAAAGCCATGTCCCACGGTACGAGATCATTCCAAGAGCTCTCCCGAGTTTGCCCTGATTCGAGCACGGAGATTTACGGTAATGGCCTCTCGTCGGTACTCGGGGCTCTCGTGGACATTTTTCAACATGTTAAAAAATCTTCACAAGTCTTCCTGTGCTAACCTGCCATTAGCGAGTCTTCCCGAGTACCTGCCGTTAGCGTTACGAGACGCTAAGAGACGTCCCGGAGCTCTGACGTACCCGCTATGTTCATTCTCTGTGCTTACCACGAGTTTGATTTTTTTTAAACTCGGGAGAGCTCTTGGAATGAACTCGTACCGTGGGACAGGGCTTTCAGGCAGCATATTTAGAGATCATGGATACGTGACGTTTTGGGTCGGGACCGTTCTTTAGACTGCAGAAGGGGGGAGAAGAAGCTGGAAGAGAGGTGGGGGAGGGACAAAGTCTGGCGAGTGATAGGTGGATACAGGTGATGATTGGTGTTGATTGGAAAATGATTGGACAAAAGCCAGAGATGAAGAGACAAAAAATGTGAGATAAGGAGAGAAGAGGCATAAATTGTGAAGCCAGAGGAAGGAATGTAGGTGGGAGGGTACAGGCAGACAGGGGAAAGGGAGAAGTCGAATCTAATACAGGTGGAACATGGGGCAGAGCGGGTGGAAGGAGGGGGGGTAGAAAAGGGGGGGTAGAAAAAGAGGGGGGGGGTAGGGTGTTGTAGGTTAGTTAGGGGAATTCAAGGTTAATTAACTTCTTTGAAATCAACAAATGGAGCAAGGGATTGTTTATAAATAAGTGAGTTTTATCCATGAAAACACATTCGAGGCATTGCACTTCAATGTGTTAAAACCTATTTTAGGACGTGTGAAAAGCAGTGGTCCATCTGGTGTTTCCACGGGAGCACCATGGTGCAGCGGGTAGAGCTGCTGCCTTACAGCACCAGAGACTCGGGTTCGATCCTGATCTCAATGCTGTCTGTGTGGAGTTTGCATGTTCTCCCTGTGGCCGTGTGGGTGCTCCAATTTCCTCCCACATGTCAAAGACGTGTGGGTTTGTAGGTTAATTGGCAAATTGTTCCCCTAGTGTATAGGGAGTGGATGAGAAAGTGGGATAACATAGAATTAGCATGAACGGGTGATCGATAGTCAGCATGGAATCGGTGGGCCGAAGGGCCTGTTTCCATGTGTAATTCAATTCAATTTAATACAATACAATACAATTCAATTCAATTCACTACAATTCAATACATTAAGCTGGGTGTTTAGAGATACAGCGGGGGAACAGGCCCTTCAGCCCACGGAGTCCATGCCAACCATCGATCACCTACACTAAAACTATCCTATACATTAGGGACGATTTAAAAAAAAGCCAATTAACCTACACACCCGTTCGTCTTTGGAGTGTGGGAGGAAACCAGAGCACCCGGTGAAAACCCACATGGTCACAGGGAGAATGTACAAACTCCATACAGAGAGCAGCCATAGTCAGGATCGAACCCGGGTCTGTGGTGCTGTAAGGCAGCAGCTCTACCGCTGCACCACCATGCCAGTTGTGATTGGTTGTTTGTAGTTCTGAGACTAGTGGAGTACCACAGGGGTTGGTGCTGGGTCCACCAGTGTCTGGTGTCTGCATTAATGATTAGGGAGGCAATTTAGTTAACATTGTTAGTCAACTTTCAAATGACACCAACAATGGTGATATGTGGTAGAGTTGCTGCATTACAGCTCAGAGACCTGATTCAATCCTGACTACGGGTGCTGTCTTTATGGAGTTTGTATGTTCTCCCTGTAACCGTGTGGGTATTCTCCGGGTGCCTCAGTTTCCCAAAGATGTAGAGGTTTGTAGGTCTATTGACTTTAGTAAAACTGTAAGTTGTCCCTCGAGTGTAGGATAGTGGCAGTGTCTGGTCGGCATGGACTTGATGGGCCGAAGGACCCATTTCCATGCTGTATCTCTCAAGTCTAAAGTAGACAGTGAGTAAGGTTATCTCAGTTTACAAGAGTATCTAGATCAGTTGGGAAGGTAGGTCAAGGACCGGCAAATGGTCTGTAACTCTGACAAGTGTGAGGTATGAGAAACAAGGCCAGAACTCGCACAGAAAATGGTAGAGTGCAGGAGAGGTGCTGCAGAACAGAGATGTCGTCTGAAGTAAGGTTCCAACCTGAAGTCTGAAGAAGGGTCCCGACCTGAAACGTCATCAGTCCTTATTTCTCCAGAGATACTGCCTGACCCGCTGTTACTCCAGCACTTTGTGGCCATCATCAGAGAGATCTGGGAGTTCCTTAATCTCCCAAATCTCTCTGTTCTGCCTCAATGCATGGTTTCTTGAACGTGGTGAGTAAGGTGAACAGTATGCATTCATTGGGAAAGGTGCTGAGAGCAAAAGGTGGGACTAGGATATTGTCCGATTCACCTTTACCCAATTGCGGACTGATGCGCTACAATGTTGAGAACCATATTCTCTAGAAATATATTCTACATTTTTCCCATTCCCCTTTGCTCTATCTATTGAGTTTTACCTGAATGTATTTATTTATCGTATCAAATAATTTGATTGAGAAGCATGCAAAACAAAGGTTTTCACTGTACCACACATGACAATAATTAACCTACAGCTAATTTTCAGTACCTTGGACAGAGGTCTTTTGGTAATTGAGCTCATGACACCCTCTGGTGGCCAACTCTGCCATTACACGCGACGGGAAGCAGTTTGTTTCCACAATGTAAATGTCTACCTTCTGACCTCCAGAGGACAATGGTGACTATCCTTGTGGCAACCCGAAGTTTAGTTTAGTTTATTCTAGTTTAGGTTAGTTTAGTTTAGAGATACTGCGCGGAAACAGGCCCACCGTGTCCGCGCCGACCAGCTATCCCCATACACCAGCACTACCCAACACACTGGGGTCAATTTACAATTTTTAACAAAGCCAATTAACCCACAAACCTGTACGTCTTTGGAGTGTGGGAGGAAACCAGAGCACCCGGAGAAAACCCACGCAGTCACAGGGATAACGTGCAAACTCCGTACAGACAGCACCCGTAGCCAGGATCGAGCCCGTGTCTCTGGCGCTGTGAGGCAGCAACTCTACCGCTGCACCACCCTAATACTTAACATTTCCAAATACGCAAAATATTCATCATTTCGTCCTCCTAGTAGGAAAAGGTGGCATGTCTCCAACATAGAAACATAGAAACGTAGAAAATAGGTGCAGGAGTAGGCCATTCAGCCCTTCGAGCCAGCACCCGCATTCAATATGATCATGGCTGCTCATCCAAAATCAGTACCCTGTTCCTGCTTTTCCCCCCATATCCCTTGATTCATTTTGCCCTAAGAGCTAAATCTAACTTCCTCTTGAAAACATCCAGTGAATTGGCCTCCACTGCCTTCTGTGGCAGAGAATTCTACAGATTCACAACTCTCCGGATGATAGAAAACAAGGCAAGAATGTTAAATTGTGGTAAAATGGTCATTTAAAGAAAGCAACGACATTTCTAATGTTTTTCTACTTTGTTCCTGCTGGTTCGTCATACTTACTTTTGGGAATGGGAATGCCAAGTTCACAAGAAACTGCAGAGAGTTGTGGACGTAGCCCAGTCCTTCACACATTGACCAGCTTCGCCATCATTGACCCCATCTACAATTCACGCCAACCTGGAAAAGGAATCAACATAATCCAAGACCTTTTATACCATCTCTCTCCTCTCCTCTTCCATCTGGCAGTAGATAAAAAGGTTTGAAAGCAAGTCCCAGTGATTTGATAATAATAATAATAATAATAATAATAATGGATGGGATTTATATAGCGCCTTTCTAATACTCAAGGCGCTTTACATCGCATTATTCATTCACTCCTCAGTCACACTCGGTGGTGGTGAGCTACTTCTGTAGCCACAGCTGCCCTGGGGCAGACTGACGGAAGCGTGGCTGCTAATCTGCGCCTACGGCCCCTCCGACCACCACCAATCACTCACACACATTCACACGCAGGCAAAGGTGGGTGAAGTGTCTTGCCCAAGGACACAACGACAGTAGGCACTCCAAGCGGGATTCGAACCGGCTACCTTCCGGTTGCCAGCCGAACACTTAGCCCATTGCGCCATCTGTCGTCCTAAACTGACTGGATATCATTCAATGTTGCAGATTTGAGCAGAGAGCGGATCGTTAGACTGAATAAAGTCCCTCTTGAAAGTTAAATCAGTGCTTAGAAAAAAAATAATACAGGGATGATTCGTTTAGTTTGGAGATACAGCCTTCGGCCCACCGAGTCTGCGCCGCCCAGCGATCCTAGCACACGAACGCTGTCCTACACATACCAGGGACAATTTTTTACATTTATTCCAAGCCAATTTTATTTCGGAGTCATGTGAGTGACTACGTGAAGAGCCCGCCAGCCCGCATTATCGTCTAACGCATGGCGCAACGACTGGCTGGCAGGCACGTTGCTCCTCCAGCGGTAAGTTAAACCCTGCAGGTAAGTTGTGAACTTATTTTCAGGTCGTTTTTTCCTTGCAGGAAGATCTTTACAGAGTTCCTGCTGGAGACGTTCCGGGGTCGTAATCCCAGCTCCACGGGGAAACCCGGCTCGGGGAAACCCGACTATGGACATCGCGGGGAATCCCGGCTACAGGGACCGCAGGGAACCCCGGCTGCAGAAACCGCGGCGAAACCCGGCTCGGGGAAGCCCGGCTGTGGGGACTGCGTGAAGACACAAGACCGCGGGGAAACCCGGCTCGGGGAAACCGGGCTACGGGGACCATGGTAAGACCGCGGGGAACCCGGCTCGGGGAAACCCGGGTACGGGGACCGTGGGAAGACCGTGGGGAACCCGGCTCGGGGGAAACCCAGCTACGGGGACCGTGGGAAGACACGGTTACGGACCGCGGAAATGCGGGTAGCCGGCGGCGACTTCAGACTCCGGCAGCCCGGAAAGGGGTACAGCCAAACGGAGTCTGAGAGACCTAGACTGGGACGATTCAGGCCAGGAGGGTTCCCCTCCGACATGGGTACGTCCTCGGACGTTTTTACCCAGATGGAGCATGGATAGCGTCCTCAGGGCGTTCATCCCACTGAGGTGATGCTCCATCCTGATATGGTCCATGGAGGGGCCATATCAGCGCAGGTGTCCTCGGGGGCCTGCGGCAGCACCTGTTTCAGGGCTGCTTACAAATCTCCCTCTCTGTGAAGGGGAGTGCGAGGGGTCAGTGGGTAACTGACTCCAAACTCGGAAGTATGTCCGGGGAACATACTGGAGTACATGCGTGAGGTTCCAGAAATTTCTGTCATGGCATCAAGGGTTGCGATATCCTCGCAAACGAAGGAGCTCCTGCTGGAAGAGTTGGCTTCCAGCCATTGGCAGAAAACCCGGAGGGGCCAGAGTTCCCCTGGCGAAGCAGCAGCTACCTCACATCACATTATTACAGGAACAGGTGCCGGCTGGGAGATACCATGCACCTGTAAATTGTTCCTGAAAGTGCCGGCAGTGAAAAGTGCTATCTGGGGTGATATTGGAGGCCAAGTCAAGTCAAGTCAAGTGAGTTTATTGTCATGTGTCCCTGGTAGGACAATGAAATTCTTGCTTTGCTTGAGCACAACAGAACATAGTAGGCATTTACTACAAGGCATTCTATAAATATATACACAATGGTCAATATACTGATAAAGTGCAAATAACAGTATTGGCTAATAAAGTTCAGTGTTATGTCCGAGCCAGGTTTAATAGCCTGATGGCTGTGGGGAAGTAGCTGTTCCTGAACCTGGTCGTTGCAGTCTTCAGGCTCCTGTACCTTCTACCTGAAGGTAGTAGGGAGATGAGTGTGTGGCCAGGATGGTGTGGGTCCTTGATGATGCTGCCAGCCTTTTTGAGGCAGCGACTGTGATAGATCCCCTCGATGGAAGGGAGGTCAGAGCCGATGATGGACTGGGCAGTGTTTACTACTTTTTGTAGTCTTTTCCTCTCCAGGGCGCTCAAGTTGCCGAACCAAGCCACGATGCAACCGGTCAGCATGCTCTCTACTGTGCACCTGTAGAAGTTAGAGAGAGTCCTCCTTGACAAACCGACTCTCCGTAATCTTCTCAGGAAGTAGAGGCGCTGATGTGCTTTCTTAATAATGGCATCATTGTTCTCGGACCAGGAAAGATCTTCAGAGATGTGCACGCCCAGGAATTTGAAGCTCTTGACCCTTTCAACCATCGACCCGTTGATATAAACGGGACTGTGGGTCCCCATCCTACTCCTTCCAAAGTCCACAATCAGTTCCTTGGTTTTGCTGGTGTTGAGGGCCAGGTTATTGTGCTGGCACCATATGGACAGTTGCTCGATCTCTCTTCTATACTCTGACTCATCCCCATCAGTGATACGTCCCTCAACAGTGGTGTCATCAGCGAACTTGATGATGGAGTCCGCACTATGTCTGGCTACGCAGTCATGAGTATAGAGTGAGTACAACAGGGGACTGAGCACGCAGCCTTGAGGTGCTCCCGTGCTAATTGTTATAGAGTCTGACACATTTCCACCAATACGAACAGACTGTGGTCTGAGTGTGAGGAAGTCGAGGATCCAATTGCAGAGGGATGCGCAGAGACCCAGTTCTGCGAGTTTGGTAACCAGCTTGGAGGGGATGATTGTATTAAATGCCGAGCTGTAATCGATGAATAACAGCCTGACATATGAGTTTTTGTTGTCCAAGTGGTCCAGAGCGGAGTGGAGGGCCAGCGAGATCGCATCCACCATTGATCTGTTGTGGCGGTAAGCGAACTGCAGTGGGTCCAGGTTTTTGTCGAGGTAGGAGTTGATCTGCGTCATGATCAACCTCTCAAAGCACTTCATCACCACAGGCGTTAGTGCCACAGGTCGATAGTCATTGAGGCACGTCACCTTACTCTTCTTGGGCACTGGTATAATTGATGCCCTTTTGAAGCAGGTGGGGACCTCAGACCTCAGAAGTGAGAGGTTGAAAATGTCCGTAAAAACTCCAGCCAGTTGGTCCGCACAGGTTTTTAGAACGCGACCAGGTATACCATCAGGTCCTAATCCTCCAGATTACTAAAATCAGGCGGCATGAAAACCCAGGAAATGAAACTCCAACATTTTTTAAAGATTACTGGCCTGGTGTTGATGTGCAATGCACACTTCGAAATGAACTAGAACGCCATCAGACCTGCCTTAAATTCCAATTTGCAGGCTCATGTAAGGCCAGCAATGTCCAGCCGCCGAATCTTCTCTTCAGGGAAAGCCTGTCCAAACAGGTAAGACCGGGATGAGGAAACAAAAGCTGTTGGACTAATCAAGGTGTTGGCGACAACACACCCCACGCCTCCATCGGCAGTAAACGGTTCACTGAAGCTGGTGGCAGCTTGAAAGATGGGCACAGGTCTTTCAGGCCAAGGCCCTCAGGAAAAATATGGGATCCACACACCCCAGCAGTCCTACTCTCCAAATCAAGGACGGAAATAGAACCCGCATCAGGGGCCTTTGGGCTTACCATAAAACCACCAATAACCATTGGGTCTGGTTCTTTCCGAAACATAGGGTATGTGGACCATTAAAAAGTTGGTAATATTTACACTTGTTTTTTGTACAAATGACAATGATAACATGAGATTCAGATCTGTTTATAAATTAAAATGATAACATGAGATTAGTTTATACTGCACAGTATACAAGCGAGACAGGCGCGGAAATAGGCCAGAGTTCTCGGAAATATGTCCGGAGTTGCCTTTCAAGGCAGGCTCGAAATTGTGGCAGACGTGGCCTGTTCATTGTCAACAGGTTCAACTAACATGTGCATTATAGACATTTCAGAATAGGAAACTTCGTTACTGTCTAACAACTGATTTCCATAGGATCAGTTTCCATTCACAGGGGATATTTGAAATTTAGCTGGATGGGGCAATGATAACAGTTAAAAGCATTGCAAAATGGGCTAACTTCAGCTCCCAGGTTATTTACCAAATTACTAAAACCTGTGCTTCGGCTGCTCAGAGCTCAAAAACACTTGTTATGGCCTAACTGGATGATATTCTAAATGCTGTATTATGCTAAATTAGCTGTATCAGCCACAAAACTATATTTGAGAAATTGGGTTTCTCATCCATCCAGTTAAATTTAAGTTGATATCAACTAAAATTATTGATTATTGGGATTTACCTTTAACTCTATTAATTTGTCTGTGACTCCGCCCTGAGGCAAGATATTGGAATTAATAGAAACCTGTAACAACCTTGTTGTTATCAAGCAGCCTTCTATTCATCAAGTGTAATTGGCAATATAGTTGCTTTTTCAGCTGTGCTATTTGGGCCTTTGCATTATCAGAACTTACAACGTGCAAAGGAGTAACCTCTCAAGTACCATGCAGGTCATTGTTAACAGATCTATGCTATTACCAGCTGAAACTATCAAAGTCACTATGGTGGACAAACAGTATTCAGCATTGCTCCACTAACTTTTCGTCAGTAAATCTTCAGTTATATTACAAACTGATGCTATTGCTCAAAGATGGAAAATTACTAATACCATGTCTAGTTACGGAGGCGGATGGGATTTGCATGAGTTACCAGTTCTTCAGTTATATGGTATCAACTACCTATAGACACTAGGTGCATTCTATGGGTTAAAGGTTTTTGTGCGAATATGCATAATCTGCATGCTCAAGTCCAAGTTGATACACTTTGGTGGTGGCATATGTTAATCACATGGGTGCAATCAAGTCAAAGTATCCAGTGATAGTTTACCTAAACTTATTTGGCGCTGGTGTATCATCACGTAACATCAATGACAACACAGAATGGATGTCGGATCACAAAGTATTTAATGACATTGTGGCTCGATGGAACACTAAAGATCGAGATGTTTGCATCCAGGCTCAATCACCAGTTGCAAAAAATATGTGGCATGGCGGTGTAGATAGATGCATTCTCGCTACACTGGGGAGGAATGTTCTTTTATGTCTTCCTCCATTTTGCCTCATCAGACGGGTCTTGCAAAAATTCAGCAAAATCCCACTTCAGGCATTCTTTGTAATGCCTGACTGGCCTATGCAGCCATGGTTTCCACTGATGTTGGGAATGATAATAGAACCTTATATGGTTATTTCTAAACACAAAAATTGTTGGTTCAGCCCGTGACTCGGGCAACCATCCAATGCGTGATAAAATCAATTCATTGACTTGCAGACTCTGAAAAGACTGTTCCTGCGGCTCGGGTTGTCAGACCGAACCATGGACGTGCTCACTGCAGATTGCAGGGATAACACCAGATAAGCAGTACATTTCCTCATTAAGAGATGGGAAGTATTTTGTTTAGCTAATATTACATATACTACGGCACGGCTAACTGACGTCTTAGAGTTCATTTTCGAATGGGTCTTTGACAAAAATTAACTTATAGTACCATTAACTGTGCCAAACGTGCCTTCTCATCATATTTGCTGCAGGGAGCGGGACCCACTCTGTCGGGTCTCACCCTCTGATATCCAGATTCATGAAGGGTATCTTCAACTCAAACCTCCCAGGCCCAGGTACGCCGAGATAAGGGATGTTAACATTGTGCTGACGCCGCTTCGCCGGTGGGCTCCAGCTACATCCCTGTCCTTGGTCATACTCACTTACAAAGTGGTTATGCTCATGGCACTGGTTCAGCGCAACGGATCCAGTCATTGCATAAGCTGCGACTGGACAGGATGGTTACATCTGCAGGCAAAATAACATTTTATGTTTATGACTTAGTCAAGCAGAGCAGACCAGGGGCATCAGGTCTCAAACTAGATTTTTTGGGCATACCCCATGGACCTTCGGTTGTATGTGGTCACACATCTACTACAGTATGTTAAGGTCACTAGAGCCTTAGGGGCTCTGAACTAGCAATGGTTGTTAGTTGCATAAAACCTCATAAGTAGGTATCAGTACAGACCATCTCCAGGTGGTTAAACCGGGTTCTGGCTTGTGCAGGAGTGAACACTGACATTTTCAAATCTCACTCCACCAGGGCTGCAACAACATCAGCAGCAGGGTTATGGACGTTCCGCTGGACCACATCCTAACGGCTGCAGGATGGTCAAACGAACGATCTTTCCAAACATTTTATAACAAACCCATTGCCAGACCGGGGGTATTTGCCAACTCTATTTTAGGTTCTGTTTTATAGTTTCCTCCCGGATGAGAGTGGTTACTATTGTTAATATTTGTTCATTAAAAAGCATCAGCATGTCTAAATCTATGTCATGTCTGAATGCATTATTAATGTTCACTCATCCATGGTCAATTGATGCAGTGTGTGACGCCTGGACTCGTGTTCACGGCATGAAATCACAGAGCTTTGAAATCTTCACGTAGTCACTCACGTGACTCCGAAGTAAAATAGTAAGATTAAACGAGAACTTACCAGTTTGAAGTTTGATCTTTATTTTATGAGGAGTTACGATGAGGGATTACGTGCCCTCCGCTCCCAACCCTCTCTCATAAAGATCAGCTGGTAGTTCTAGTTTCTCTAATCTTACTATATTCAGTTCATCAACTGTTATCTGTGATTTCACACCGCTGCTTTGAAGATTGACACGCATGCGTGCTGGCGGGCTCTTCACGTAATCCCTCATTGTAACTCCTCAGAAAATAAAGATCAAACTTCAAACTGGTAAGTTCTCATTTAATCTTACTTTCAACCTACAACCTGTACATCTTTGGAGTGTGGGAGGAAACCGAAGATCCCGGAGAAAACCCACGCAGGTCACGGGGAGAACGTACAAACTCCGTACAGCCAAGCACCCATAGTCAGGATCAAACCCGGGTCTCTGGCGCTGTAAGGCAGCAACTCTACCGCTACACCAAAGTGCCGCCCTGTCATGTGTTCATACCTTGCATTCAGATGATGGATTGTGGCTCTAATTGAACCCTGCGTTATATGGTACCACCAGGTAATATTACCCAAATGTCCCTTGTTCTCCATGCAAACTAATGATTAGATCAGCACAGAATCCTAATTGTCTAAGTGTTTTCAAACTCATAGTTACATATATTCATAATTCTATATTTATGTTGTAAGTTAATATGGCATGAATAATGCAATGATATTTATACCATCAATAATGAAGTTAGTTTGACTTAACCCAATTATATCTGCACTCATTTTACAATGTAACATAGAAAAAGATGGTGTCTCTGGTTACTACTTGACATTACTCAACTCTACAATTTAAACTCTAGCGATACAGCATGGAAACAGGCCCTTCGGCCCACCGGGGACTGCTGGGCACTGCGAGGGGTTGAATGCATCCTTGACAAGGAGTGTAAGATAGATGTATAATAGTTTATCGTTTGTCGGTATTATTGTGGTGGGTTCTGGTTTTTTTTACTGTACTGTATATATTATTTTAATATTTGTAAAAAAAAATTTTTCGACCCTCCGGGTCCGCGCCAACCAGCAATCATCCCGTACACTAGCACCATCCTACACACAAGGGACAATCTACAATTTACAGAAGCCAATTAACCTACAATCCTGTACGTCTTTGGAGTGTGGGAGGAAAATGGAGCACCCGGAGAAAACTCCGGGAGAACGTGCAAACTCCGTATGGAAAGCACCCATAGTCAGGTTTGGAGCCGGAACTCTGGGGCGATGAGGCAGCAACTCTACCACTGAGCTATTGTGCTGGCCTAAAATCACAGCACCTTGTAATGACAGCTGGGCAAGAATAGAAGGATATGGACCTAAGGCGGGCGGATGGGACTGGGGTAGATGAGCAAAAAGATTGCATGGAGTTGATGGGCGGAGGTCTCTTTCCTCTGCTGTAAGACTCTATGCCAGGTTTGGACATTGTGTTGACATAGTCTCTCCTGCTGCTGCACTCTTGCTCATTCAATCTCACATCTGGGGCAAAGAGGGATTTTGAGGGGCTTTGTTCACGGTTCCTGCAAATTTAGAGAGCTACAGCACGGAATTAGGCCCTCAGCCCACCAAGTCTATGCCGACCACTGATCACCCCTTCACACTAGTTAGAGTGTTCCTGAGCAAACATCTACCTCAGTGGAGACCCTTGCGGTGTCTTTAATCGGACTTTACCGAACTTTATCTTGCATTAAATGCTATTCCCTTTATCCTGTGTCTGTACATTGTGGTCGGCTTGATTGTAATCATGTATTGTCTTTCCGCTGACGGGTAGCATGCACCAAAAAAGCTTCTCACTGTCCCCTTCGTACACGTGGCACTAACTAAACGTGATCCCACTTTCTCATCCACTCCCTACACATTAGCGACAATCTACAGAGCTCCCATTAACCTACAAGCCTGCACGTCTTTGGGATGTGGATGGGAACTGGAGCACCCGGAGGAAACCCACCTGGTCACGGTGAGAAGGTGCAAACTCCACATAGACAGCAATCGAGGTCAGGATCGAACCTGGGTCCCTGGCGCTGTGAGGCAGTGGCTCTACCAGCAGCGCCAGTCCACCGGCCTTAAGATGGGAACATGGCATTCACAACTCTGCAGCCAAAGACAACACTGACCTAAACTGCCCGTTGGCACTGCCAATGTCACTCTCTATGAACGGCAGGCAACAGGTTACTCAATTCTGGGGGGTACGCCAACTCTGGCCAACCTTGTGATATTCCCTCTGTACTCGCCCCAGCTTCTCATATCTGCCATCTTGTGAATTAGTCATAGAGTCATAGTCTTACAGCGTGGAAACAGGCCCTTCGGCCCAACTTGCCCACATGTCCCATCTATACTAGTCCCACCTGCCTGCATTCGTCCCATACCCCCTAAACCTGTCCTACCCATGGGACGTGTCTCAATGTTTCTTAGACGCTGCAATAGTACTTGCCTCAACGACTTCTTGAATAAAGAGTATGGCAACATTTGGCGGATGGAGGTGGTTTCAAGACTGCAGGGCTGAGAATAGGGATGGGGTAGCAAGTGTGTCTCTTGTGAAAAGATAGACGCCGTTCAGAATTCCATCACAATCCTGCTCAATTATGAATAACCGCTGGCCTTAATATAGCTGCACTGTAATATTTAAGAGATGAGTACAATTTATTTTCTTTCCCACCTCCGTCAAGAGACGGTGGGCGGCACGGTGGCAGGGCTGGATTTAGATGAAGAGAGGCCCTAAGCTATTTCACTTGTGAGGCCCCCTCCCAATCCCCCACCCCCACGACTAGAGGACCATGACTACCCGACAGTGACAGTGTGACACTTTTAGATCCTACTGTATGTTGTCATTAAACAGTTGGTTTTAAAATACATATTGGATTCACCGCGGAGCGGGCGATGCCTTACTTGGATCGCCGTTTGAAGCTCTGAGTGTTGGGCCTGCTGCTTCAACATCATGGAGCTGTGGTTTGCGGAGCTCCCAGCCTCAGGCCGCGCTGATTTTAATATCGCGGAACCCTGGGATCCGTTTACCGAGGGCCGCCAGCGTGAATCTCCACCCAGCTCAGCCTGTGGACTTCGGGAGCCGCGGTCTCCAGTAGGAAGTGGCCGATTCGGAAGTACAAGCTGCTGAGAATGTTCTCCCGTTCCGACGTCGGATGGTGACCCCCAAATTCATTTTACCAATGGCCATGAGGGGGGGTACAAGAGGAGGGGGTCCGTTGGAGACAGGAAAAGGGATCATCAATGGGGGCAAGGACTCCTTCCCATGGAAGAACGCTGTGAGGCTGAGGCGACGGTAGAAGAGCTCCAAATTGCGGTGGGCGCGGAACTCATTGAGGTGTGGACAGAGGGGAACAAAGGTGAGGCCTCTGCTGAGGACAGACCATTCGGTATCAGAGAGGGGAGGTCAGGGGGGATGGTGAACACACGGCAGGGATGGGGGTTGGGGCCGGAGGAAGGCAGGTGAGTGGGACTGAGGCCAAGGCGATGTCTGGTGGGGGGGTGGTGGGTGGTCAGGTGGTAGGGGGGTATGAGGACTGTAGTGTGGGTGGGAAAGAGCTGGGGTCACATGGTTTGAGGGGGATGGGGAAGACCCCATGGAACAGCCACTGAGATTAGCAGGGTTGGGGGATGCCTAGCACTAGGACCCAGTGCAGTCAAATCCAGGGGAGTGGGAATCTGCAGTGTGGAAACTTCAGGCCCGGTGCAGAGTTCAGGCTGCGGGTAAGGCGACGGCTGCGGGCTGCTGGAGGGCGGTGGATTGGCAAGGGTCGGCGGGCAAAGAGTAGGAGGTCCCGGTGGGCGGATGGTCGGTGGGGCGGCGAGGTTCGACGGGTCCAGTGAGGCAGCGAGGTGACTAGGCCCCCCTAGATCCCGAGGCCCTAAGCTTAAGCTTGTCTAGCTTATACGTAAATCCGGCCCTGCACGGTGGCGCAGCGGGTAGAGCTGCTGCCTCATAGCGACAGAGAACCGGGTTCAATCCCGACCCCGGGTGTTGCCTGTGTGGAGTTTGCACGTTCTCCCTGTGACCGCGTGGGTTTTCTCTGGGTGCTCTGGTTACCTCCCACACTCCAAAGGCGTGCGGGTTTTGTAGGTTAAATGACCCTCCGTAATTTGTCCCTAGCGTGTAGGGTAGAACTAGTGTAGGGGCTGATCGTTGGTCGTCGTGGATACGGTGGGCTGAAGGGCCTGTTTCTATGCTGTATCTCTGAAACTATTAACAAACTAAAACAAAATAAAATGTGCCCTTGTTCCTATGACTTCCCTTTCTTGGATCCAATTGGTACTGGATCCTCCTCTGGGATAGCACGCAAAGCATCATCACGCTCTGGCGCCATCTTGACCGTTGGTTCGGTTTCTTAGAGTCTTACAGTCATAGAGTGATACAGTATGGAAACAGGCCCTTCAGCCCAACTTGCCCATACTGGCCAACATCTCCCAGCTACACTAGTCCCACCTGTCCATATCCTTCCAAATCTGTCCTAACCTTGTACTATGGATACCATGAGATAGTTGAGGCAGGGACTATCCCAATATTTAAGAAATAGTTGGACAGGTAAATGGATAGGACAAGTTTGGAGGGATATGGACCACTATCCACTATCCTCGACACACAATAGACAATTTACACATACACCAAGCCAATTAACCTACAAACCTGTCTCGGAGGAAACCCACGCGGTCACGGGGAGAATGTGCAAACTCCATACAGACAGCACCCGTAGTCGGGATCGAACCCGGGTCACCGGCGCTACAAGCGCTGTAAGGCAGCAACTCTACCGCTGCGCCACGGTGAAACAATTTACGGAAACCTGTACGACAAACCTGCATGACTTTGGAGTGTGGGAGGAAACCGGAGATCTCGGAGGAAACCCACGCGGTCACAGGGAGAGCGTACAAACTCCGTACAGACAGCATCCGTAGTAAGGATCGAATCGAGGTCTGTGGAGTTGTAAGGCAGCAACTCTACTGTCGCGCCACCATGGTGCTGTCCTGTAGTGTTTACATTTTCCAAATGGGTGCACGTATCAGGCCCTTCAGCCCAACTTGCCCACACCGGCCAACATGTCCTGAATACACCAGTCCCACCTGCCTGCTTAAATTTCCAAATGGATGCACTTATCGATATTGATGAACTGTTGTTACCTGATGTGTGATTGTGCGCTAAATGGATCAATTATTACATGTTCTACAAATCAGTTGAAATCAACATCTGAAGAAGGGTCCCGGACCATGATTCTGAAACATCACCCATCCCTTTTCCCCAGAGATGTTGCCTGACCTGCTGAGTTATGCCAGTACTTTGTGTGATAGGGAATAGGAGTAGAATAAGGCCATTCAGCCCATCAAGTCTACTCCGCCATTCAATCATGGCTGATTTATCTCTCCCTCCTAACCCCATTCTCCTGTCTTCTCCCTCTAACCTCTGACCTGGTGATTACAAATGGAGATATTTGTTTTGTGTAAAAGTCTTACCCCTCAGTCACCCCTCTTTCTCCCCTCATGTTAAACCTTTGTCCTGGGAGACTGATTCAAAACTTGGGAGACGGATTTGAACCCAAAGTTATCTGACCCTGCAGTGAGAGTTTGTCCAACTGAACCATCCCAGGGGTTGGGATATTTCCTGGGATATTGAAGTTCTTCATCGTCCTCGGCTGCTGTCCTTCCCCGTGGAACAGAAAGCCTCTGGTCGATGATTACAAACATCGAGCGATACATCATGGATTCAAGCCCTTCGGCCCACTGAGTCCGCATTCTGTTGGTGACTGACGATAGACACAAGGCGCTGGAGTAACTCAGCGAGTCAGGCAGCGTCTCCGGAGAAAAAGGATGGGCGACGTTTTGGGTCTATTCCTCTCATGATTGTGTGTACCATATTGGACACTTCCCTGAGCGGTGCTGGCTCGAAGGGCCGAATGGCCTACTCCTGCACCTATTGTCTATTGTCAGGACCCTTGTTTGCACCACTGGTGTAACGTAGCAGGTCAGGCAGCACCCCTGGAGAAAAACAGGATGGGTGACGTTTCGGGTCGAGACCCTGCTTCTAATGTTAGTAACCATTCTGTAAATGGTGCAGATGTGGTAAAGGGAACAAAGCAACCTATACCACTTTCATTGGTCCGCTTCTGTGAGCCTTAAGATAGCCGGAATGATGAAATGATTCTGAAAAGCGACCTCTGCTTCCAGCAGCCACAGTCGGTGGCATTTAGCACAGGTCTGCCTTTATTGCAGTGTAAGCGGTTCATGTTGGTACAACCCACCTGGTTTCCTGCTCCAACCCTTCCATCGGGTCCAGAGGAGGAGAGGGATTGAATCCATGAGCAGACGGCTGTGCTGATGGATATTTGCACAGAGCTGCAGCCGGGGACTGATCGGATGCAGCTCTCCAGACTCACTGCTTTGCAGAAGCAGACAATACCGTCCGAGGAAGGAGGAAACTGCTGGGAAACATGGCGAGCAAGAAGCAATCCGGAGAAACAAAATGGGAACTTGTTAAATGGTGAGAGAACTGTTTCGCTTAGTCCACATTTAGTTTTGAATCTTACTGCAGCTGGATATCCCAAAACGGAGTCAAGTGAAGGTTAATTAAGCACCTGCCTTGCTGATTAAGTTACGTTTATGCATTTGAACGTTGCTGCCGTCATTCCTTGTGGTTTTAAATGTCATATTAGCCCTGCATTCTATGAGGTTTGGGTGGGGGGGGGAGGGGGGGGGGAGTTCTTCCCTGGTGTTATGTTGGTCACTCGGCAAAGTCACAGAAAGACATCGAACGAACGAACGAACGTTATTTAAACAGAGGGCAATGTGTTTTAGGAAAGGCTGACAGTATGCTTAACTCTTTGAAGGATCTGGCCCTCTGATCCCCCAGTGAACAGCAGAGATGGAAACAAGGTTTTGTCGAGGCCGGGTACAGTGTTTAAGATGCGGTTAACGCTGGTCTGCTTCGAACAGCTGGTCGCCGTAATGAATAGTTTTTCTAGATGCGACTTAAAGCTTAATCGTCTGATCACTGCAGCTGTTACCGGTTCAGAGGCCGGGCTCAATTGTAATTAAGCGGGCTCTCCTTTCTTCCCTCTTTGCTTTATCATTCCATGCATCAGAGCAAAGTTCGTAAAGGGCCTGTCCCACTTTCACGACCTAATTCACGACCTTTTTCACTCGTGGACATTTCTCATCAGGCTAGAAAAACGCCCCGACCTACTTGATGCCACGAGTACCTACGACTAGCATCACGGCCTGCTACGACCTACATACGACCTCCTACGACCTCCTACGACCTCGTGATGACCATGCTGCGAGCTTGGCAGAGGTCATGAATTAGGTCGTGAAAGTGGGACAGGCCCTTCAGTCAGGCGCAGGAGCAGAATCAGCCCCACCGAGCCTGCTCCATCGAGGTAACATGGAGTTAAGTTCTGGAGCAACTTCATGCACTGCATGGGAGAGTGTGATGCTGGCATCTAGAAACATGGACAATAGGTGCAGGAGTCGGCCACTCGGCCCTTCGAGCCAGCACCGCCATTCACGATGATCATGGCTGATCATCCTAAATCAGTACCCCGTTCCTGCTTTCTCCCCATATCCTAGTGAGGGCCTCATCTATGATGGGAGAGGGGAAACCACGTTCCCTAAAGAATGAGGACATCTCTGATGTATGGTATGGAAGACCTCATCTTGGGCGCAGATGCGGCATAGACGGAGGAATTGGGGGATAGTGGGGGATAGAGTCTTTGCAGGAGGCAGGGTGGGTAGAACATCAGTGCTTCTTAAACTATGTCACTGTCAATAGACAATAGACATTAGACAATAGGTGCAGGAGTAGGCCATTTGGCCCTTCGAGCCAGCACCGCCATTCAATGTGATCATGGCTGATCATCCCCAATCAGTACCCCGTTCCTGCCTTCTCCCCATATCCACTGACTCCGCTATTTTTAAGAGCCCTATCTAGCTCTCTCTTGAAAACATCCAGAGAACCTGCCTCCACCGCCCGCTGTGGCAGAGAATTCCATAAACATTCACCCTCGACTAAATTGTCTTATGTTTTTTGGTAATTTTGATCTTGTGTATAATTTTATATATAAATTATGTTGTCACATGAGCAAAAAACATACAGTAACTCATTTATTAAGTGTTTATTTTATTCACATTTTTGAAGATCCTAAAAATGTGTGAAGAAGTTTAATTACCACTGGAGTTGGAAAATCATTCGATTAGAATGACAAAAAACCATCCCAACGTCTAAACACTGGGCATCAGCCCCATCATACCTTTTCTGGTCATTGATTACTGCAATTTTTTTCTTGGAAAACTAGCTCAAAAAAGCATGGTCTTCCCTAAAAGTTTATATTGCAGTAAATTTGGGAAATATCCTGCTACTTTGAAATGAGAAAACCATAGGTAGAGAGAAAAAAACATGTCAAATTTCCAAGGTAGTCAAAAGTGCTGGAGAAACTCAGCGGGTGAGGCAGCATCTATGGAGCGAAGAAAATAAGCAACTCTTTGGGCTGAAACCCTTCTTCAGACTTCAAATTTCCAGCTCCATTGCCATTAAAACCAATCAGAGCTTACTAAACCACTTTAATGGCAATGCCTTTTTTAAGTACAGAAAAAAAAAGTAAATATCTGAATAAATTAAGTCATTCACCGTTCATTCACCCCTCTAGTTTCATTCACCCCAAGATAATTTCATTCACCCTTGGGTGAACCATTCACCAGTTTAAGAAGCACTGGTCTTGATAACTGTGGGAGTTAGTAGGTTTTAAATAGATGTCAGTTGATAGTCTCTCCCCTGTGATGGAGATGGTGATATCAAGAAACGGTAAAGGGCCTGTCCCACTTTCACGACCTAATTCACGACCTCTGCCGTGTTTGCCCTTGACTCATACTCGCAGCATGGTCGTCGTGAGATCGTAGGAGGTCATGGGTAGGTCGTAGCAGGCCGTGATGCTAGTCGTAGGTACTCGTGGCATCAAGTAGTTCGGGCCGTTTTTCTAGCATGATGAAAAATGTCCACGAGTAAAAAAGGTCGTGAATTAGGTCGTGAAAATGGGACAGGCCCTTAAGGAGATGTCGGAGATGGTCCAAGAGAATTTGAGTGCAGGATGGAAATTAGTAGTGAAGTTGATGAAGTCGGTGAGATCTGCATGGGTGCAGGAGGTAGCACCGATGCAGTCGTCAATGTAGCGGAGGTAGAGTTCAGGGATAGAGCCAGTGTACGCCTGGAACAGGGGTTGCAGATGCTGGTTTGCTCCAAAGGCAAACACGATTTTGTGTCTATCTTCAGGTTTGCAGGTTAATTGGCCTCGCTAAAATTGCCCCCAGAGTGTGGTATGAGATGGGAATTGTGTGAAGGGGGTGATCGGTGGTCCGCATGGACTCGGTGGGCCACTGGGTCTGTTTCCATGCTGTACCTCTAACCAAACTAAACTAAAGGAATCCAATTCAGATGGCCTCTTCCAGACGTTTGCTAAAGCAGTGTTTCAGTTGTACATCTATACCACTAACTGAATGGTTAGTAACAGAAAGTGGACTGAGTGGGCCGAAGGGCTTGAATCCATACTGTATCTTACAATCAATCAATGAATCAATAAATAAATAGATTCATAGTCATAGTCATACAGCATGGAAACATGCCCACGCCAGCCAACATGTCACACCCACACTAGTCCCACCTGCATGCATTTGGCCCATATCCCACTAAACCTGTCCTATCCATGTCCTATCCCAATCAATCAAACAGTTAATCATTTAAATAGGTCATGTTTTTTCATCTGGCGCAACACAATAGATTGAAGCTGTTCCAATAAGAAACTGTGCAAGATATACACAAAGTGCTGGAGTAATTCAGTGGGTCAGGCAGCATCTCTGGAGAAAAAGGATGGGTGGTGTTTCGTGTCAGGTCCCTTCTTCTGACTGAAAGTAGCGGGCGAGGAACTGGAGATAGGAAAAGGCCAGAACAAAGCAGGGCCGGCATCAAATGATCAAGGAAGGGTAGAGCCCACAATGGCCCATTGTTGGTTGGGGAAGAGGTGATAACAAAGGGATACGAACAGTGGAACTAGCAGGATGCCTAGGGTGGGTCCCCATTCCCTGAGGGAATGCAGGAATTACAAAACATTACAGAAATCAACATTCATACTGCAACCCAAATGCAAAATTTGAGGTGCGGCTGCTCCACTTTGCGTAATGGTACTGTGGAAGATACAAGGAATTGCAGATAGACACAAAATGCTGGAGATGCTGCCTGGCGGGACAGGCAGCATCACAGGGGAGAAGGAATGGGTGACGTTTCGGGTTGAGACCCTTCTTCAGACTGATGTCAGGGGAGTGGGTGGTGCATAGATAAGAAGTGTACAGATAAGGAAGTGTAAGGTGTGAAAATGGGATAAAGGGAATGGATTTCAAGGAAAATGTTGAATAGATCATTGTTTGTTGGGAGAAGGTAACAACAAAGCAAACAGAAATAAAATGTAGTCGGAGACAGTAAGACTGGTCGGAGATAATAAACAATAGACAATAGGTGCAGGAGTAGTCCATTCGGCCCTTCAAGCCAGCACCGCCATTTAATGTGATCATGGCTGATCATTCCCAATCAGTACCCCGTTCCTGCCTTCTCCCCATATCCCCTGACTCCGCTATTTTTAAGAGCCCTATCTAGCTCTCTCTTGAAAGCATCCAGTGAACCTGCCTCCACCGCCCTCTGAGGCAGAGAATTCCACAGACTCACCACTCTCTGTGAGAAAAAGTGTTTCCTTGTCTCCGTTCTAAATGGCTTACTCCTTATTCTTAAACTGTGGCCCCTGGTTCTGGACTCCCCCAACACCGGGAACACGTTTCCTGCCTCTAGCGTGTCCAAACCCTTAATATTCTTATGTCTTATTTCTTACCCTGAAACACTTTAGTTTAATTTAGTCTAGTTTTGAGATACAGCGTTGAAACAGGCCCTTCAGCCCAACAGGTCCACGCCGACCAGCCATCCCCAATTCCTACACAGACTGGGGACAATTTACAATGCTACCAAGCCAATTTGCCTACAAACCTGCACGTCTTTGGAGTGTGAGAGGAATCCAGAGGTCCCGGAGAAAACCCACGCAGATCAAGGGGAGAAGGTACAAACTCTGTACAGACAGCACCTGTAGTCAGGATCGAACACGGGTCTCTGGCACTCTTATGGGCCTGTCCCACAGTACGAGTTCATTCCAAGAGCTCTCCCGAGTTTGCCCTGATTCGAACTCGGTGATCTACGGTAATGGCCACTCGTCGGTACTCGGGGCTCTCGTGGACATTTTTCAACATGTTGAAAAATCTTCATGAGTCTTCCCGAGCTATCCTGCCATTAGCGAGTCTTCCCGAGTACCTGCCGTTAGCGTTACGAGCCATTAAGAGACGTCCCCGAGCTCCGACGTACCCGCTACGTTCATTCTCCGTGCTTACCACGAGTTTGATTTTTTTTTAAACTCGGGAGAGCTCTTGGAATGAACTCGTACCGTGGGACAGGGCCATAAGGCGGCAACTCTACCGCTGCACCATCGTGCCTTCCTTGTGTTATGAATGAGCAATATATTCATACAGTTAAAATATATATGATAAGATGGAAAAATGGAAAATTGTTGGATCATATGATAAGGGAAATATCATTTCTACTAGACCACCATCTCTCTGACAACATATATATGATTATTTATGTAATTATTCATTATATTTGAATCTAATTAAATCCTTATGAAGATTGAAATTAATATCATCTGCGAAATCATCATGTTCTTATGGAGTAAATTACAGGCTAGTTTCACACAACTTGATGATGACTCTCATTGGACTTGTTATGCCAGCCCATGTTTTCAAAGCTGACATTTAAATTAATGCCCCTTGCAATATTTCATAACCTGACTTCAATAAAAGGAATAGACACTCCATTATAGCTCAATCTATATTCAAATTGGATTGAAATGTGTTGTGGTTCCTAATTTAATCCGGTACAAGATCCACGTGGGAGAGATTTCTGTTTGTTTAGTTTGGGAAGGAATGTAGGTGGAAGGGGATGGGCAGGGGCGGGAAGGGGAAAAATGGGAGCAAAATCAGGTGGGGAACAGGAAAGAGAGAGGGGGAATGAAGAAGGGACCCGATCTGAAACATCACCGGTCCATGTTCTCCCGGCCAGGACCATCACGCAAACTAACCTCCCTTCCACTGACTCCATCTACACCTCACGCTGCCTCGGCAAGGCCAGCAACATCATCAAGGACCCATCTCACCTTAGACCTAGACTTAGATTCCTTTATTGTCATTTAGGCCTTTCGGTCTGAATGAAATTTCGTTGCCTGCAGTCATACATATAATAAATAACAAAACACACAATAAACACAAATTAACATCCACCACAGTGAGTTCACCAGGCACCTCCTCACTGTGATGGAGGCAAAAGTCTTAAAGTCTCTGTCTCTGTCTCTTCCCTCTTTGTTCTCCCTCTGCGCTGAGGCGATCCAGGCTTCTGACGCTGTGACCCCGCCGGGTGATGGTAAGTCAGTCCCGCGGCTGAATCCGTGCTCCGTCCGCGACGGGCCGGTTCAAACTCCGCGGCCCGGGGTGGTCGAAGCTGCCGCCCTCCAGTCCAGCGGACGCAGCTGTAGTTGCGGGAGCTCCAGAAAAACAGGTCACCCACCTGTGACCTGCGAGCTCCCGACGATGTCGTCCACCGGGCCCGCGGCCGAGCCTCCGGTCTCAGGTCGCCACCAGCGTCCTCGGTCACCACCACCGGAACGCCACCGCAGCCCCGAAGTTGGCCAGCCCCGCACTGGCAAGTCCTGGCTCTGCCTCCGGAGCCTCGAGGTCGGTCGGTCGCAGTTGGAATTGGAGGCCGGCAGCTCCGCCATTTTGGCCTCAACGCAGACACCTCCCTCACTCCCTCTTCTCCCCTCTCCCATCAGGCAAGAGGTACAGAAGTTTGAAAACGCACACCTCCAGATTCAGGGACAGTTTCTTCCCAGATGTTGCACAAGCAACTGAACTGTCCTCTCACCAACTACAGAGAGGTCCCGACCTCCCATCTACCCCATCGGAGACCTTCAAACTATATTTACTTCGACTTTACTGGACTTTATCTAACACTAAACGTTATTCCCTTTAACCTGTATCTGTACACTGTGGATGGCTCGATCATGTATGGTCAATCTGCTGACTGGATAGCATGCAACAAAAAAGTTTTTCACTGTACCTCGGTACATGTGACAATAAACTAAACTGAACAAAAACGAAATCTCTCCCGAGATGCAGCCTGGCCCGTTGTGTTACTCCAGCACTTGTAAACCAGCACCTGCTGTTCCTTGTGGAAACAAGTTCCTTATGTCTCTAACATTGCAATAGGATGAGTCATTGGAGTAAATGCTACCGAGGGCTTTGGTGAGATCAAACCTGGAGTGTCGTCTTCAACGGTAGACAAAAGTGCTGGAGAAACTCAGCGGGGTTTCTCAGCGAGAAACTGAAGAAGGGTTTCGGCCCGAAACGTCGCCTATTTCCTTTGCTCCTAGATGCTGCCGCCCCCGCTGAGTTTCTCCAGCACTTTTGTCTACCTTGTATTAGTATTAGTTGGGGTGGCACGGTGACGCAGCGGTAGAGTTGCTGTCTTACCGCGCCAGACACCCGGCTTCAATCCTGACTACGGGTGCTGTCTGTACGGAGTTTGTACGTTCTCCCCGTGACCGCGTGGGTTTTCTCCGAGATCTTCGGTTTCCTCCCAGAGTGATCGCTGGTCAGCATGGACATGGTGGGCCGAGGGGCCTGTTTCCGCGCTGTATCTCTAAACCAAACCAAAAGCACCTGTAGAGTCAGGGTTGAAACCGTGTCTGGCGCGGTAAGACAGCAACTCTACCGCTGCGTCACCGTGCCACCCCAACTAATACTAATACAAGGTAGACAAAAGTGCTGGAGAAACTCAGCGGGCGCGGCATTCTCTCACTGTGCTGCCTCAATCTTAGACTTTAGACATTACTTTAAAGATACCGCACAGAAAAAGGCCCTTCGGCCCACCATGTCCATGCTGACCAGCGATCACTCTGTACACTGGCATTGTCCTACACACAGTCGGGGCAATGTACAATTTTACCCAAGCCAATTGACCTACAAACCTGTACGTCTTTTGGAGTCTGGGAGGAAATCGGAGCACCCGGAGGAAACCCACGCGGTCACAGGGAAACGTACAAACTCCATGGTGACAACACCCATAGTCATGATCGAACCTCGGTCACTGTGGTGGAGGTTTATGTTAAATGTATTTTGTGTGTTCTGTTGGTTTTTATTTGGATGACTGAGTTGGCAAATGAAATTCCTCGTATGTTGCAAAACATTACTGGGCTAATAAAGTATTATTGTGATTGTGATTGATTGTGATTGTGAGATACAGCGTGGAAACAGGCCCTTCGGCCCACTGAGTCCACGCTGACCAACGATCACCCACACACTAGCTTTGTGCCATCCCACTTTTGCATCCTACGCACTGGGGGGAATTTACAGAAACCATTTAGCCTGCAAACTTGCACAGCTTTGGAATGTGAGAGGAAACCTGAGAACCCGGAGAAAACCCACGCGGTCACAGAGAGAACGTGCAAACTCTGTACAGGCAGCACCCGTTGCCAGGATCGAACCTGGGTCTCTGACGCTGTGAGGCAGCAGTTCTGTCACTGTGCCACCCTACATATTTTAAAAGTGACCATATAACCTTCAAACCTGCATGTCTTTGGGTCATGGCAGATAACTGGAGCAGCCAGAAGAAATCGATGCAGTAACTCATGAACGTGCCAACTCCACACAGATAGAAGCCGAGGTCAGGATGAGACCTAGTCCCCAGGAGCTGTGAGGCAGCAGCTCTCTGACTCTTCACTGATCTTCAGCTACACTCCCCCTCAACGCACAGATCCTGCGCTGAAAAGTGTGTTTTGCAGAGAATTGTGGACGCAGCCCAGACCATCACACAAAGCAGCCTCCATCTACACCTCACGCTGCCTCGGCAAGGCCAGCAGCATAAACCAAGGACCGGTCTCACTCACCCCGGTCACTCCCTCTTCTCCCCTCTCCCATCAGGCAAGAGGTACAGAAGTGTGAAAACGCACACCTCCAGATTCAGGGACAGTTTCTTCCCAGCTGTTATCAGGCAACTGAACTGTCCTAAAGGGGCTGTCCCACGTGGGCGACCTAATCTGCGAGTTTAGAAGAGTGTCTTTGACCTTCAAACTCGCAGCATGGTCGACACGTGGTCCTAGGAGGTCCTATGAGGTCGCTGGAACTCTCCTTCATGCTCAAGGGAAACTCGCGGCCTCAGCTAGGTTGCGAAAAAATTTCAGCATGTTGAAAATGTTTCCACGAGTAAAATTTGGTCGGCATGGTTCTTTCTAACTCGTAGTGCAGTGGAGTGGGGTCGCTATGTAGTTATAGGCTGTCGAGGGCAGCCGTAGGCAATCTCCTTCACTGACCGGGCATTTTGATTGGCTCATTGGAGTTTTCAGGACCAAGGAAGACCGACCGGTAATGTAAAATGCCCACTAAACCTTATTATACTTTAAAAAAGTGTCTCCACGCCTTCTCTCCCCCTTCTCTCCCCATCTCTCTCCTTCTCTCCCCCTCTCCTCCCCCCCTCCTCCCCCCCCCTCCCCTCCCCCCCCCCCCCCGCGCTCTCTAAAGGACTTACCGTTAATGTGCAGCCGTTTTACCTTCTTCATCGCGGGTGTGAGTTTCAGACAGCGCTCCCCCGCTTCCCCTGGCCCCCGCCTTTGCGGTGTGTGTGTGTGTGTGTGTGTGTGTGTGTGTGTGTGTGTGTGTGTGTGTGTGTGTGTGTGTGTGTGTGTGTGTGTGTGTGTGTGTGTGTGTGTGTGTGTGTGTGTGTGTGTGTGTGTGTGTGTGTGTGTGTGTGTGTGTGTGTATGTGTATGTACGGTCGGTCGATCCAGCTCGCGGTTTCAACGCGGACGGTCTATCCAGCTCGAGGTTTTCCAGGCGAGTGCCCTCGAGCTTGAAGATCGAAGACACTCTTCTGGACTCGCGGATTAGGTCGCCCAAGTGGGACAGCCCCTTAACACCAACTTGCTGTCCTGCCTGCAGCTGTCCGTCTTTTCACTTCTTTTTTTATTTTCATTATGTTCAAATAGTGTTTGTCTTGGAGGTCTAGTCTTTTTATGTGGGGGGTGGGGGGGGGGAAACTGTATTTCTCAGTCCCTACATGGTCGGAGAGGCTGCTTTCCTCCGAGCAGCATCTTCGACCCGTCTTCGCGGCCTACCATCGGGTCTGGAACGGCTTTTCCTGAAGGGACTGGCCAGAACCGTGGCTTTGGCGGCAGCACAGCGCTGGAGCGCTATTGCGGAGCGGAGCGGGCGATGCTTTGCCCGGGTCGCCGTGCTGGAGCTCCGGAATGCTGGGTCCGCCAATTGGAACATCGCGGAGCTGCGGGTCTGTGGAGCGGCCAGCCGCGGGCGGCGGCGCTGACTTTAACATCGGGAGCCTGGGATCTTTCGCTGAGATCGCCAGTGGTGGAGCTCCGTCCAGTGTGGCCTGTTGGCTTCGGAAGCCGCGGTCTCCGGTAAGGATGCGGCCGTTCCAGGCATCCCAAGTCGCTGAGAGGGTTCTCCCGACGCCGGAGCACCATCACCCGGCGAGAAGGGCCTGAAACATCGGGCCCCGTAGCGGCAACTGCGGAGGCCTCCATAGGCCAGACTATGGGTGGACAAGGAGATGGGGACTGGACTTTGCTGCCTTCTCTCACAGTGAGAACCATTGTGGGGGGATGTTTTTTATGTTTAATGTTAAACTCCTTTATAATGTTATGTTGTATTCTTATTAATGTGCTGCAATGGCAACTTGAATTTCACTGCACCAATTGGTGTCTGTGAATAAATGAACCTTTGAACCTTTGAACCACCATCTACATCATTGGAGACCCTCGGACTATCTTTAATCAGACTTTATCTTGCACTAAACATTATTCCCGTTCTCCTGTAATTGTACACTGTGGACGGCTCAATTGTAATTCACGTATAATCTTTGTGTAGACTGGGCAGCATGCACAAAAAGGCTTTGTTCTGTATCTTGGTGCACGATGATGAACTCCATTTTGACGTGACCCCTCCTGCTATGTGCATGGACTGACACTAGATGGCATTTTGTGCCACTAAATATGACATGGAATGAATTGGCTGACTGAAATGCACGGTCCAAGTTCACATTTACTGTCACATGCACCAGGTAAGGCACAGTGATATTTGAGTTACCCTACAGCCATACAAGTCAAAAAAGAACACAATGCGCAATAATTTTAACATGAACATCCACCACAGTGGAATCAACATCAAATAAACTTCAGTCATCTTCGTCCTTTGTTCACCAGTGGTGGTCGGGACCTCGAACCCTCTGCAGTGCCTCTGCCGACGGCCCGATGTTAAAGCCATCTCGTCGGGATGATGGATACTCTGGCGTCTGCCCTCACCCCCACATAAAAACACACTGAGAAACATTAAAACATACATTTTAGACACACTAAAAATAACAAAAAAGTCGATATAGCACACAGGCTGCTTGCTGGCCACCCGATGACGCCCAGAGTGTGGTCATGAGGGTGGCACAGTGGCGCAGCTGGTAGAGCCGCTGCCTCACATCCTGACCTTGGGTGCTGCCTGTGTGGAGTTTGCACGTTCTCCCTGTGACCGCGTGGGTTTTCTACCGGTGCTGCGGTTTCCTCCCACAACCCAAAGATGTACGGGTTTGTAGGTTAATTGGTCTCTGTAGATTGCCCCTAGTGTGTAGGGAGCGGACACGGAAGTGGGATAACATAGAACGAGTGTCAACGGGAGATCGATGGTCGGCGTGGACTCGGAAGGTCCTGAGACCCCTTAACATGTTTAGGCAGAAGTGAATTAAAAGTGTGTTCGGGGATTAATGGGAAAACATATAGTCATAGTCACACAGCACAGAAAACAGGCCCTTCGGCCCAACTTGCCCATGCTGACCAAGATGCCCCAGCTGCACTGGTCCCATCTGCCCAAATCCCTCTAAATCTTTCCTATCCTTGTACCTATCCTTTTATATCCTGGTACACACCGTGGCGCATTGGTAGAGTTGCTGACTATAGGTGCTGTCTGTGCGGAGTTTGTACGTTCTCCCTGTGGCCCGCGTGGGTTTTCTCCGGGAAGCTTCAGTTTCCTCCCACACTCCAAAGACTACAGGTTTGTTGGCTAATTGGTTTAGTATGAATGCAAATTGTCCCTAGTGTGTGTAGGGTAGTGTTAATGTGCGGGGATTGCTGCTGGGTGTGGACTTTGGTTGGTGGGCCGAAGGGCCTGTTTCTGCATTGTATCATTAAACTAAAGTAAACAAAAGCATTGGCAAGTTGGGGAAAAGAGCCTTTTTCCATGCTGTGCGACACCATGACTCTACATAAGACATTTTCCCATGAATCCCCCTGCACACTTTTAATTCACTTCTAATGTTAGATGTTAAAAGCAGTATAATGAACATCAATATGAAGAAAGGTCTCGACCCGAAACATCAACCATTCCTTCTCTCCAGAGATGCTGCCTGTCCCTGACGAGTTACTCCAGCATTTTGTGTCTATCATCGGTGTAAACCAGCATCTGCAGTTCCTTCCTCCACGTAATAAATTTTCCAGTGGACTTGGAAAGTTTGAGGGGAATGTGGGGATCAGGACTTTTGGCGAGTCTAAAGAGAGGACTGCGGAGACCTTCAGATGACGAAGAGTCGGGATTGTTGGGGATTGACTGTGTGAGGATGTTGGGGATTGACTGTGTAAGGATGAATGCGGTGTGATTAAACAGACGGAGGAGGAGAACCAGACGGAAGTATCTGGAATATTGTGAGCAACTTTGGGCACCATATCTGAGGACAGAGGTGCTATCTCTGGAGGGAGAGGGTCCAGCGGAGGTTTACAAGAACGATTCAAGGAATGAGCGGGTTGACTTCTGATGAGTGTGGGCTCGTACTCGCTGGCGTTTAGAAGGACGATGAGGGGCACCTCATTGAAATGCACAGAATAGTGAAAGGCCTGGATAGGGTGAATGTGGAGAGGATTTTTCCACTAGTGGGAGAGTCTGGGACTAGAGGTCACAGCCTCAGAGTTAAAGGACGTTCCTTTAGAAAGGAGATGAGGAGGAATTTTTTTAGTCAGAGGGTGGTGAATCTGTGGAATTCATTGCCACAGATGGCTGTGGAGGCCAAGTCAATGGATATTTTATAGGCAGAGATACTGTAGATGGATTCTTGATTAGTGCGGGTGTCAGGGGTTATGGGGAGAAGGCTGGAGAATGGGGTTGAGAGGGACAGATAGATCAGCCATGATTGAATGGCAGAATAGACTTGATGGGCCCAATGGTCTAATTCTGCTCCTATCACTTATGAACTTAAGTCCAAACCCACGCCATCGCCAGACCTGGGCACGTAACACCTCCAACACGCAAGTCCCTTGGACTTTGCATGGATCTTTCACCTGTACGCAGTGACCCTTTAGAAGGGTCCTGAGCCGAAATGTCACCTATTTGTGTTGGATGGAAAGGTTAAGGGGGATATAGACCAAACGCGGGCAGGTGGGACCAGCGTAGATGAGGCACCATGGTGGGCATGGCCGAGTTGGGCCGAGGGGCCTGGGTCCGCCCGCACTGTGTGATTCTACGCCTCTATGACTCTATGGAATGCTGGTCTGAAGACCACACGTTAGGAGTTCAAAACTCATCATAGTAGTTGGAATAAAATCCCATTATTAGATTGTTGCAAAAACTCCGACCAATTTCTCTTTCGGGAAGCATTCTGCTGGCCTCTTTAATCAGGTGAATATGGAACCAGACCCAGGCTCACTATTATTGATCGTTCATCGGACATCAAAACAGCTTTACAAGGTGTTCAGTTATCTGGTGATCAGCTCATTGCTATTAGTAAGGGCAGCACGGTGGCACAGCGGTAGAGTTGCCGACTACGGGTGCTGTCTGTACGGAGTTTGTACGTTCTCCCCGTGACCGTATGGGTTTTCCCCAGGAAGCTCCAGATTCCTCCCACACTCCAAAGTCGTACAGGTTTGTAGTCTAATTGGCTTAGTAAAAATGTAAATTGTCCCTAGTGTGTAGGATAGTGTTAGTGTGCGGGGATCGCTGGTCGGCGTTGACTCGGTGGGCCGAAGGGCCTGTTTCCACACTGTATCTCTAAACTAGACACTGTATCTCTGATCGTCCGATCAGCAGAGAAGGTTATTGGCTGCAACCTTCCCTCCATTGACGAACTGTACACTGCAAGGGCCAGGAAGCGAGCGGGCAAGATCATCTCTGACCCCTCTCACCCTGGCCACAAACTCTTTGAATCACTTCCCTCTGGAAGGCGACTCCGGATTGTCAAAGCTGCCACAGCCAGACATAAAAACAGTTTTTATCCACGAGTAGTTGCTCCACTCAACAGCCAAAAATCTGTGGCTTCCCTTTGATCTGGTATTTTGTTGGTTCACATGCTTGATCAATGGTGTTTTTATTACCATTTATTATTATTAATGTTTAGTGTTTTCTGAGTCATTCGTAACTGTCACTGTATGTCATGTTGTTACTTGTGGGCGGAGCACCAAGGCAAATTCCTTGTATGTGAATACTTGGCCAATAAACTTACTTACTTACTTACTTAAACTCAACTAATGCAAATTATCTGCTGATTTTTTTGCATCACATCAGTGACGGTTTTTCAAGAGTGGTTATACATTATGAAGGGCTGGTAGTTTAGTTTAGTTTAGAGATACAGCGTGGAAACAGTCCCTTCGCCTCACTGAGTCCATGCTGGCCAGCGATCACCTACACACAGGGGGCAATTTACAGAGGGCCAATTAACCTACAAACCCGCACGTGTTTGGAATGTGGTAGGAAACTGGAGCACCTGGAGAAAACCCACGTGGTCACAGGGAGAACGTGCAAACACCATGCCGACAGCACCTGAGGTCAGGATCGAACCTGGGTCTCTGGTGCTGTGAGGCAGCAACACTACCGCTGTGCCACCCATTGGAAGCGGGCAGATTCCGATGGAGTCTAAATGCAAGTCCTTCTTCTCATTCATTCTTTGTATTCAAGCTCTATCATTGGGAACCTGCCCACGGAACGGGGAACGTTATTAGTGTAAAGCTGAGACGGGTCTGCTGAAGAGATTCACTGGGCAAGGGTTAAAACTGCAGCAGTTCAAAACAAACCAAAGCTCTGGTGCAGAACAGCTGCAGCCTCCGCCAGTTGACGTTGTAGTAAAGGTGGTTTAGCAGTCACTAAAATGTGGTGTCGATTCTCCAGCGGCTTACGTATTTGACAAAGACAAAAAGGATTTTGTAACCAGCACCTTTAGATGGATCCGTGCACGACCAGCGATCACTCCATGCACGAACACCATCCTACACACACTAGTTTGTTCTGCACACGCATGCTGTTCACCAGCTCAAAACGTCTGACTTTGCATTTCTGAGCATAAGGCGTCGAACGGGATTGGAAGCAACATTATTTCATTTCTAATCTTCCAGACGTTAGAGATACAGCGTGGTAACAGGCCATTCGGCCCACCGAGCCGGTGCCGACCAGCGATCACCCCGTACACCAACACTATCCTACACACTAGGGACCATTTACAATTTATAGAAGCCATCAAATCCCCTATCACACTAGTGCTTAAGAAGGAACTGCAGATGCTGGAAAATCGAAGGTAGACAAAAGTGCCGCACCCGCTGAGTTATCCAGCACTTTTGTCCACCCCCCAATCACACTAGTTGTAGACAATAGACAATAGATGCAGGAGTAGGCCATTCGGCCCTTCGAGCCGGCACCGCCATTCACTGTGATCATGGCTGAACATCCACAATCAGTCCCCCGTTCCTGCCTTCTCCCCATATCCCCTGAACGGGGGGTACTGATTGTGGACCTCAAGTGGCCCTGACCATGGTTGTTAATTTCCCAGTATGGATCAACAGATGATTATCGGGAGCGGGATTCCTTGGATATTATTGAGTCAGTAACCCATCCCCTGCCTGGAATGTGGGAAGACAATACCTAGAGCATCTACACTTGGTGTTATCTTAGGACCTGAAAGGGGCAGATCATAGAGTCATACAGCGTGGAAACAGGCCCTTCAGCCCAACTTGACCGCACCGACCAACATTCATTCATTCATCATCGTTGAAAACATTAGCGATGCAGTGGTGCTGGTTTCCAACGGGAACGGTGACGGACGCACCACACATCTCTCTCCTCCAGTTCCTGCGGATTTCCACCGCAGGAAGTATAGGATTTTGGTGTGTGTGCTTTATCATCATTCCTTACAATGCCGTGTACGACAGCGATCGCAACTTCTACTGAAGTGTGGATGGCCGTTGGCTCGCTAGAAGCTCATCCGCCCTTTGACAGGTCTTGTATTTGGTCCTGCTGGGGGTCCACAGCCCCCTCCTCACCTGGCAAACCAGGTGGGGGAGACGGTTTAGTCGCCGACTATCCGACCACGGAGCAGGTAGCACGGGATTACATTGTACCCGTGGCAGGGGGGAACTCCCCCTGACCAACATGTCCCATCTAAGATAAATGCAAAATGGTGGAGTAACTCAGTGGGACAGGCAGCATCACTGGAGAGCAGGAATGGGTGACATTTTGGATCGAGACCCTTCTTCAGACTACACTAGTCCCACCTGCCTGTGTTTGTCCCATATCCCTCTAAACCTGTACTATCCACGTTCCTGTCTAATTGTTTCTTAAATGTTGTGATAGTCCAAGCCTCAATATAGCTCCTCTGGCAGCTCGTTCCATACATCCACCACCCTTTGTGTGAAAAAGTTACCCCTCAGGTTCCTATTAAATCTTTTTCCCCCCTCACCATAAACCTATGTCCTCTGGTTCTCAAATCCCTTACTCTGGGCAAGAGACTCTGTGCGTCTACCCGATCTATTCCTCTCATGATTTTGTACACCTCTATAAGATCGCCCCTCATCCTCCTGTGCTCCAAGGAATAGAGTCCTAGGCTGCTCAACCTCTCCCCATAGCTCTGACCCTCAAGTCCTGGCAACATTCTTGTAAATTAGTTTTTAGCACTGCTGCTTAAATGCTATTCCACACCTCCTCTCCCTTCTGCTGACCTGGCCAATTTAACTTGTTTTAAACTCTCCCACTCTTTTCAAACTAAAAGCAGGAGGACTCAAGCCATTATCTTTTAAAGCGTTATGGTGGTGGAAGTGTGTAGGAAGAAACTGTAGATGTTGTGGTTTAAACCGAAGATAGACACAAAGTTATTCCCTTTATCCTGCATCTATATGGTGTGCACGACTTGATTGTAATCATGTATGTAGAGTCTTTCCGCTGACTGGTTAGCACGCAACAAAATGCTTTTCGCTGCACCTCAGTACGCATGACAATAATAAACTAAACTTGAGGAGCAAAGAGGGTTTAGTATAATTTAGTTTAGAGATACAGTGTGGAAACAGGCCCTTCGGCCCACCGAGTCCGCGCCGACCAGCGATCCCCGCACATTAACACTATCCTACACACTAGGGACAATGTACAATTTTTACGGAAGACAATTCACCTACAAACATGTACGTGTTTGGAGTCCCACATCCACTCTATTCAGCCCTAAAGTTTGCTCGTGCTACACAGGAGGATTTAAACTAGATTGTCAGGTGGACAGGATTCAATGCAGGACCAAGGCAGGTGAGAGGCAGGTGTGGAAGGATGATGAAAGCAAGTTCAGTAGACAATGTGTGTAGGGGGGAATTACAGATGCTGGTTTATACCGAACCTAGACACAAAATGCAGGAGTAACTCTGCGGGTAAGGCAGCATCTCTGGGGAAACGTTTCGGTGAAGTTTCGGGTCGAGGCCCTTCTTCAGACTGAGAGTCAGGGGAGAGAGAAACTAGACGTATGAAAAGGTACACAACAAATCAGAGCTGGCACTGATGACTAAGGAAAGATGGAGCCCACAATGGTCCATTGTTGGCTGAGGGAGAGATGATAACGAAGGGATATATGGATGCAAACCGTGGAACTGGCAGGACGATTTTGGCATGGGAGGGGCGGAGAAAGGGGGAATTATTTGAATTACAAGGGTTACTTGAAATGAGAGAAATAAATATTCATATATGTCAGTAGACAATGGGCAGGAGCAGGTCAGGGAGCGCGGATGGACGTTGGATTTATAGACGTGTGCAGGAAGGAACTGCAGATGCTGGTTTACACCGAAGACTGACACAAAATGGTGGAGTAACCCAGCGGGACAGGCAGCATCTCTGGAGAGAAGGAATGGGTGACGTTTCGGGTCGAGACCCATCTTCAGACTGAGATTCAGGGGAGAGGGAGTCTAGAGATATGGAAGGGTATGGGGTGAAAATGTCAGATCAAAGCAGATGGTGATAAGGAAATACAGAACGATTCATTGTTAGCTGAAGGGAAGGTGACATCGAGGCATACAATCAGTAATATTTAATCAGGAGAACCGTAGAACCAGTTGGAGAACTAGGAACCTGATAGATAAGGCGAATGACCTTGTGGCATGGATAGGTACACGCGAATAGGACATTGTTACCGTTATGGAAACCTGGCTAAGGGAGGCCAAGACTGGATGATGAGCAAAATTAAGTCTCTGGTTTGGAAAAAGGAGGCATGGGATTCATTTGCCATTCCTTGGCCCACGCATCCAACTGATCAAGAATGGCTGTAGATTAGTTGTATGGGTTGAGATTGGGCGGCACGGTGGCCCAGCAGGTAGAGCTGCTGCCTCACAGCACTGGGGACCCGGGTCCAATCCTGGCCTCGGGTGCTGTCACAGTCATACAGCACTGAAACAGGCCGTTTGGCCCAACTCGTCCATGCCGACCAAGATGCCCCATCTAAGCTAGTCCCGTTTGCCCATATCCCTCTAAACCTTTCCTATCCATGTACCTGACCAAGTCTGTTGTAGTACCTGCCTCAACAAGGGTCTCAACCTGAAACATCACCCATTCCTACTCTCCAGAGATGCTGCCTGACCCGCTGAGTTACTCCAGCTTTTTGTATCTCCCCCCACAAGCAGCTCCATATTATTTACCCACCATCCCCGAAATGGAAGTTTCCCCTTATGTTCCCATTACATTTTTTCCCTCTCACCGTAAGCCTATCTCCTCTGGATTTTGATTCCCCAACATTGGCTAAAAGTCTTTGTGCATTCACCCTTGCTATTTTATACACCACTCCTGCACCCAAAGTATTCCTCCAGCACCTTGTGCTGAGGTAATGATTCCTTAACACAAGAGTGATCAAATCTTGGAATTTCCTTTTCCGTTGATCCCTGCTTTGAAATTTGTGGAAAACCCAACACCTATTTAAAAATGGATCAAATCCAATTTCTAAGCACAAGAGTGTATGAAGGTAGAGGAATATTATGACAAGAATATTCTACTGGACGGCCAGGGTGGCGTATCGGTAGTGTTGCTGCTTTCGAGCGCCAGAGATCCAGGTTCGATCCTGACTACGGGTGCTATCTCTGTGGAGTTTGTACGTTCTCCCCGTGACCTGCGTGGGTTTTCTCCGGGTACTCTGGTTTCCTCCCACACTCGAAAGACGTACAGGTTTATAGACTAGTTGGCTTTAGTAAAATTGAAAAATTGTCCCTAGCGTGTGGGATAGTGTTAATGTGCGGGGATCGCTGGTCGGCGCGGACTCCGTGGGCATTCAAAGGATGTCCGTGCACCCTACTTCTGTCAGGTCCAAAAAGTGAGAGGTTCATATCCGCTCAAGACTAATCCACTCTCGCTAAATCCGCTGGAAGGAATTTGTGCAAAGAAACATCCTTTTACCGAAAAGGTGAAAAATATTGTCGTTTGACCTTTCGGAAGTGAAACACCTTCAGAGTATCTGTCAGAATGTATCGTAGCAGAGATCTTTCACGGAGCGACTGGAGAATATCATCGCCACTTTCTTGATTGATTGAAGTCCCTTTTTTTTATAGAACATTTTACAGCCGAACAAAGCTTTTATGGCAGATAGATCACTCAACAAGTGTATTCACTGCTGTAAAACCAAGTGCTGGAGGAACTCAGTGGGCCAGGCACTCTCTTCATTGCTTGTTTGAAAGATACAGCATGAGCTTAGAACAGTGCAGCTCAGGAACACGCCCTTCGGCCCACAATGTCTGTGCCGAACATGATGCCAAGACCAACTCTTATCTGCCCGCACATAATCCATATCCCTCCATTTCCTGCATATCCATGTCCCTATACAAAAGCCTCTTAAATGCCACTATCGTATCTGCCTCCACCACCAACCCATTGGGCACCATGGTGGCGCAGCGGTAGAGTTGCTGTCTTACAGCGTCAGAGATCTGTGTACAATCCTGACTGCGGGTGCTGTCTGTGCGGAGTTTGTACGTTCTCCCTGTACGCCCCTGAACAAGAACGGTCACCGGGAGAACGTACAAACTCCACGCAGCCAGCACCTGAGTTCAGAATCAAACCCCAGTCTCTGGTGTTGCGAGGCAGCAGCCCTATCGGCATCCGGACCTGAATCATCACCTGTAAATTCCCTCCACAGATGCTGTCTGACCTTTGGTTTAGTTTAAAGATACAGCGCGGAAACAGGCCATTTGGGCCCACCGAGTCCACGCCGACCAGCGATCCCCAGACACTAACAGTGTTCTCCACACTAGGGACAATTTACGATTTTTCACTGAAGTCATTTAATTTTCACACCCATACGTCTTTGGAGTGCGGGAGGAAACCAGAGCACCTGCAGAAAACCCGTGTGGTCACAGGGAGAACGTGGAAACTCTGTCCAGACAGTACCCATAGTCAGGATCGAACCCGGGTCTCTGGTTTTGTAAGGCAGCAACTCTCCAGCTGGTGATAGTGCCAGTGTGCCGGGATATCGCTGGTCAGCCTGGAATCAATGGGTCAAAGGCCCTATGTCTGCGCAATGTCTCTAAAGTATAAAGTTGCCCTAATTTACCTTAATTGGATTATTTGATAGAAACCGAATGATGTTTCCTAGTAGACACAAGGAACAGCAGATGCTGTTTTTTAAACAAGAGCACAAAGTGCTGGAGTAACTCAGCGGGTCAGGCAGCATCTCTGGAGAACACGGAGAGGTGACGTTTCGGGCCGGGACACTTCTTGAAACGTCCTTGGTCAAATTTCACTGCTCCTCTGCCTTTAAGATGATGGAGGGTGTATTGATGGTTGGAAATAGTCCCCAGATGGTGTTTGAAGGAATTGGAACAATACTGACCTGAGAACGTATGAAGTACTGGCAAGAACGGCCCATTTGGCCCAGATGTGTCCACTTCCTTTCTGGAATATGTGGAGGTTGAGCGGAGGATACAAGTCTGTAACATTAGGGGGAATAGTAATAAGTAGGGATTCTGAACATCTTTCCCCAGAGTGGAAATGTTAAAGGCTTGAGGGCATTGGTTTAAGATGAGAGGGAGAACGTTTTTTCAATACAGAGGGTGGTGGGTGCCTGGAACATTGCTAGGGGTGTTGGTGGAGGTAGATATGATAGTGGCATTTAAGAGGCTTTTAAATCGGCACTTGGATATGCAGGGAATCATAAGGTCATAAGTGATAGGAGTAGAATTAGGCCATTCGGTCCATCAAGTCTACTCCGCATTCAATCATGGCTGATCTATCTCTCCCTCCTAACCCCATTCTCCTGCCTTCTCCCCATAACCTCTGACACCCGTACTAATCAAGAATCTATCTATCTTTGCCTTAACAATATCCACTGACTTGGCCTCCACAGCCTTCCGTGCCAAAGAATTCCACAGATTCACCACCCTCTGACTAAATACATTTCTCCTCATCTCCTTCCTAAAAGAACTTCCTTTAATTCTGAGGCTGTGACCTCTAGTCCTAGACTCTCCCACTTGTGGAAACATCCTCTCCACATCCACTCTATCCAAGCCTTTCACTATTCTGTTTCAATGAGGTCCCCTGTTCATTCTTCTAAACTCCAGCGAGTACAGGCCCAGTGCCGACAAACGCTCATCATAGGTTAACCTACTCATTCCTGGGATCATTCTTGTCAACCTCTGCACCCTCTACCGGCCCTCCAGGTGGGTTCCCGTGGGTCCTCGATTGTGGGCCGAGGGGCCTGTTCATGTGCTGTACTGTTCCATGTTCCATACAATTGTGGCTGCCATTTGACCTTGGCTCCATTTTCCTGCATTAATACCCAGTTGCATTAAGGCCCCGTCCCACTTTGCCGAGTTACTCACAAACTCTCCCGAGTTTTCCCCTTGATTCGAACTCGGGGAATGTCGGGGAATGTCCGTAGCGAGCTCGTAGGAGCCCGTAGGAGTCCGTAGATGTGTCATAGCGGCTCGTAATGCCAGCCGTAGGTACTCGGGGCATCAGGTAAGTCGGGACGTTTTTTCAACATGTTGAAAAATGACCACGAGTAAAAAAAATAGCCCCGAGTACCTACGAACGGCTATTACCCTAATTCTCCGAGTTCGAATCAAGGGGAAAACTTGGGAGAGTTTGTGAGTAACTCGGGAAAGTGGGACAGGGCCTTTAACCTGTCAGCCTGACACTCGAATGAGCGCAACGACTGAACCTCCACCTGTGTCGAAATCTCCAAAGACCTGAAATATTGTCAATAGCAGTGTTTGTTATTTTACAGAGAGGAGCGTTGTGTTCATATCCAATTACATATTTTCTCAGAGATAATTATCATTTTGAGCTTCAGTCAATTACAGAGCAATCCAGTCTCATGCAATATGCAGCGGTACTCAAAGCATGCTGAAGGCAATTATGAATCATCGAGCCATGCCAGGAATGATCAAAGCTTCTTAGATTTTAGTTTAGTTCAGAGATGCACCGCGGAAACAGGCCCTTCGGCCCACCGAGTCCGTGCCGACCGCCGACCTCCACACACCAGCACTATCCCACACAGATGGGGACAATTTACAATTATACCAAGCCAATTAGCCTACAGACCTGTACGCCTTTGGAGTGCAGGAGGGAACCGGAGCACCCGCGCGGAGAAAAACGGTCAAACTCCGTACAGACAGCACCCATAGTCAGGATCAAACCCGGGTCTCTGGTGCTGTAAGGCAGCCACTCTACCGCTGCGCCACCCCAGGCTTGCACAGGCGTACGGTGGAAAGCACACTGACTGGGTTGCTTCACGTTTAAGAAGGAACTGCAGATGCTGGAAAATCGAAGGTAGACAAAAGTGCTGGAGAATCTCAGCGGGTGCGGCAGCATCTATGGAGCGAAGGAAATAGGCAACGTTTCGGGCCGAAACCCTTCTTCAGACCTAAGGAAATAGGCAACGTTTCGGGACGAAACCCTTTTGGGTTTCGTCCCGAAACGTTGCCTATTTCCTTCGCTCCATAGATGCTGCCGCACCCGCTGAGTTTCTCCAGCACATTTGTCTACCTTCTGGTTGCTTCACGCCCTGGTAGGGAAAATCGAACATCCAAGAACGAAGGAGGCTGCAGACCGTGATAGACCTTGCCCAGGCCGTCACGGGCGTGGACCTGTCCATCATTATTGGGATATACAGGAAAACACGGCCTTAAGAAGATAGCTCTAGCATCATCAAAGGCCAAACCTCGCTACTGAAATCGAGGACCTTTATCTCCAGGTTCAACAACTTCTTCTCATCAACCATCAGGCTCTTGACACATGTGTAGGAAGGAACTGCAGATCAAAGTCAAAGTCAAGTTTATTCGTCACATACACATACGAGATGTGCCGTGAAATGAAAAGTGGCAATGCTTGCGGATTGTGCAAAAAAAAAATTATAAAACAGAATGGAACAGAATCACATATTCACATATTACATATTTGTGGCAGGAAAATAAGAAAAAACCCCCAGCAATTTAAAAAAGACACAAGAGTAATTTGGTCCAGTAAAGTTAGTCCCTGGTGAGATAGGAGTTTACAGTCCTAATGGCCTCTGGGAAGAAACTCCTTCTCATCCTCTCCGTTCTCACAGCATGGTAACGGAGGCATTTGCCTGACCGTAGCAGCTGGAACAGTCCGTTGCTGGGGTGGAAGGCGTCCCCCATGATCTTGTTGGCTCTGCAGTTGCACCTTCTGATGTATAGTTCCTGCAGGGGGGCGAGCGTAGTTCCCATAGTGCGTTCGGCCTATGCTGGTTTAAATCGAAGATAGACACAAACTGTTGGAGTAACTCAGCAGGACAGGCAGCATCTCTGCAGAAAAGGAAGATGGTGCCTGTCCCGCTGAGTTACTCCGGCATTTTGTGTCTATCTTCAGCCTCTTGAACCAACCTGTCCGAATCTAACCACAATGCTACCTCAGCACCAAACTGCGACACACTATGAACATCTAAATTTGAACAGCGTGTTTTGGCTTGGACTATCAGGGCCTGGTTTACCTAGAATAACGGATAATTCATTGTTTATTTATTTCTAGTGTTGGTGCATTTAACGTAAAGCTGCAGAAATAAGAATGTCATTGTGATAAAAGGGAACAGCAGATGCTGGTTGATACCAAAGGAAGACACAAAATGCTGGAGTAACTCAGCGGGTGAGGCAGCATCTATGGAGCGAAGGAAATAGGCAACGTTTCGGGTCGAAACCCTTCTTCAGACTGATGTGAGGGTGGGGGGGGGGGGGCAGGAAGAAGAAAGGAAAAGGCGGAGACAGTGGGCTGTGGGAGAGCTGGGAAGGGGAGGGGAAAGAGGGAGAAAGCAAGGACTACCTGAAATTGGAGAAGTCAATGTTCATACCGCTGGGGTGTAAACTGCCCAAGCGAAATATGAGGTGCTGCTCCTCCAATTTCCGGTGGTGCTCACTCTGGCCATGGAGGAGGCCCAGGACAGAAAGGTCGGATTCGGAATGGGAGGGGAGTTGAAGTGCTGAGCCACCGGGAGATCAGGTTGGTTATTGCGAACCGAGCGGAGGAAAAAATCACTGGTCAGGAAGCCAGTGAGAGAGTCTAGGACCAGAGGTCACAGCCTCAGAATTAAAGGACCCTCCTTTAGAAAGGAGGTGAGGAGGAACGTCTTTAGTCAGAGGGTAGTTAACCTGTGGAACTCATTGCCACGGAGGGCTGTGGAGCCCAAGTCAGTGGGTATTTTTGGCAGAGATAGACTAATTCTTGATTAGAACCGGTGTCAAGGGTCATGGGGAGAAGGCAGGAAAATGGGATTAGGAGGCAAAGATCAGCCATGATTGAATGGCGGAGTGGACTCGATGGGCCGAATGGCCTAATTCTACCCATAGCCATATGAGCCAATGACCCAAGACTATAGCTCTGTGGAAGAGCGGCACGGTGGCGCAGCGGTAGAGTTGCTGCCCCACAGCGCCAGAGACCCAGGTTCAATCCATACTCCGGGTGCTGTCTGTACGGAGTTAGTACATTTTGCGAGTGACCTGCGTGGGTTTTCTCCAGGCTCTCCAGTTTCCTTCCACACTCCAAAGACCTACAGGTTTGTAGATTAATTGGCTTGGTAAAATTGTCCCGAGTGTGTGTAGTGTAGTGTTAGTGTCGCTGGTCAGCGCAGACTCGGTGGGCCGAAGGGCCTGTTTCCATGCTGTGTCTTCAAACCAAACTAAAGTTTACTTTGGCATCTAGTTTGGCACCGACATTGTGGGCTGAAGGGCCTATTCCTGTGATGTACTTTTATATGATCAGTATAATTGATGGGCCGGTTGATATGAACACATAAATACTGGGAAAATTAGCATGTAAGAACAACCGTGGATTGTCACCTTGTCGTGGTGGAGAAGCTTGTGTGGTCCTGAGATCCTGAGAGCGATGCCGTCTGGAGCTATGCTCCTGGTAGGGCCACCCATGGCGGTAAGGTCGAGGGAGGAAGTCTCTGACAAAGAGCAATCCAACCAAGACCTCAACGGTGGAACAGGCGGAGGATGATGGCTGACCTTAGTGGAGCGTCACAACGGCTGGGAAGGCGGATGAAGGCTGCAGCAGAAAAGGGTCTCCGGTCGTCTTGGACTCCATGCCACTGGATCCTGACCCAGATCTGTCAAGGACCGTGGAGTGGCTGCCTGTGCACCAGTCTCCCCACGTTAAACAAAGTCACGCACAGGCGTCCTCCATAGAGGGAATAGCACCCTGGAGACACGCATGGTCAGCCATGACCGAAGGCGGCCTAAGAAAAGAACAACTTCTGAGTATTTTTGAAAGGGACTAAAATGGGCGATGACGCATGTACACGTGAGTGACGTACACTCCAGGTATGTTTATCTAATAAAATCAGGTCTGCTAGAAACCAACGTTGAATCTTCAACCTAGCCAGCTGATGTCAATATACTTGCGTCTATTCATATTTAATGATTTTGCAAAGTGATGAAATTGTAAAACAGAACCTCGTATATTATTAATGGGATGAATAAATTAATGGAGTTTTTTAAAGCTTGATTTTTCATTCAGTATTGATTCTCATGATGGGATAGCTGAGTGCATTGTAAACCCGGGAATGGTCTTTTCCTAAAATTGATGTACCGCAAGGAAGAATGAATTTCCGCTGGATTTTATGGTACAGAAAATGAGAGGCAGTGAAAGAGCAAGGAGTGCATTAGTCGATCCCAAGTATAATTTGACCAAAAGACTAAATAACAGCAGATGCACCAGCTATTAAATTGGAACTGGAGAGGAGTTGGCCTCGGGGGCTATGAAAGATCTGCAGTATGACTTTAGTGCAACAATGGTATTGGTTTATCAATAGACAATAGACAATAGGTGCAGGAGTAGGCCATTTGGCCCTTCGAGCCAGCACCGCCATTTAATGTGATCATGGCTGATCATCCTCAATCAGTACCCCGTTCCTGCCTTCTCCCCATATCCCCTGACTCCGCTGTCTTTAAGAGCCCTATCTAGCTCTCTCTTGAAAGCATCCAGAGAACCGGCCTCCACCGCCCTCTGAGGCAGAGAATTCCACAGACTCACAACTCTCTGTGAGAAAAAGTGTTTCCTCGTCTCCGTTCTAAATGGCTTACTCCTTATTCTTAAACTGTGGCCCCTGGTTCTGGACTCCCCCAACATCGGGAACATGTTTCCTGCCTCTAGCTTGTCCAAACCCTTAATAATCTTATATGTTTCAATAAGATCCCCACATCCTTCTCAACTCCAGAGTGTACAAGCCCAGCTGCTCCATTCTCTCAGCATATGACAGTCCTGCCATCCCGGGAATTAACCTTGTAAACCTACGCTGCACTCCCTCAATAGCAAGAATGTCCTTCCTCAAATATTGTCACGCGCACCAAGATACATTGAAGAGCTTTTGTTTGCATGATATGTTTAGTTTAGAGATACAAGCCCGCGCCGGACAGTGCTCCACGCACACTAACACTATCCTACAAGCACTAGGATTCACAAACCTGTACGTCTTTGGAGTGCGGGAGGAAACCGAAGATCTCGGACAAAAAACACATGGTCACGGGGGAGATCGTACAAACTCCGTACGGACAGCACCCGTAGTCGGGATCGAACCCGGGTCTCTGCAGCTGTAAGCTCTGTAAAGCAGCATTTCTACCACTGCGCCACCGTGCCGCCCGCTATCCAATTAAATTAGATATTCATAGAGAATATCTAACCGCATATCTAACAGCATGAAAACCGGACCTTCGGCCCAACTTGCTGAGCCGAGTCTAGGTCTATCCTGTGATGCTGCACAAATCTGTGACATGATGGCCTGGTTTAACATGAAGTCACTATATGTCCTCTGATGAGTTTAGAACTCTGTGGCCATTGAAGGAAGAGGCACATAGATGGCACCTGGCCACTCCCTCTTCACCCCTCTCCCATCAGGCAAGAGGTACAGAAGTGTGAAAACGCACACCTCCAGATTCAGGGACAGTTTCTCCACAGCTGTTATCAGGCAACTGAACCATCCTATCACCAACTAGAGAGCAGTCCTGAGCTCCTATCTACCACATTGGAGACCCTCGGACTATCTGTAATTGGGCTTTACCTGGCGCTAAGCGCTATAGGCTTCATCCTGCATCTGTACACTGTGGGCGGCTTGATTGCAATCATGTATTGTCTTTCCATTGACTGGTTAGCATGCAACACAAAGCTTTTCACTGTAACTTGGTCCACGTGACAATATACTAGGTGGGGAGTGAACATCTCCGATCTGCCCGCAGAATGTAAATTGCTGTGTGTTGAAGGATTCTTGCAGCTGCTGTTAGTGTCCCTGAGTTGGGTCACACTCACACAATGATGTTGCAGACGTCTGTATAACTGCTTAATATTGAATAATTTAGTCCCTTGAATGTGCCCTATAAAATCTACAATGTTTAGCAATTTGCCGACTCGTGTCAACCTGTCAATGTCATCATTGAGTGTGGAAAGGGTGGGCAGGTGCTGGTTTATACTGAAGATAGACACAAAGTGCTGGAGTAATTCAGCGGGTCAGGCAGCATCTCTGGAAGAAAAGGATGGGTGATGTTTCGGGTCGGGACGCTTCTTCAGACTGGAAGTAGAGGGGAGGAAACTGGAGGTAGGAAAAGGCAGGGCCGGCAACAGATGACCAAGGAAGGGTGGAGCCCACAATGGTCCTTTGTTGGCTGGGGAAGAGGTGATAACGAAGGGTTATCTGGATGCGATCGGTGGAACTAGTCGGACGACCAAGGGTGTGGGAGGGCGGGGAGAGAGGGAATACAAAATTAGAGAAATTAATATTCATACCGCTGGGGTGTAAGGTGCCCAAGTTAAATATGAGGTGCAGTTTCTCCAATTTGCACTGGGCCTCACTCTGACAGTGGAGGAGGCCCAGGACAGAAAGGTCAGTGTGGGAATGGGAAGGGGAGTTAAAATGTTTGGCAACCAGGAGATCATCCCGACCAATCCCTCTTCTCCCATCAGGCAAGAGGTACAGAAGTGTGAAAACACACACTTCCAGATTCAGGGGCAGTTTCTTCCCAGCTATTATCGGGCGACTGAACCATCTTCCCACCAACTATGCAGTTGTCCTGACCTCCCATCCACCTCATCAGAGACCCTCTATTATCTTGCACTAAATGTTATTCCCTTTACCCTGTACCTGTACATTGTGGACGGTTCGATTGTAATCATGTACTGTATAGTTTTTCCGCGGACTGGATTGCACATAATAAAATGGCGGCGCAGTGGTAGAGTTGCTGACTCACCGCGCCAGAGACCCCGGTTCGATCCTGACTGCGGCCGCTGTTGGTAAGGAGTCTGTACATTTAGTTTAGTTTGGAGATACAGCGTGGAAACAGACCCTAGGGCCCACCGGGTCCGTGCCGACCAGTGAACACCCCGTACACCCGTTCCATGTCATCCTAATTTAGCATCCTTCACACGAGGCAGGGCGGAAATCCTGGGGGGGGGGGGGGGACAGGTGGGACACGTCCTCCTCAGTTTTGAGAGTTGGGGGGACAGTCTCCTCCCCCCCATTTTTTGTAATCCGGATTTTAAAACCCGGTGAAATCTCCGCTTTCCGCGAGACAGTGGGGGTGGGACTGCTGATCGAGGGCAAGAGGGACGTCGGTCAGCAGGCAATGGGGGCGGCACAGACCTGCGCCTCATCCACAGCCAGGATCGATCCCGGCTCTCCGGCACTGTCCTGTCTCCACCCGAGTGCCCCTCCCCCCCCCCCCAGAGACGTCAGAAGTCAGATGGGCGCAGTGCCCCCAGGTCCACAGCCAGCGCAGAGAAGCAGCGCAAAACCCAGCTCGACTCTGCCTGTCCCGCCAGGTTAACCTACAGCCCTGCCTGGATTTGCGGGAAATATGGCCCAGGTTTACAGCCAGCGCGGAGAAGCAGCGCTGGTGTCCCGTCAGTCCAGGCAGGGCTGCAGGTTAACCCGGCGAGACAGGCAGAGTTGAGCTGCAATTAACGCTGGATTGAGCCTCCGAAGCCTCGCGCGTGCCTGTGAGTGTGCGCATGCGCGCGCGGCCGCCAAGAAATTGCGTCCCCCCTGTCCCCTGGTCCCCTCCATATTTTGATAGCGATTTCCGTGCCTGACACGAGGGGCCATTGACAGCGGCCAGTGAACCACCTACAAACCTGTACTGCGCCTCCCTGTGTATGTACTTCCACCATCCATGTGTGCAGCATTTCCACAATATTAAGATTCAATTTCCATTTTATTTATCGCTCTCTGCTTTCTGTCTGACTGATGAAGTCGGCGCATCTGTCTGTCTGTCTGTCTGTCTGTCTGTCTGTCTGTCTGTCTGTCTGTCTGTCTGTCTGTTTTCGTGATAACCCACATCACTAATCTCTGCACCAGAGGATGTGAAGGATCCCGGAGGCGATGATTCACTGATTCCACGTAACTGCTGGTATAATAAGCCAGCTCCCACCTTGTCCCAGAAGACCCCGTCAAACCGAATTTCAGTCTACAAAGCCCGAGGTGGCTGGTAAAAAACGCTGGGTCTAAAAATAGGCCACAGTGGCAAATGGAAAGGGAACCGCAGGATAATGTTGCTGCCTCAATTATCCAGCACAAATCCAATTTGTCTTGAGATGCCGGGGAGATTGGGTTATGTTGCACTGACTCACCTCATGCTGTTGAAAAGGTTAAGTGCAACGAATGCAAAGCACCAGATTGTCATCCGTGGAGACCGGGGCAATTCCAGGCACATAGTTCGTTCATGTTTAGTTTAGATATACAGTGCGGAAACAGGCCCTTTGGCCCAACGAGTCCGCGCTGACCAGCGATCCCTGCACATTAACGCCACCCCACACACGCTAGGGACAATTTTACACTTATTCCAAGCCAATTAACCTACAAGCCTGTACATCTTTGGAGGGCGGGAGGAAACCAAAGATCTCGGAGAAAACCCACGGGAGAACGTACAAACTCCGTACAGACAGCGCCCGTAGTCAGGATCGAACCCGGGTCTCTGGCGCCACAAGCGCTGTAAGGCAGCAACTCTACCGCTGCGCCACCGTGACCGCTCATATGTCCATTCAGCCAGCGGAATGAACGAGCTGTGAATGTAATGTTCACTCACTGCAAGCTCGAGTTGCCAACTACATCAGTCTGAAGAAGGGTTTCGGCCCGAAACGTTGCCTATTTCCTTCGCTCCATAGATGCTGCTGCCCCCGCTGAGTTTCTCCAGCACTTCTGTCCACCTAGCATTGCCAACTGTCCCATATTATCCGGGACATCCCGTATACTGGGCTAAGTTGGTTTGTCCCATACGGGACAGCCCTTGTCCCGTATTTGACTGCTACCGCTCGGGTCGAGGGGACTGTCCGGTCGGATCGCCGCGTCCGGCCCCGCCTCACCCGACCCGACATAGTGCAGCCCATGGAGTGCAGCAGCAGCACCTCGCCCGTGGCCCCGTCGGTCGGCAGCCCGGCCAGCTGTCCGACCTGCGGACCTTCGCTTACCGCCGACACCACCACCCCTCCTTCTCATGGCCGATCATCGGTTCATGAGTTGGATGGGGTGCCGGACTTTGCACACAGCAGAACACAAAGCCCAGCCGGCGGGCCAGCTGAGGGGTTTTGGCCCGGGCCCCGCGACGTCACGCGCAAAGTCCGGCACCTGGGCCAAAACTCCTCAGCTGGCCCGCTGGCTGGGCCTTGTGTGCAGTCCAGCACCCGGGCCAACTCATCATTCACCCAGCCACGGCCGAGTCGGTCAACGAATTGCGGGTAATTCGTCCCGTGTTGTGACCTTTTGTCCCTTATTTGGGAGTGAGAGAGTTGGCAACTCTACTGCAAGTTGACGTAGTCGTAAGTTAATGTTCATAAATGATAAGAGCAGAATCGGGCCATTGGGCCCATCAAGTCTACTCCACCATTCAATGACGGCAGCAAACCTGAGCGGCTCAGTAGCTGAGCCCTTAGAGCCGCTGCCTTACAGCTGTCTGTATAGAGTTTGCACGTTCTCCCTGTTCCTTCAGGTGTTTAGTTTGGAGATACAGTGTGGAAACAGGCCCTCCGGCCCCCTGGGTCTGCGCCGACCATCGATCACCCATTCGCACCATTTCTGTCATGAAAAAGTCCCATTTCATAATTGATAGGAGCAGAATTAGGCCATTCAGCCCATGAAGTTAACTCCGCCATTCAATCATGGCTGATCTATCTCTCCCTCCTAACCCCATTCTCCTTCCTTCTCTCCATAACCTGTGACACCCGTGCTAATCAAAAATCTATCTATCTCTGCCTTAAATATATCCACTGACTTGGATATCTGAATCTGAATTCTACAGATTCACCACCCTCTGACTAAAGAAATTCCTCCTCATCTTCTTCCCGAAAGAACGTCCTCCCACATCCCTGTGCAAGACAGAACCAGTGTACGGGTGATCGCTGGTCGGCGTGGATTCGATGGGCTGAAGGGCCTGTTTCCAGGCTGCATCTCTACACCAAGTATCGATCACTCGTTCTATGTTACTCCACTATTATCTCAATGGTGTCAGATTAGGAAAAAGGGAAGTGCAACGAGACCTGGGTATCCTTGTGCATCAGTCATTGTAAGTAAACATGCAGGTACAGCAGGCAGTGAAGAAAGCTAATGGCCTCCATAACGCAAGGATTTGAGTATCAGAGTAAAGAGGTCTTTCTGCAGTTGTACAGAGCCCAGGTGAGACCACATCTGGAGTATTGTGTGCAGTTTTGGTCTCCTAATTTGAGGAAGGACATCCTTGCTATTGAGGGAGTGCAGCGTAGGTTCACGAGGTTAATCCCCAGGATGGCGGGACTGTCATATAAGGCATGATTGGAAAGACTGGGCCTGTATTCACTTGAATTTAGAAGGATGAGAGGGAATCTTATAGAAACATATCAAATTATAAATGGATTGGACAGGCTAGATGCAGGAAAAATGTTCCCAATGTTGGGGGAGTCAGTCTAAGAATAAAGGGGAGGCCATTTAAAACTGAGACGAGAAAAAACTTTTTCACCCAGAGAGTTGTGAATTTGTGAAATTCTCTTCCACGGCAGTGGAAGCTAATTCACTGCATGAATTTAAAAGAGAGTTAGATAGAGCTCTTGGGGCTAGTGGAATCAAGGGATATGGGGATAAGGCAGGCACGGGTTGCTGATTGTGGATGATCAGCCATGATCGCAATGAATGGCGGTGCTGGCTCGAAGGGCCGAATGTCTTCTTCCAGCACCTATCTTCTATTTCTATGTTTCTACAGGGTCACACAGCATGGCAACAGATCCTTTGGCCCAACCAGCCACACCAACCAAGATGCCCCGACTAAGCTCATCCCACATGCCCACGTTTGGCCCATATCCCTCTCAGCCTGGACAAGACAGGCTCCCTCTCAGCCTGTCTTGTCCATGTGCCTGTCCATTAGTCTTTTAAATGTTGTTATTATACGTGCCTCAACTACTAGGCGGCACCGTGGCACAGCGGCAGAGTTGCTGCCTTATACCGATTACAGCGCCAGAGACCCGGGTTCGCTCCCGACTACGGGTGCTGTCTGTACGGAGTTTGTACGTTCTCCCCGTGACCTGCGTGGGTTTTCTCCGAGATCTTCGGTTTCCTCCCACACTCCAAAGACGTACAGGTTTGTAGGTTAATTGGCTTTGGTATAAATTTAAAAATTGTCCCTAGTGTGTGTAGGATAGTGCTAGTGTGCGGGGATGGCTGGTTGGCACAGACTCGGTGGGCCGAAGGGCCTGTTTCCGCGCTGTATCTCTAAACCAGACTAAACTAAAAGAGCAGTGGAGTTATCTTTGATGTCCGGACCGGTGGTTCAGCTCTGGAAAAGCATCAGTAAAATTGGATTATCCACTGACAATCATTATGAGTAATGGAAGTGGCCTGGGTGCTGTGTTTCTTAAACAGAAAAGCACAGGATGAATTACTGCAGAAAGCAGCGCCAATTCCATTACAGCGACTGGCAATGATTGATCGCTTCATGTTGGCAAATGGATAAACCTTTTAGGCTGATTATTCCCACTGATGTGCAGATTGGTAAATGGGAGCCTGTGTTTGCTTTGCAGGTACGTGCGGGAAGGAAAATTCAAAATGGAGGAAAGGACGCTGACGGCTTTTAACTGGATGTACATCCCCTACCAGCATCGAATAGTGAGCAGGGCAGACCTGGAAGTCCCCAGCAGGTATGGGAGGAGGAGAAATCACTTTGTCTTTCCGCGGTCTCTTATTCAATCTTTCCCCACCCACCTTAAACCCATGCCCTCTGGTTCTTGATTCACGTACCCTTGGTTAAAGACCGGGTTAAAGCCAGAGCCAGCAACATTATGGGGGACCCCTACCACCCCAGCAACGGACTGTTCCAGCTGCTATGGTCAGGCAAGCGCCTCCGCTGTTATGCTGTGAAAACAGAGAGGATGAGACGGAGTTTCTTCCCACAGGCCGTCAGGACTGTAAACTCTTATCTCACCAGGGACTAATAGACAATAGATGATAGGTGCAGGAGTAGGCCATTCGGCCCTTCGAGCCAGCACCGCCATTCAATGTGATCATGGCTGATCAGTACCCCGTTCTTAGGTAGACAAAAATGCTGGAGAAACTCAGCGGGTGCAGCAGCATCTGTGGAGCAAAGGAGATAGGCAACGTTTCGGGCCGAACCCCTTCTTCCGACTGATAGGGGGTGGGGGGAGGCGGGGAGAAGAAAGGAAGGAAAAAGGATGAGGAGGAGCCCGAGGGCTGAGGTGGGAAGGGGAGGAGACAGCAAGGGTTAACAGAATTGTGAGAATTCAATGTTCAAGCCCCCAGGATGCAGACTCCCCAAGCGGAATATGAGGTGCTGTTCCTCCAATTTCCGGTGTTGCTCGCTCTGGCCATGGAGGAGACCCAGGACAGAGAGTTCGGATATGGAATGGGAGGGGGTGTTGAAGTGCTGAGCCACCGGGAGGTCAGGTTGGTTAGTGCGGACCGAGCGGAGGCGTTCGGCGAAACGATCGCCAAGCCTGCGCTTGGTCTCACCGATGTAGATCAGCTGACATCTAGAGCAGCGGATGCAATAGATGAGGTTGGAGGAGGTGCAGGTGAACCTCTGTCGCACCTGGAACGACTGCTTGGGTCCTTTACCCCGTTCCTGCTTTCTCCCCATAACCTCTGACTCCGCTATTTTTAAGAGCCCTGTCTAGTTCTCTCTTGAAAGTATCCAAAGAACCGGCCTCCACCGCCCTCTGTAAAGTATCCAGAGAACCGGCCTCCACCGCCCTCTGTAAAGTATCCAGAGAACCTGCCTCCACTGCCCTCTGTACTAATTTACTGTTATGTTGTGTCTTTTTAAAATTGCTGTTTCATTTTCTATTATGTAAATACTGTTTCTGTTCTATACTGTTCTGTAGTTTTTGCACAATCCGCAGGCATTGCAACTTTCATTTCACTGCACATCTTGTATGTGTACGTAACAAATAAAACTTGACTTGACTTGACTTGACCCTGTTCATTCACTCTATCTATCCCCTTCACTATATACCACTACACCCACCACTCCTCTGAGCGAAAAAGTTGCCCCTCAGGTCCCTATTCAATCTTTCCCCGATCGCCTTACACCTACGTCCTCTGGTTCCTGATTACCGTACCCCAGGTAAAAGACTCTGTGTATTCAGCCTATCTATCCCCTTCACGATTGTGTACACCTCTATAAGATCATCCCTCATCCTCCTGCGCTCCACGGAATAAAACTCTTCGCCTGCCCAACCTCTCCCTGCAGCCCAGACCCTCGAGTCCTGGCAACATCCTCGCAAATCTCCACTGCACTCTTTCCAGCTTAAAACGACTGTTGTAGAAACAAAGAACTGCAGATGCTGGTTACTGCACAAAAGGACACAAAGTGCTGGAGGAACTCAGCGGGTCAGGCAGCATCTCTGGAGAACATGGATAGGTGACGTTCCGGGTCGGGACCTTTCCTCAGACTGATTTCTCCTGTTTTTTCTTTGCTACCAGTTTTCTTTCACCACTCCCCCAACAGTCATGTTGTGAAGTCATAGAAGTCAACAACTCCGCCATTCAATCGGTGTCAAGACGGGTCCCAACCCGAAACGTCACCTGTCCATGTTCTCCAGAGATACTGCCTAGACATAGAAAATAGGTGCAGGAGGAGGCCATTCGGCCATTTGAGCCAGCACCACCATTCATTGTGATCATGGCTGATCGTCCCCAATCAATAACCCGTGCCTGCCTTCTCCCCATATCCCTTGATTCCACTAGCCCCTAGAGCTCTATCTAACTCTCTCTTAAATCCATCCAGTGACTTGGCCTCCACTGCCCTCTGTGGCAGGGAATTCCACAAATTCACAACTCTCTGGGTGAAATTTTTTTTCTCACCTCAGTCTTAAATGGCCTCCCCTTTATTCTAAGAATGTGGCCCCTGGTTCTCGACTCCCCTAACATTGGGAACATTTTTCCTCCATCTAGCTTGTCCAGTCCTTTAAAAATTTTCTATAAGATATCCTCTCATCCTTCCTGGTCTGCTGAGTTACTCCGGCACTTTTTGTCTTTGTTCAGTATAAACCAACATCTGCAGTTCCTTTTAATTACATGTTGTCTTTCTGCAACTCATTTTGTTTTCTTGCGAAGGCTTGAACTGTTTCAGAGTCTGTGGATTGTGTTCATGAGTATGAAGGAACTGCAGATGCTGGTTTAAACCAAAGATAGACACAAAATGCTGGAGTAACTCAGCGGGACAGGCAGCATCTCTGGTGACAAGGAATGGGTGACGTTTCGGCTCAAGACAATTCTTCAGACAGACGTCAGGGGAGAGGGAGATACATAGATAAGGAAGTGTAAGGTGTGAAAACAGGACAACGGGAATGGAGATCAAGGACAATGTAGTGCAGATCATTGTTAGCTGGGAGAAGGTAACAACAAAGCGAACAGAGATAAAATGTAGTCGGAAACAGTAAGACTGGTCGGAGAACTGGGAAGGGGGCGGGATGGAGAGAGAGGGAAAGCAAGGGTTACTTGAAGTTATAGAAGAGATAGACAGTATAGAAGTTGGGAGGTCATGTTGCAGTTGTATAAGCGACTTTGAGTCCTGAAAAAAAGCGCTATATAAATAAAATCTATTATTATTATTATTATTATAAGACGTTGGTGAGACAACATTTAGAATATTGTGTTCACTTCTGGGCACCATGTTATAGGGAAGATATTGTCAAGCTTGAAAGGGTTCAGAGAAGATTTACGAGGATGTTGACAGGAAAAGAGGGTGTGAGCTATAGGGAAAGGTTGAGTTGGCTGGGTCTCTATTCCATGGAATGCAGGAGGATGAGAAGGAATCTTATAGAGGTATACAAAATCATGACAGGAATAGATCGGGTAGATGCACGGAGTCTCTTGCCCAAAGTAGGGGAATCGAGGACCAGAGGACATAGGTTCAAGGGGAAAAGATTTAATAGGAATCTGAGGGGTAACTTTTTCACACAACGGGTGGTGAGTGTATGGAACAAGCAGCCAGAGGAGGTAGTTGAGGCAGGGATTATCTCAATGTTTAAGAAACAGTTAGACAGGTACATGGATAGGACAGGTTTGGAGGGATATGGACCAAGCGCAGGCAGGTGGGACTAGTGTAGATGGGGCATGTTGGCCGGTGTGGGCAAGTTGGGCCGAAGGGCCTGTTTCATACTGTATCACTCTATGGCTCTGTCAATGTTCATACCGCTGGAGTGAAATATGAGGTGCTGTTCCTCCATTTTTCACTGGGCCTCACTCTGTATTAATGTTGGTGATTAATCGTATATTAACTCTGATTATGTTCATGAGTCATGTTCACAGTTAAAGGTCTGTGGGTGGACAGGAACAAACCTGCCACAGACGATTCTGAAAGCAACAATTAGGTTATATTCCATCGTGCAGGACTAATTGTATCAGAATGCATCACAGCACGGTTTGGGAACAGCTCCATCCAAGACCGCAAGAAATCGCAGAGAATTGTGGACGCAGCCCAGACCATCACACAAACCAACCTCCCTTCCATTGACTCCATTTACACCTCACGCTGCCTCGACAAGGCCAGCAGCATAATCAAGGACGAGTCGCACCCTGGCCACTCCCTCTTCTCCCCTCTCCCATCAGGCAAAAGGTACAGAAGTGTGAAAACGAACGCACACCTCCAGATTCAGGGACAGTTTCTTCCCAGCTGTTATCAGGCAACTGAACCATCCTATCACCAACTAAAGAGTAGTCCTGAGCTACTATCTACCTCTTTAGAGACCCTCGGACTATCTTTAATTGGACTTTACTGGACTTTATCTTGCACTGAATGTTATTCCCATTATCATGTGTCTATCAGTACACTGTGGATGGTTCGATTGTAATCATGTATTGTCTTTCCGCTGACTGGTTAGCTCGCAATAAATGCTTTTCACTGTACCTCGGTACACGTGACAATAAACTAAACTAGAATGTAGAGAAAATATGCACTGTGACAGATGCATGGATAGGAAAGGTTTAGAGGGATATGGGCCAAACCCTCTAAATACTGGGTCAATTGGGACTAGCGTAGATGGGACATCTTGGTCGGCACGGACATTTGGGCCGAAGGGCCTGTTTCTGTGCTTATATATGGACTCTAATAAAATGGGATTAGTATGAATGGACAATTGATGGTCAGCGCAGACTCGGTGGGCTGAAGGGCCTGTTTCCGTGCTGTATCTCTCTATTCTATTTCTTTAAATCAGTTGAGTGGTGGATGTGTTGAAGTCCCAATAGCAACATCGTGGGGACCAGCAGGTTAATTAGTAGATGTGTGGGGTGGCACGGTGGCGCGGCAGTAGAGTTGCTGCCTTACAGCCCAGAGTCCCGGGTTCAATCCTGACTGCGGGTGCTGTCTGTATGGAGTTTGTACGTTCTCCCTGGGTTTACCCCTGGAGCTCCGGTTTCCTCCCGCACTCCAAAGACGTACTGGTTTGTAGGTTAATTAGCTTGGTAAAATTGTAAATTGTCCCTGGTGTGTGTGGGATAGTGTTAATGTACGGGGATCGCTGGTCGGTGCGGACTTGGTGGGCCGAAGGGCCTGTTTCCGACGGGCCTGTGTCTCTAAAACTAAAACTAACAACTAAAGAGAATTGGTACTAAATGGTGAGATAACCCATCTGGAACAGGCCGACAGTTAGTAATAACAATGGCAGGCAAGGACCTCAATGGTTTCTGCCTTCAGCCCATTATCCCACGTTGGATGGAAGAAGAATACGAAAAGCAGGGATGATTTTCTTTGTTAGACACAAGGACCTGCAGACGTTACATAGAAACATAGAAAACAGGTGCAGGAGTAGGCCATTCTCTAATGCCCCTTGAACTTGACTGGTGGTGGGTGTATGGAGCGAGCTGCCAGAGGGAGGTAGTTGAAGCAGCGTTTATGAAGCATTTGGACAGGTATGTGGATAATAGATGGTTTAGAGGGATGAGGGAAAAAATGCAGGCAAATGGGGCTAGTATGGATGGGGCATCTTGATCGACATGGGGGAGTTGGGCTGAAGGGCCTGTTTCCATGCTGTATGACTATGATTCCGAAAGGCTTGCTAGACCTTTTCTGTTCAGGATCAACCACAGACTATAGGCTTTAGAGATACAGTGTGGAAACAGGCCCTTCGGCCCAACATGTCTGCACCAACCAGCGATCCCCGTACACTAGCACTATCCCACACACTAGGGACAATTTACAGAGGCCAATTAACGTACAAACCGGAGAGATATCACATCAAAGCTAATCCCATTTGCCTGCATTTAGCCCGTATCCCATGAAACCTTTCCATGTACCTGTTTGAAGAACAGTCCCAACCTGAGATGTCGCCCATCCGTTATCTCCAGGGATGTTGCCTGACCTACAGCATTTTGTGTCGACATGTACAAAGGGGAGGAGAGAGATAGAACAAATTACATGAAATGAGAGAATTACATTTGAATACCACTGGCTTGTACAACGATACACACTTTTTTACCCTATCAGGCTGAAGAAGGGTCCCGACCCGAAATGACACCTGTCCATGTTCTCCAGTGATGCTGCCGGACCCGCTGAGTTACTCCAGCACTTTGCGACTTTTTCTTTGTAAACCAGCATCTGCAGTTCCTTGTTTCTACTCTTATGCCCCATTCTGTTTTCAGTTAAATCTCTACACCACAAGCAGTCCCATGCTACAAAGACTAGATACCTGTCACAATGATACTAAAATATAGGTCTGTCCCTTCAGATTTGTAGCCAGTTCTTAATAATTCGCCTTTAGCCACAGGCTGCCCTAGTGCATTAGAGAACTTTTGTGTCCTTCCATAATTCCAGAGTGTTCGTTCCACCAGAGGTAATCACAGCTGACATGAGTATCATGGTTTAAGGCAAGAGACTTTTGGGCTGCACATGGATATGCAGGGAATGGAGGGATATGAATAACATTCAGTCTTGGCATCATGTTCAGCCCAGACATTGTGTACCAAAGGGCCTGTTCCTGTGCTGTACTAGTGTCACAGAGTCGTACAGCACGGAAACAGGCCATTCAGCCCCTCATCCATGCCAACCAGGTTACCCCATCTAAACCAGTCCCATTTGCCTACATTGTGCCCATATCCCTCTAAACCTTTCCTATCCATGTCCCAGTCTAAATGATTTTCAAATGCTATTATAGTACCTGCCTCAACTACCTTCTCCAGCAGCTCGTTCCATATACCAAGCACCCTCTGTGATAAAGTTGCCCCTCAGGTCCTTATTAAGCCCCTGTCCCACTTTCACAACCTAATTGCCGACCTCTGCCGAGTTTGCCCTTGACTCATACTCGCAGCATGGTCGCCGAGAGGTCGCAGGAGGTTGTAGAAGGTCGTAGGTCACTCTTCCTCATGCTCGTGAGTGGTCTCCGCCTACACGTGGCATCAAGTAGGTCGCGGCTTTTTTTCCAGCCTGATAAAAAATGTCCACAAGTAAGGAAAAGTTCGGCATGGGAAAAACTGATACTTTTTACTCCTAGGTAGGTTGTAGTAGGCCATGATGGTAGTCGTAGGTAGTCGTAGGTCGTAGTAGGCCGTGATGGTAGTCGTAGGTAGCCGTAGGTAGTCGCAGGTAGTCGTAGGTCGGTAACTGGCCCGAGAAAAAAAAATGCAAACATGACATCATTTTATCATGTGATAATTTTCCACTCGTAGCTAGTCGTAGTTGGTCTTAGGTGTGGAAGACTGAGGTCGAGGGGGGTCGTAGGATTCCACTAGTCTGGGTTAAAGACTGTGCATTCATCCTATCTATTCCCCTCATGATCTTATACACCTCTACAAGCTCACCCCTCAGCCTCCTGCACCCCAAGGAGTAAAGCCGTAACCTGCCCAGTCTCTCACGAAAGCCCAGGCCCTGAAGTCCTGGGAGCATCCTCGTAAACTTCTCTGCACTCTTTCCTGCTAAAACCTACTATTGTTGAAACAAGGAACTACAGATGTTGGTTAATACACACAAGGACACAAAGTGGTGGAGTAACTCCGCAGGTCAGGCAGCGTCTCTGGAGGACATGAATAGGTGACTTTTTGGGTTTAGACCCTTCTTCAGACTCATAGGTAACAGACTCTGTGGTCTGAAGAAGGGGTCTCGACCCAAAACGTCACCTAAAACTATTGTTGTATATTCTGTATTCTAAGTGCTGGACATTTTGCTCCTGTTATTGGTTATTAAAGAATTCCCACCAAATAATCTAAACCTGTCCGATCTATGTACCTGTCCAAATGAATTTTAAATGCTGCTTAGTCCGTGCCGACACCAATCCCTACACACTAACACTATCTTACACACACGGGGGACAATTTTACATTTATACCAAGGCAATTAACCTACAAACCCGTACGTCTATGGAGTGTGGGAGGAAACCGGAGGCCAGGATCGAACCTGTGTCTCTGTGCTGTGAGACAACAGCTCTACCAGCTGCGCCACTGTGCCGTCCTTGAGAGTGCATTAACTGTACAGAAACTAAGAGCTGTAGTATACACTGGCTTGGAGGTACATACATACACAGATATAGAATGTGGAAACAGGCCCTTCGGCCCACCGGGTCCACCACGACTATTGATCCGCGTACACTAGTTCTATCCTACACACTAGGAACAATTTTTACCGAGGCCAATTAATCTACAAACCTGCACGCCTTTGGATTGTGGGGGGAACCGGATCACCCAGAGAAAACCCACGCGGTCACGGGGAGAATGTACAAACTCCGTACAGACAGCCCCCGTAGTCAGGATCGAACCTGGGTCTCTGGCGCTGTAAGCGCTGAAAAGCAACAACTGTACCTCTGCACTATTATTGTACCAGCTTCAACTACCTCCTTTGGCAGCCTCGTTCCATATACCCACCAAATTCAGAGCTGGCCCTCTGTGTGAAAAGGTGGCTCCTCGGGTTCTTATTAAATCGTGCCCCTCACCTTAATCAAAAAATTCAGAGCTGGCACTTCCAGTCCAAATGTTAAGAGAGTCCCGAGTGTTTAATTGTGATATGTATCAACAAGAGAACAATGAAATTCGTTACGTGATTCCAGCTATTTCGCCTGAGCTTTTCATGGCATTCGGCATGTTTTACATGTTGCTGTTATATACATAATCTGTATAAAATCACGAGAGGAATAGATAGTGTAAATACACTGAGTCTTTTACCCACAGAGGTTGAATCAAGCACCAGAGGACATAGGTTTATGGTGAGGGGGACAAGGTTTAATAGCAACCTGTTGTTGAGGCAGGCAATATGACATCGGCATGGTGGCGCAGCGGTAGAGTTGCTGCCTTACAGTGCCGGAGACCCGGGTTCGATCCTGACTTCGGGTGCAGTCTGTACGGAGTTTGTACGTTCTCCCCCTGACCTGCGTGGGTTTTCTCCGGATGCTCCGGTTTCCTCCCACACTCCAAAGATGTGCAGGATTGTAGGTTAATTGGCTTGGTAAAAGTGTAAATTGTCCCCAGGATAGTGTTAGTACGCGGGGACAGTGCAGACTCGGTGGGCCAAAGGGCCTGTTTCCGAGCTGTAGCTATAAACTAAACTAAACATTGAAAAGACGCATGGACAGGTACATGGATAGGAAAGGCTTAGAGGGATATGGGCCAAACACGGGCAGGTGGGACTAGGGTAGATGAGGCATCTTGGTCGGCAGGGGCAAGTTGGGCCGAAGGGCCTGTTTCCGTGCTGCATTGCATCTATAACTAACGCAGTCTAAGCATGTGTTGTTATCACAGGCCCTGGAGCAGATTATTGCTCTGGCCAGTTCAGAGAGTGATTGCCAGGTTGTTACAGCATGTTCTGCAATCACTGGCAAATGAGTCCAGATAAGGGTGGTGAATATAAAGGGGTGTCAGTGAACCAGGAGCATTACCACCACGGTATAGTCATCGAGTTTTGAGGATGACATTTTAGGCTGCACCAGCATCTTTGCCTCTCACAACAGTCAGTCGTCAGGTTATGAAGTGCGAGCAAGCGTACACACACAGACACACTGTCACACACACTCACACACACAGGGGCACACATGTGCGTCCACACACCTGCACGTAAGCACAAGCGCACACGCGCACGCTAGCACACACACACGGGCACATGCACATTCACGCACACAAGCATAAGTGCACGTGCTCACACACGCATGCACACACACGCATGCACACACACGCACACGCACACAGATACAGACACGCGCACACACACACAGATACACACAGACACACACACAGACAGACACAGACACACACACACACAGACAGACACAGACACACAAGGACATGGACACACACAGTGACACGCACATGGACACGGACACACACGCACACAGGCCCACACACACAGGCACACACAGAGACATAGACACAGGCACACACAGATACACAGAGACAGACACACACAGACCCACAGACACACACACACACACACACACACACACACACACACACACACACACACACACACACACACACACACACACACACACACACACACACACACACACACACACACACACAAGGGGGGGGTATCATCTGTATATGTTTGGGTTTCCCAGTAGGAGTGGTCCCCTGTGGTATTTAATGGTCACCACGCTGGGTATGAATAATTCATGAGCTGCCCACTGTGGATGGTGTTTCCAGCTGCGTTGGAGGGGTGATGAAATGGCTGGTGTGTTGCTAGTTCAGGGCAACGGTGTGTGAGGAGGGTGGAGTACAGAGGGTGACTAGTCTACAGAATGACTCCACCTGTATCCACGATACATGTGTAATATGCATTTAAAGTGTTAACCCCTCGGATGTTGATTAAATGTAAATCCCTGCACATATCCCTTGTCTCTGGGATAAATTCATGTTCATAAGTGATAGGAGCAGAATTAGGCCATTCGGCCCATCATGTCTCCTCCGCCATTCAATCATGGCTGATCTATCTCTCCCCATTACAGCGCCAGAGACCTGGGTTTGATCCTGGCCTTCGGTGCTGCCTGCATGGAGTTTGCACATTCGTAGTTTAGAGATACAGCTCGGAAACAGGCCCTTTGTCTGAAGAAAGGGTTTCGGCCCGAAACGTCGCCTATTTCCTTCGCTCCATGGATGCTGCCTCACCCGCTGAGTTTCTCCAGCATTTTTGTCTACCTTTGGGCCAAAGGCCCTATTTCCACACTGCCTCGCTCTACTAAACTGAACACATCCCAAAGATGGCTTTTGTAAAGATTGTAAATTGTTCCTAGTGTAGGATAGTGCTAGTGTACAGGGTGATCGACTCAGTGGGCCGAAGGGCCTGTTTCCACACTGTATATCTGAACTAAACTAAACACATCCCAAAGACGTACAGGTTTGTAGACTAATTGGCTTCGGTAAAGATTGTTAATTGCCCCTAGTGTGTAGGATAGAGTTTGTGTATGTGGTGATTGCAGGGCTGCCAACATTGGGTGAGAGTTGAGAGTGAGAAATTACGAGGGAGCGTAGTGACCGAGGGGGGGGGGGGGGTGGACGGTGTGGGAGCTTTTGCATTTTTCAGCTTGAAATTGTGCCATCTGGTGCATACTGTAGTGAGCCTTTTAACTACCACTTGAATGCAACATTTATGCTTTAAATTGGATTAGGTATGAATAAGGTTAGGCTAAATTACATTCCTAATTACATTCCACAATAGAGCCAGGCTCTGATCAACAACATATATGGTTCAATGAAATTAAGATATATATGTAAAAATATATATGGAAACAGGCCCTTCCGCCCACCAAGTCCACACCGACCAGCAATCTATCATGCACCAATTCCATCCATCATGCCAGGGTCAATTTTTACAAACCTGCATTTCTTTCGGATATGGGAGAAACCGGAATATCCAGAGAAAACCCATGTGGTAGTGAGGCAGCAACTCTACCACTGCGCCACCGTGCCACCCCATTCAATTATTGTTTCTGTAAAATATTTATTATGGTGTCAAGTGAATAAAGATGAACACATAATTCTGATTTCTGCCCTTAGTTGGATAAAACACATGTCCAGTCATTGTGTTTTATGGCTGGTTTTCAACCTCTTCAGGCTGAAGGTCTCGACTCGAAACATCACCCATTCTTTCTCTCCAGAGATGCTGCCTGACCTGCTGAGTTTTTCTAGTTTTTAGTGTCTATCTTCAGTTTAAACCAGCTTCTGCAATTCCTTCCTAGCAAAACAGGTCCTATTCTCATAATATTATTCACCTTAACTAAGTTTTATCTTCACCTCAGTTGCTGCAGAGAATACAATACCAGTTATCAAATCTTTCTTCAAAATGAAAAAAAAATTCCAGCCCTGCCAACTTCATAAATCGCCCCTGGATCCTCTCCAGAGCAATTGCACCCTTTCTACAATGTGTCATAGTCTTACAGCATGGAAACAGGCCCTTCATCCCAACTTGTTCATGCAGATCAAGATGCCCCATCTAAACTAGTCCCATTTATCCGCATTTGGCCCATATCCCTTTAAACCTTGTGTGTGTCAGTGTGTGTATGAGAGTGTGTCAGTGTCAGTGTCAGTGTCAGTGTCAGTGTCAGTGTCAGTGAAGTGGCAACAACATCCGGAGTGAGTGGAGACTTGGCGATGCCCGGGGAGCGTTTCCCTCCCCCCCCCCCGGGAATGTGGGCCGGCCCAGGTGCTCCTTGTCCAGCTGGAGTCCGGGGAAGGTGAGGGACAGTGACCCGGGGGTCGGGCATTGGAGCGGAGCTATAGCCCGAGATTCATCCCCGTGGCTCCGGAGGCGGCACCGACGCCCCCACTCACCCGGTCCGCTCCTGACTCCGGGCCGGGGTTAAAACTCCATGGGGTGTGGACAGAGCGGCCGACGGACATACAGCCGCCGGAGGTGAGGGTGGGAGGTGTGTGCCGTGCCTCAGGGGGGAAGGGGGAGGGGAGTTGGTGCTGGGACCACCGCTGTCGTGTCTCACCTATCACACCATCTGCATGGGAGAAACTAAACTACTTTTTTTCCCCCCAAAATCATCCGGCGGGCCGGTAGTTTGACAGCCCTGCTTTAAACCAATCCCCTCTAGTGCTTGAATCACATATCCCGGGAAAAAGACTATGCATTCACCTTATATTCCCCTCGTGGTTTTTACTCACCTCTAAAACAATTTTTGCTTTATTTTGAACTACCTGCACCTGAGCGTGAGAAATTTTGTGATCAGCGTGAGAGCGTGAGAATTTTGTGAAATGCGTGAGTCTCATGCTCAATGCGTGAGAGTTGGCAGGTCGGCGCTGACTCGGTGGGCTAAAGGGCCTGTTTCCATACTGTAACTCTAAACTAAACTAAATTCATCCCAAAGATGCCTTCGGTAAAGATCGTAAATTGTCCCTAGTGTGTAGGATTGGCTAATGTACGAGGTGATTACTGGTTGGCATGGACTCAGTAGGCCGAAGGGCCTGTTTCTGCTCTGTATCTCTAAAGTCTAAACTAAACTCACAACTTTTGGGTAGCCAACGAGCTTAGTTCAGAGATACAGCGTGGAAACAGGCCTTTTGGCCCATCAAGTCCGTGCAGACCAGCGATCCCCGCAGACTAGCACTATCCTACCCAAACTAGGGACAATTTACAATTATACCAAGCCAATTAGGGTCGACAGATGGCACAATGGGCTAAGTGTTCAGCTGGCAACCGGAAGGTAGCCGGTTCAAATCCCGCTTGGAGTGCATACTGTCATTGTGTCCTTGGGCAAGACACTTCACCCACCTTTGCCTGCGTGTGAATGTGTGTGATTGTGTGTGAATGTGTGTGAGTGATTGGTGGTGGTCGGAGGGGCCGTAGGCGCAGATTAGCAGCCACGCTTCCGTCAGTCTGCCCCAGGGCAGCTGTGGCTACAGAAGTAGCTCACCACCACCGAGTGTGACTGAGGAGTGAATGAATAATGCGATGTAAAGCGCCTTGAGTATTAGAAAGGCGCTATATAAATCCCATCCATTATTATTATTATAATTAACCTACAAACCTGTACGGCTTTGGAGTGTGGGAGGAAACCAGAGCACCCGGGGAAAACCCACGCGGGTCACAGGGAGAACGTACAAACTCCGTCAAGACAGCATCCGTCGTCAAGATCGATCTCGGGTCTCTGACGCTGTAAGGCAGTAGCTCTACCGTTTCGCCACCGTGCCGCCCTGTTCCTCCTGTGACCACGTGGGTTTCCTCTGGGTGCTCCGGTTTCCTCCCACATCCCAAAGACGTGCGGGTTTGTAGGTAAATTGTCCCCCAGTGTGTAGGGAGTGGATGTGAACGTGGGAAAACATAGAACTAGTGTGAACGGGTGATCGATGGTCGGCGTGGACTCGGTGGGCCGAAGGGCCTGTATCCATGCTGAATCTCTAAAACTTAAACCCAATCTAAACCAAAACAGAATATTCCGGAAACGCTGAGCAGGTCAAGCAGCATTTGTGGAAAGTCAACATTTCACGTTGAAGATCATTGTCAGATCAGCTGTCTGTGTGGAGTTTGCATGTTCTCCCCATGACCACGTGGGTTTACTCTGGGTACTCCAGTTTCTTCCCACATCCCAAAGACATGCGGGTATGTAGGTTACGTGGCTCCTGTAAAATTACTCCTAATGTGCAGGGAGTGGATGAGAAAGTGGGATAACACGAGTGGCATGGTGGGCCGAAGGGCCTGTTTCCATACTGTGTCTCTAAGCTGAACTGATGCTTTTTATCGAACTAAGTGGAATGATAGAACTGCCAGTCAGCGGACGTGGTGATGTGAGGTTTATCAGACGCACTGCAAACTCTGGCGAGCTGGCGTAAAGTTGGCACGGCCTCGGTGGGCCAAAGGGCCTGTTTCCATCCATTCATCTTGCATTCATTTGAATATCATTACACCGTGTCATTCCACCTCACTGCACAGAAGGAAGCCATTCAGCCCATCGAGTCTGTGCTCGGTCCCACTCATTCTCCACATTAACCTAAACCCCATGTTCCCCGACAACTCCTCCTGGATTCCTCCGCTCGCCCACATGGTGGCGCAGAGGTAGAGTCACTGTCTCACAGCACCAGAGACCCGGGTTCAATCCTCACCATGGGTGCTGTCCGTGTGGAGTTTGTACGTTCTCCCCATGACCACAAGGGTTTTCTCCGGGTGCTCCGGGTTCATCCCACAAGATATGCAGGTTTGTAGGTTGATGTGCTTCTGTTAGTTGTAAATTGTCCCTTGTGTGTGGGATGATGCCAGTGTACCTGGTGATCGCTGGTCGGCGCAGACCAGGCGGGCCGAAGGGCCTGTTTCCGTGCTGGATCTCTAAACCTTACAGTAAACTCACAACTCTAGGGTGGACGATGAGTCTGGCGGACCGCCCGCCCGCCCGCCCGCCCCTGGGCTGTGGGTGGGAAGCCAGGCGGGGTCACGGGCAGCAGCTCCACCTGGTGCGCCTCTCCGCAGCCATTCCCCAGGGCCGGGATGGGGATGAGCTGGAAGCCCCACTCCGTACGACGCAGAGGGAACGGGGCTGGACGGCTGGGAGAGAGTCGGCATAGATCTGGCAGGCTGCCGGTCTTCAGCTGCAAACCCATCAGCTGCATCAGCAACACGGCACTGACATCACTCCCGGCAGCTGCTTCACTGCTCCTCTGCCGTCTGGAGAGAACAGAGGGAGCAGAAGGTAAGGCTCGGGTGACTTTAACCCTCCTCTTTTAAAAAAATTAAAGAATCCCTTCCCTTGACAGTGCAGCAGCTGAGGGTTTGATATCGTGGCGGGAAGGCATCTGTAAATGTGCTCTTAGATGTGTAACGACTGCAAATAGGGAAGAAACCAGACTGTGGGAGAAGGCAATGCAATATAAAATATAAAGCCACAAGGCATGAAACGAGTGTGCTTGAAACCGAGAGACAGGCTTCAGTCCGAGGGTGGTCAATCTGTGGAATTCTTTGCCACAGAGAGCTGTGCGGAGGCCAAGTCAGTGGGTATTTTTAAGGCAGAGATAGATAGATTCTTGCTTTGAACGGGTGTCGGGGGTTATGGGGGGAAGGCAGGAGAATGGGGTTGAGAGGGAAAGATACATCAGCTACGATCGAATGACGTAGACCCGATGGGCCGAATGGCCTAATTCTGCTCCTGTCACCCATGGACGAGGTGCAAATGTGAAATAGGATGGCTCTACGATAGTGAAGCTGGGGATGCTGAATGCATAGAGGCCCTGGCAAGGTAGATGCATCTCCACAATTTGTAGTCGTTAAATATCAAATTGTTTCTCCTTCGTGTCGAGAGCCACATTAAAGAGTGTTGCATCCTCTCCTCCTCACACCCCGGCGAGAGATAGGAAAACATTCTGCTTAAAATGAACAACAAATAACACACTGCTTTCTGAACGTGGTCCTGATACACGGTGGGAGCTGGAGGGTTAACTGCTGAGAGGCTGTGTCTTGAAATGGGTGCTTGGGCTTAGAAAAATGCTCGGACTCTATTCCTTGGAGCGCAGGAGGACGAGGGGCGATCATATGGAGGTGTACACGGTCATGAGAGGAATAGAACGGGTAAACGCAGAGAGTCTCTTCCTAAGAGTAGAGGAATCGAGAAACCAGAGGACACAGGTTCACAGGTTTAAGATGAGGGGGGGGGGGGAGATTTAATAGGAACTTAAGGGGGCAACTTTTTTACACAAAGGGTGGTGGGTATATGGAACAAGCTGCCAGAGAAGGTAGTTGAGGCTGGGACTATCGTTACATTTAAGAGACATTTAGACAGGTACATGGATAGGACAGGTTTAGAGGGATATGGGTCACGAACCAGTGACGATGGGGCATGTTGGCCGGCATGGGCAAGTTGGGTCGAAGGGCCTGTTTCTTCGCTGTGTGACTCTACAAGGAGGTGTCCAGGAGGTGGCACTTGCACGGGTACATGGATAAGAAAGGTTTAGAGGGATGTGGGCCAAATGCGGGCAGGTGGGACTGGCTTAGATGGGGCTTGGCCGAGTTGGGCCGAAGGGCCTGTTTCCATGCTGTACGACACCAGGACTCAATGGTGGACAAAAAATGCCGGAGAAACTCAGCTGGGTGAGGCAGCATCTATGGAGCGAAGGAATTGGCGACGTTTCAGGTCGAGACCCATCTTCAAGAGGAATAGATTGGGTAAACGCACAGTCTCTTCCCCAGAGTGTGGGAATCGAGAAACCAGAGGACACGGGTTCACAGGTTTCGAAGAAGGGTCTCGACCTGAAACGTCGCCAATTCCTTTTCTCCATAGATGCTGCCTCACCCGCTGAGTTTCTCCAGCATTTTGTGTCTATCTCCGATTTTTCCAGCATCTGCAGTTCTTTCTTAACCATGACTCTAAGTCTCTATGACTAAGTATCAGATTGCAGTGATCCCGTAGTTCGTGCAGGGACTGCCTTGGGATGCATGTAGTCAAGGCTAGGCCAGACAGAGTTTGTGGGCTGTGAGTAAGTCGAGGGTTATGGGGAACGGGCAGGAAAGTGAAGCCTACACTAAGATCGAATGGTCTTTATTGAAGGAGTTTATTGAATGGGTGGGCCTTGTCGTGGTCGGGGAACTTGTGTGGCTCAGTGACCCCTAGAGCTATGCCAGCGGGAGATTCGTCTCCTGTTAGGGTCTCCCATGCTGGACAGGTGGAAGGGTAGAGGCGAGACGAAGAGCGATCCACTGGTCCTCCAGGTTGGAGGTTGAGCACAGGGCCAACAACCCTGTCTCGTAAAGCAAACATGTTACGGAAACAGCAACGGAAGGAATCAACACTACTGGGCGTGATGGACTTCCAGGGCTATCGACAGATGCTAGGATGAATGTCAATGGTGAAGAGAACCAGACAGCATCCCAAGAATAGCCCTGCACTGGACACCGGAAGGGAAAAGGAAAAGTGGGAGACCCAAAACCATCTGGCGTCAAACTGTAGAGGAAGAAATGAAAACAATGGACCTGACCTGGGATAGTGTCCAGATGCTAGCCCAGAACAGACAGGAGTGGAGGCCCTTAGTTGCTGCCCTACATGCCAGGAGGCATTATAGGCAGTAAGTAAGTAAGTAAGTAAGTAAGGGCCACCTAGAGGGGCCAAATGGCCTCTCTCCAGCCTTCATTCATATGGATCATACACAAAATGTTATATAATTTAGCTGGAGTAGGGGAATCAAGAACCAGGGAACACAGGGTTAACATGAGGGGTGAAAGATTTAATAGGAACCTGAGGCACAACTTTTTAACACTTTTTTATATATGGAACGAGCTGCCGGAGGAGGTAGTTCAGGCAGGGACTATCACAACTTAAAAAAATCATTAGGACAGATTCATGGATAGGACAGGTTTAGAGGGATATGGGCCAATTGCTGGCAGGTGGGACCCACGAAGATGGGGCTTGTTGGTCGGCATGGGAAAGTTGGGCCGAAGGGCCTGTTTCAACGCTGTTGAATTGTTGAATTGACAGATCTTTTTTTTTTAAATGTACCAGAATGGCGTCATTTGGAAAATGGTCTTTAAGTTGCCATACAGGGCAGTAAAGTAGTCTGTAGAAACAAAGAACTGCAGGTGCTGGTTTATACCAGAGAAAGACACAAAGTGCTGGAGTGACTCAGCGGGTCAGGCAGCATCACTGGAGGAAAAGGATGGGTGACGTTTCGGGTCGGGATCCTTGTTCAGTCTGAAGAGTAAAGACCAGGATCAATCACGGTCAACAGCAAATGACCTCAGGCAGGTAGGTGCCCTGGGGCGCCACGGGTTCGATCCCAACTACGGGTGCTGTCTGTATGGAGTTTGTATGTTCTCCCCGTGACCTGCGTGGGTTTTCTCCGGGTGCTCCGGTTTCCCCCCACACTCCAAAGACGTACAGATTTGTCAGTTCATTGGCTTTGGTAAGTTGTAAAATTGTCTCTCGTGTGTCTAGGTTAGTGTGCGGGTGATCGCTGGTCGGCATGGACTTGTTGGGCCGAAGGGCCTGTTTCTGCGCTGTATCTGTCTCCCCGCGGGTGATCTGATAGAACCATATAAAATTATAAAAGGACTGGAGAAGTTAGATGCAGGAAAAATGTTCCCAATGTTGGGCGAGTCCAGAACCAGGGGCCACAGTCTTAGAATAAAGGGGAGGCCATTTAAGACTGAGGTGAGAAAAAACGTTTTCACCCAGAGAGTTGTGAATTTGTGGAATTCCCTGCCACAGAGGGCAGTGCAGGCCAAATCACTGGATGGATTTAAGAGAGAGTTAGATAGAGCTCTAGGGGCTAGTGGAATCAAGGGATATGGGGAGAAGGCAGGCACGGATTATTGATTGGGGACAATCAGCCATAATCACAATGAATGGCGGTGCTGGCTCGAAGGGCCGAATGGCCTCCTCCTGCACCTATTTTCTATGTTTTTATGTTTCTATCTCTAAAGTCTAAATTAGCCATCGGATTGGCCTCCGGAGCGGCCCATTGAGAGAGAGGCCGTGTTGAGGTGAACTCCTGTGTTGAGGGTAAATTCTGTTTAGTTTAGTTCAGAGATACCGTGCGGAAACAGGGCCTTCGGTCCACTGAGTCCGCACCGACCAGTGATCCCCGCACACTAGCACTATCCAACACACTAGGGACACTTTACATTTATACCTAGCCAGTTAACCTACAAACCTGTACGCCTTTGGAGTGTGGGAGGAAACTGGAGATCCCGGAGAAAACCCACGCAGGTCACGGGGAGAACGTACAAACTCTGTACAGACAGCACCCGTAGTCAGGATTGAACCCGGGTCCCTGGCGCTGTGAGGCAGCAACTCTACCGCTGCACCACCTTTTAACTCCTCTTGGTTTTCGTGCAATAGACATGGCAGGTAGGATGGCACAATGTTTCTCCTGCAGGATGTGGGAAGTCCGGGATACTGCTGGCGTCCCTGATGACTACACCCGTGGGAATTGTGTCCTTACAGGCCGGCACAGCGGTAGAGTTACTGCCTCACAGCGCCAGAGACCCGGGTTCAATCCCGACTGTCTGTACAGAGTTTTCCGTTCTCCCCGTGACCACGTGGGATTTCTCCGGGTGCTCCGGTTTCCTTCAAAGACATGCAGGTCTGCAGGTTAATTGGCTACGGTAAAAATTGTAAATTGTCGCTAGTGTGTAGGAAAGTGCTAGTGTACGGGAATCGCTAGTCGGTGTGGAATCGGTGGGTTGAAGGGCCTGTTTCCTCGCTTTCTCTCTGAACTAAACTGTTTTATTTCTGAACATAGCTGACATAGAGACAGGTTGAGAAAACTGTGAAATCACTGCCAAACGGTCTTGAGGGAGTCTACACTGACATCCCAACAGTGTAGAAAACTCAATTATGTTACAAATCAAAAGATGTTAGGTTTAACAGCTGGGTCTTTTATAAACTGCAAGCTTCCAAACTGTGTGTCAATGGTTTCATCACGAGAGAATTTAGAACTCTTTCAAAGAAGTTACCATTTTAAGACAGTTTGATTTCTCTTTGTTAACTTGTTTGAGGTTGGTTGGAAACAGGCCCAACGAGTCCACGCCGACCAACGATCCCCGAACATTAACACTATCCTACACACACTAGGGACAATTTAAACGTACACCAAGCCAATTAACCTACCTGTACGTCTTTGGAGTGCGGGAGGAAACCGAAGATCTCTGAGAAAACCCAGGTAGGTCACGGGGAGAACGTACAAACTCCGTACAGACAGCACCCGTAGTCGGGATCGAACCCGGGTCTCCGGCACTGCAAGCGCTGCAAGGCAGCAACTCTACCGCTGTGCCACCGTGCCGCCCCACTCTCTCATCCACTCCCTGCACACTTGGGGCCAATTTACAGAGGGCCAATTGACCTGGAAACCCGCACGTCTTTGGAATGTGGGAAGGAACACTCACAGTCACGGGGGAGAAACGTGCAAACTCCACACAGGCAGTACCCAAGGTCAGGATCGAACCCAAGTCTCTGGCGCTGTGCCACAAATCTTTGAAACCCTTCCACAAAGACAGGTGGATATAGTTTTAGGGTTTTTTTAAGACAAAATTAGAACGTTTCTTTAAGCAAAGCAGTGCAAGGACACTAAGGCGAGACGGAAACATGTCTTTGAAGCCTCACTCAGATCATCTGTGATCTTATTCAAAGGCGGGACTGGCTTGAGACGGACTCCTGGTCTAAGTAGCTTTCAGATGGATGTTGTTCAGCTGGAAAGAGCACTGAGTAGATTTACGAGGATGTTGCCAGGACTCGAGGGCATGAGAGGTTGGGCAGCCTGGGACTTTATTTCTTGGAGCGCAGGAGGCTGAGGGGTGATCTGATCTGATAAAATCATAAGGGGAACAGATAGGGTGAATGCACAGAGTATTTTACCCAGAGTTGGAGAACCAAGAAACTGGGGACATAGGTTTAAGGTGAGGGGTGAAAGATTTAATAGGAACTAGAGTAGCAACGTTTTCACATGGGTGCATGGAATGAGCTGCCAGAGGAGGTAGCTGAGGCAGGTACGATGACATGGATAGGAAAGGTTTAGAGGGATATGGGTGAAATGCAGGCCGATGGGACCAGTGCAGATGGGACGTTTTGGTCGGAATGTTGGGCTGAAGCACCTGTTTCAGTGCTGTGTGACTCTGACTGTTCTATGTCTGCATGTTCATAATCTCTATGCTGTTATGGGGCACATTGGATATCATTGTAATGGGTGCTGATTTTGAATGTGGGGTACTGATTTTGGATGATCAGCCATGATCATAGTGAATGGCGGTTCTGGCTCGAAGGGCCGAATGGCCAACTCCTGTACCTATATTCTATGTTTCCATGAGGCAACTCAGGGAACTTGCTTGTCGTCGTTCCTAAACTTGATGCCATTTGATCCAAACCGCACTTTGTCTATTGACCCGGAAGTGACTATAATGCATTGCCGCCCCTTTATACATTACTAGACTAAGCAGGGCCCGTTGGGTCCCAGCATCACACGGGAGGGCTGGTCCCCCAACGCAATATTCCACCTCTCCACCAATTCCAATATTGGTGGCCAGTGAGGGGCGGGGGGGGGGGGGGGGCTTTCTGGAGCGCTGGTATGGGTGTTGTGGTGGGCTGAAGGGACTGGTTTCCAGAGGGCTAGTATGGACATTGTGGGCTGAATGGATTCTTGGGCTGGCGGCTCAGTCACAAAGGCCTGTTTTGCTGGCAGCTCACTCACTCACGGCTGGTGGGCTGGCAGTTGACTCACGGCTATTTCTTGAAATTCCATTTCAAGCCGGGTGCAAGGCCACCAAATTCAAGTGCAGTTTCTTACCACTTCAATCAGGGTGCAAGGCCATCAAATTCAAGTGCAGTTTCATACCATTTCAAGCAGGGTGCAAGGCCACTAAAGACAGCGAGTCGTGACCTCTCCTCCTCCATCTTGCAGAGACTAAGCCACGCCCACATTTCTGGGTTTTATAATCCCTCCCACCAGAAGGGGCGTGGCCTTCATGGCGTGATTGACAGGAGAGAGAATCTCAACATTTTTAAAACACTAATAACTCTTTTATTTTTCATCGATGGGAAAAATCCTCTTGTCCTGCGCAGCGGAGGGGGACTGAGTTAGATGGCCAAAAATCACAGCCGTAAGTGGCAGCGTTTTTCTAAAATCAATATACAGAACAACAGGAAGTGGTCAAGATCAGACTTTTAGTAATATAGAAGGCTTTCTTACATGTGAATGGTGTCTCGGTTAAACAATCTGGTTTCATTTTACACATGCCGTTTTAAGCTTAATGGAACAATAGTCTCCATTTTTAAATCAGTTACTGCAGAGCAAAAGGGCGGCACGGTGGAGCAGCTGCTAGAGCTGCTGCCTCGCAGCGCCAGAGACCTGGGTTCGATCCCGGACTTGGGTGCTGTCTGTGTGGAGTTTGCACGTTCTACCGCGTGGGTACTCCGCCTTCCTCAGGTTTGTAGGTTAATCAGATGATTGCTGGTGGGCGCGGGCTCGGTGGGCCAAAGGTCCCCCTTCCACGCTGTATTTCTAAACTAAAACTAAACTAAAAGGTAGATGACCTATAACTGAATCGACCAGTTCTGATACAGAGAAAGTGAATTATCTGACGTTGCTGTACTCAACATTAAAACTGGAACACAGAACATCAAATATTGCTATTTGGTTAATTGGCCTCTGTAAATTGCCTCTAGTGTGTAGGGAGTGGATGAGAAAGTGGGATAATGTTGAACTAGTGTGAATGGGTGATCGATGGTCGACGCAGACTCGGTGGGTTGAAGGGCCTGTTTCCACACCGCAGCTCTAAACTAAATTAGTTCAGTACAGTGATATTTGAGTTACCCTACAGCCATACAAGTAAAAATAGAACACAATACACAATAATTTTAACATGAACATCCACCACAGTGGAATCAACATTCCTCACTGTGATGGAAGCCAATAAAGTTCAGTCATCTTCCTCCTTTGTTCACCTGTGGCGATCAATAGACAATAGACAATAGACAATAGATGCCAGGAGTAGGCCATTCGGCCCTTCGAGCCAGCACCGCCATTCAATGTGATCATGGCTAATCATCCACAATCAGTACCTCGTTCCTGCCTTCTCCCCATATCCCCTGACTACGCTATTTTTAAGAGCCCTATCTAGCTCTCTCTTGAAAGCATCCAGAGAACCTGCCTGAGGCAGAGAATTCCATAGACTCACCACTCTCTGTGAGAAAAAGTGTTTCCTCGTCTCCGTTCTAAATGGCTTACTCCTTATTCTTAAACTGTGGCCCCTGGTTCTGGATTCCCCCAACATCGGGAACATGTTTCCTGCCTCTAGCGTGTCCAAACCCTTAACAATCTTATATGTTTCAAACATATGGTCGGGGCCTTTGAACCCTACGCAGTTCGCCGCTGCCGACGGGCCGATGTTGAAGCCGGGAAGATGGAGACTCCGGCCTTCATAGGTGGGTATTAGGAATATCAGTGGGGAATTAATGTGCCCATTGAGATAGAATTGGTCACATGGAAATAAGGGCCTGTTTCCATGCTGTATCTTTTAAACAATTCAATCGATCAATCGATGAATCTAGAACCATAACCACCTGCTTATACATACATGCTGCTGCATTATGCAGAATGTAAATACTATTAGCTTCTTAGACCTTGTCGCTGGACTGCGAGCAGCCTCTCTTACAACTGGGCATCTTCTGGGTTGAGAATCAGTAAAGCAGCAGTACGAGGGGGGAGGGGGTGATCACTTTAGATTTCGACTTAAGAGATACAGCGTGGAAACAGGCCCTTCGGCCCATCGAGTCCGCGCCGACCAGCGATCACCCCGTACACTAGCACAATCCTACACACCAGGGACAGTTTACAATTTTACTGAAGCCAATCAACCTACAAACCTGCACGTCTTTGGAGTGTGGGAGGAAACCGGAGCGCCCGGAGAAAACCCACGCAGGTCACAGCGAGAACGTACAAACCCCGTATAGGCAGCACCCGTAGTCAGGGTAGAACCCGGGTCTCTGGCGCCGTAAGGCAACAACTCTACCGCTGCGCCACCGTGCCACCCATTGAAATAGATCGTAATCTTGGGCTTGGCAGATAGAGAAGGAGGAATGCAAGAGGTGCATTTCAATAGCACCTTTCCCATCAGTTTCCAGACAGTGGAAAGTCGTGGTGGCTATCCCTCGAGGTCGAGCATGATGGTCTACGTTCTGTTGTTTTTATGGACTCTCAGGTGGTTTATGAGTCCAATCCTGGCTTTGCAGTTCACAGAACAAAGACGCCTGTGCGTGTGTGTGTTTAACGTGTACTTGATGTTGCGCTCCAAGAAGCACACGCTCCTTCACAAATCAATCAACTCATTCCCATAGCAAGGGAACCAAGACGATTGGAGCTGATCGATCCATTGCAGCCTTCATCCGCCTTCACAGCCGCTGAGTTCAAGATAACTTTGTCCGCCGTTGAGGTCTTGTAGGTTGGATCGTTCTTAGTCTGGACCCTCATCCTCGACCTTACCACCATGGGTGGCCCTACCAGAAGCTGGTGCTTCCGACGGCATCGCTCTCGGACTCATGGGGTCACGCAAGCCTCTTCACCACAACAAGGTCAACGTTCCAAAGAGTGGAAAGTACCTTACAGCCAACAAAGTACTTCTGAACAGCAAGCATCTGTGGAGAGAATGTAACATGGCAAGGTATTGGCACTGATGGACACAAAGCGCTGGAATAACGCAGCGGGTCAGGCAGCATCACTGGAGAAAAAGGATGGGTGACGTTTCGGGTCGAAGCCCTTCTTCAGACTTCTTCAGCGTTTTTACACTGCTGGATTCCAATATTCGAAGCTGTGCAAACGAAAGTCTAGTTTAATACAGAAATATCACTGATTCCTTTTCTCCAGAGATGCTGCCTGACCTGCTGAAATACTCCAGCACTGTGCTTATCTTTGGTATGAACCAGCATCAACAATTCTTTGCTTCGACACAAGATATTGGCATTGGTTTGTTACTCTCACCTCATGAGTGGTCCATTCAAGTCTGATTGGTACGCAGCGAGGTTAAGTGCACCGGGCAACAGTGTGGTGGTGCAGCTGGTAGAGCTGCTGCCTCACAGTGTCAGAGACCCGGGTTCGATCCTGACCTCGGGTGCTGTCTGTCTGTGTGAATGTTCTCTCTTGTGACCACGTGGGTTTCCTCCTGGTTCTCCGGTTTCCTCCCACACTCCAAAGACGTGCAGGCTTGTAGGTTAATTGGCTTCGGTCAAAATTGTTAATTGTCCCCCTGTGTGGAAGATAGTGTCAGTGCAAACTCGGTGGGCTGAAGGGCCTGTTTCTACGCTGTATCTCTACACTAAATTAAACTAAGCAAGCCAATTATGGGTGTAAATTTAGGCTTCGGAGCACCAAAGATAGTTCACCTTTGGTTCTGTATTTAGAGATACAGCGTGGAAACAGGCCCTTCGGCCCACCAAGTCCACACCGACCAAGGATGTTGCCAGTACACAAGAGCCTTAGCTGTACGGAAAGATGGGGCAGGCTAGGATAGGATAGGATAGGCTATAACTGCATGAAAACGGACCTTCGGCCCAACTTGTCCATGCTGACCCAGATGACCCATGTGTGCTAGTCCCACCTACCTCCATTTGGTCCATATCCTTCTAAACCTGTCCTGTCCATTATTCCTGGGAGATTCTATCTATTCCCCTCATGATTTTATACATTTCTATAAGATCTCCCATCAGAGATTTTATAGAAGTGTATAAAACCATGAGGGGAATAGATAGAATCTTTTACCCAGAGAAGGGAAATCCAGAACCAGAGGACATAGGTTGAAAGTGAGAGGGGCAATATCTAATAGGAACCTGAGGGGCAACTTTTACCCTCAGAAATGTGGTGGGTGAATAGAATGAGCTGCCAGAGGAGGTCGTTGAGGCAGGTACCAATACAACATTCAATAGGCAGTAGACTTTAGAGATACAGTATGGACAGAGGCCCTTCGGCCCACCAAGTCCGTGCTGACCAGCAATCACAGTAGCTCTATCCTGCACAATAGGGACAATTCACAATTTTTACCGAAGCCAATTATCCTACAAACCTGTACGTCTTTGGAGTGTGGGAGGAAACCGGAGCACCCGGAGAAAACCCACGTGGTCACAGTCAGGATCGAACCCGGGTCTCTGGCGCTGTGAGGCAGCAACTCTACCGCTGCGCCACTGTGCCGCCCATGATACTTGGACATGTACATGGATAGGAAAGACTTAGAGGGGAATGGGCCAAACGCAGGCAATGAAGAGCTAAGGTCTGAAACAGATCAGCTCGGATCGTAATGACCAGAGGGATAAGTGGAGAGGGCAGTTGGTCTCCTACTAGTTTCTTGTCGTCTTGTTAATTGCCATCATTTTTTCATGGGTGGAATGGGATTCTGTTCCTTGTATTTTCTCTCAAATGATTGAAAGTCTCTACAAATCCACAAAACCCAGCGGTATAAATATTGATTTCTCTAACATTTCAAGTAACCCTTGCACCCCCTCTCTCTCTCTCTCTGTCCCTCCCCTCCTTAGTCATCTTGCTAATTTTACTGTTGTCCTGTTGAGTTTCACTGTCTGTATAAATCGTTATCACCACAGCCAACAATGGACCATTGTGGGCTCCACTTTTCCTTGATCATCGTTACTTTTTTGTCTATCATTAATTTGTTCTATATCTCTCCATATCACCGTCTATATCTTTCGTTTCTCCTTTCCCCGACTCTCAGTCTGAAGAAGGGTCTCGACCCAAAACGCCACCTATTCCTTTTCTCCAATGATGCTGCCTGACCCGCAGAGTTACTCCAGCACTTTGTGTCTATCTTCGACTCCCACATTTATCATAAGTGATAGGAGCAGAATTAGGCCATTCGCCCCATCAAGTCTACTCTGCCATTCAATCATGGCTGATCTATCTCTGCCTCCTAACCCCATTCTGCTTTCGCTCCATAACCCTTGACACCCGTACTAATCAAGAATCTATCTATCTCTGCCTTAAAAATATCCATTGACTTGGCCTCCACAGCCTTCTGTGGCAAGGAATTCCACAGATTCACCACCCTCTGACTAGAAAAATTCCTTCTCATCTCTTTCCTAAAGGAACGTCTTTTAATCCTGAGGCTGTGACCTTTTGTACAAGACTCTCCCACTGGTGGAAACATCGTCTCCTCATCTACTCTATCCAAGCCTTTCACTATTCTGTAAGTTTCAATGAGGACCCCCCCTCATCCTTCTAAACTCCAGCGAGTACAGGCCCAGTGCCGTCAAACGCTCATCATATGCTAACCCACTCATTCCTGGGATCATTCTTGTAAACCTCCTCTGGACCCTCTCCAGAGCCAGCACATCCTTCCTCTGATATGGGGCCCAAAATTGTTCACAATACTCCAGATGCAGCCTGACTACACAGTTATCTAGACTACACCTCCTTCCACTCTTGAAAAGGAACCACCTTTAAGGGCCTGTCCCACTTTCCCGAGTTATTCACAAATTCTCCTGAGTTATTCACGAATTCTCCCGAGTTTTCAAACTCGCAGAATGTTCGTAACGAGTCCGTAGGAGGCAGTAGGAGTCCGTAGATATATCGTAGCGGCTCGTTATGCCAGCCGTAGGTACTCGGGGCATCAGGTAAGTCGGGACATTTTTTCAGCATGTTGAAAAATGTCCACGAGTAAAAAAATAGCCCCAAGTACCTACGGCTGGTGAATTGAATTCGTAAATAACTCGGGAAAGTGGGACAGGCCCTTTACTCTCAATTTCTCCGTCACCACCACATCTACTCCCAAGATGAGATGTCCTCTTGCTTCAGTAAACGTGGTTTCTCCTCCTGTCTTTTAGTTTAGTTTAGAGACACAGCGTGGAAACAGGCCCTTTGGCCCATCGAGTCCACATCGACCAGCGATCAGCACACACTAACACTATCCTACACACACGAGGGATAATTTACAATTTAACCAAAGCTAATTAACCTACAAACCTGCATGTCTTTGGAGTGTGTGAGGAAACCGAAGATCTGGGAGAAAACCCACGCAGGTTCACGGGAAGAACGTACAAACTCCGTACAGACAGCACCCGTAGTCGGGATCGAACCAGGGTCTCTGGCGCTGTGAGGCAGCAACTCTACCGCTACGCCACAGTGCCACCTGCTGTTAGAGATGGATCCCTCACCTGTGCCTCCTCCATGTCCTGCAGTTCTGTTCAGTTTAGTTTAGAGATACAGAGTGGAAACAAGCCCTTCGGCCCATCGAGTTAGAGCTGTCCAATGATTACCCGTACACTTGTTCTATATTAATCCAGTTTTACATCCTACACACATGCCCCATCTAAGCTAGTCCCATTTGCCCGCATTTGGCCAATATCCCACTAAACCTTTGCCATCCATGTTCCCGTCTGAGTGCCTGTAAAATGCTGTCGTGGTACCTGCCTCAACTTCCTCCTCAGACAACTCATCTCATTCCACCACCCTAGGAATGAAACAGTTCCCCCTCTCACCTTAAACCTATGTCACAGAAGACAATTAAACTAAAGAAGACAATTAAACTACAAACATGTACATCTTTGGCGTGTGGGAGGAAACCGGAGCACCCAGAGAAAACCCACGGACATGGGGAGAACGTGCAAACTCTGTACAGACAGCACCCGTAGTCGGGATCGAACCCGGGTCTCTGGCGCTGTGAGGCAGCGGCTCCACCCGCTGCACCACCGTGCCACCCTGTTCTCGCTCCCCTCTCTCCAGAAGGATAGAGCCATACAGCCCTTCGGCCCAAACAGGCCCTTCGGCCCAATTTGTCCATGCTGACCAAGATGCCCCATCTAAGTTAGTTCCATTTGCCAGCATTTGATATGTACCCCCCTAAACCTTTCCTATCCATGTACCTGTGCAAATGTCTTTAAAATGTCGTCCATAGTTCCTGCCACAACTACCACCTTGGTCAGCTCCTTCCATACACCCACCATCTTCCGAATGAAAAAGTTGCCCCTCGCCCCTTAAACCTGTGTCCTTTGGATTCCTATACCCTGGGCAAAAGACTGTGCATTCACCCTATCTGTTCCAAGGATAGAGTTCCCCTGGTCCTCACCTTTAACCCCATCAGCCTCAGCATCCAACACATCATTCTCCGACATTTTTACTTTAGTTTAGTTTAGAGATGCAGCGTGGAAACAGGCCCTTCGGCCCTACCGTTCACACCGACCAGCAATCCCCGTACACTTACACACTACCCTATACACATTAGGGACAATTTACAATTATACCAAGCCAACTAACCTACAAATCTGTACGCCTTTGGGATGTGGGAGGAAACCGGAGCACCCGGGGTTAACCCACGTGGTCACGGGGGGAATGTACAAACTCCGTACTGACACCACCCGTAGTCAGGATATGTGTGGATATTTCTATGGTGGAGAGTGAAAGATTCTTGATTAGTGCGGGTGTCAAAGGTTATGTGACGAAGGCTGGAGAAAGGGGTTGAGAGGGAGAAATAGATCAACCACGATTGAATGGCGGAGTAGACTTGATGGGCCGAATGGCCTAATTCCGCTCCGAGAACTTATGACCTTCTGAATTTTTCACTGTAGCTTGATACGTGTGACAATAATAAGTCTAAACTTAAAAACTCTGTGAGTTTGCAACACCTCAACACATACCCCACCCAAACTTGTCAGACTTGTTCAATGTGATTGTGATCAGAATCGGTTTCCTGCCACCTCCTGTTAGTTGCATGATCACTGACTCCTCATGAGTCTAGATTGGAAATTATCTAGTAGCGGTGTTGATTTATTATTAGATACATAGATACATAGACAATAGGTGCAGGTGTAGGCCAATCGGCCCTTCGAGCCAGCACTGCCATACAATGTGATCATGGCTGATCATCCACAATCAGTACCCCCTTCCTGCCTTCTCCCCAAACCTCTTGATTCTGCTAGCCCTAAGAGCTCTATCTAACTCCCTTTTGAATGCATCCAGTGAATCGGCCTCCACTGCCTTCTGTGGCAGATTTCCACAGATTCACAACTCTCTGGGTGAAAAGGTTTTTCCTCATCTCAGTCCTAAATGGCCTACCCCTTATTCTTAAACTGTGACCCCTGGTTCTGGACTCCCCCAACATCGGGAACATGTTTCCTGCATCGAGCGTGTCCAATCCCTTAATAATTTTATATGTTTCTATAAGATATCCTCTCATCCTTCTAAATTCCAGTAAATACAAGCCCAGTCGCTCCACTCTTTCATTTTATGACAGTTCCGCCATCCCGAGAATTAACCTGGTGAACCTACGCTGCACTCCCTCAATAGCAAGAATGTCCTTCCTCAAATTAGGAGACCAAAACTGCACACAATACTCCAGGTGTGGTCTCACCAGGGCCCTGTACAACTGCAGAAGGACCTCTTTGCTCCTATACTCAACCTCACATTTTCCACATTATACTGCATCTGCCATGCATCTGCCCACTCACCCAACCTGTCCAAGACACTCTGCATCCTCATAGCATCCTCTTCATAGTTCACACTGCCACCCAGCTTTGTGTCATCTGCAAATTTGCTAATGTTACTTTTAATTCCTTCAACTAAATCATTAATGTATATTGTAAATGGCTGCGGTCCCAGCACCGAGCCTTGCGGCACCCCACTAGCCACTGCCTGCCATTCTGAATTTCTTTAGTCAGAGGGTGGTGAATCTGTGGAATTCTTTGCCACAGAAGGCTGTGGAGGCCAAATCAGTGGATATTTTTAAGGCAGAGATAGATAGATTCTTGATTAGTACAGGTCAGGGGTTATGGGGAGAAGGCAGAAGAATGGGGTAAGGAGGGAGAGATAGATCAGCCATGATTGAATGGTGGAGTGGACGATGGGCCGAATGGCCTTATTCTACTCCTATTCCTTATGACCTTATGACTCGGAGGACCTGTTTCCACACTGTATCTCTAAAACTAAAAACTAAAAACCATTACCCTCTGCTTCCTTCTATGAAGCCAATTTTATCTATGCTTTGATTGTACTCATGCATGGTAGGTTTTACATATGATAGCATAGATAGCAAGCAAAACAAATCTGCACTGTTAACCCTGCCAGTACCCTGGCTCACGGCAGGGCCTGTCAGAAGTCTGACAGCAGAGGGAAAGCTGTTCGTGAGTCTGGTGGTGCGCATTGTCAAGCCTCTAGATGTTCTGCCACATGGGAGTGGGGAGAAGAAGGAACGACTAGGATGCGACCAGTCCTTAATTAGATTTTAAATGTCGTCACGAGAAGGGTCCCGACCCGAAACGTCACCTGTCCATGCTCTCCATAGATGCTGCCTGACCTGCTGAGTTACTCCAGCACTCTGTGTCCTTTCTTTGATTATGTTGGCTGCTTTTCCGAGGCAGTGTGAAGTGTAGATGGAGTCACTGGTGGGGAGACTGGTCTGCGTGATGGACTGGGATACATCCACAACTCTGCCATTTCTTGTGACCTTGGGTTAACTTGTTCCCCAACCAAGCTTTTCCGACATTTTATGAGAATGATCCCAGGAATGATTGGGTTAACAGACTAGATTGTAATCATGTATTGTCTTTCCGCTGACTGGTTTGTACGCAACAAAAGCTTTTCACTGTACCTCGGTACACGTGACAATAATCTGAACTCAAACCCAAACCTCATCTACTGTATCCGCTGTTCTAGTTGTGGACTCCTATAGATCGACAAGACCAAGCACAGACTGGGCGATCGTTTCGTTGAACACCTTCACTCCAGTCTGCCTTGGCCTACACGATCTCCCGGTTGCCAAACACTTTAACTCCCCCTCCCATTCCCACACTGACCTTTCTGTCCCGGGCCTCCTCCATTGTCAGAGTGAGGCCCAGCGCAAATTGGAGGAATAGCACCTCATATTTTGCTTGGGCAGCTTACACCCCAGCAGTGTGTATGTTGATTTCTCTAACATCAAGTAGCCCTTGTATCCCCTCTCTCTCTCCGTTCCTCCCCCACTCTAATCGTACTACTAGTTTCACCGTCGTGCTGCTGAGTTTCACCGTTTCGCTCATTATCACCTTCCCCACAGGCAACAGTGGCCCATTGTGGGAGGCACCTGGTGTGGGGGGGGGGCACCGAGAGAACAAAGGGGAACCCCATGTGGGAGGGTCTGTGGGGGTGGTGGAGGCAGGGAGCAAGAACAAAGAGAGACTATAACAAACACATTTGTAACTTTGTTGCCGCCCCAATGAGTGGCGACCTTTTGCATACTTTGTGCATAGTACGCGCAACAGAGAATTTTGTGGTACCCACGTTCCAATCTTGGTTGGCATGGGCTGATTGGGCAGAAGGGCCTTTGCCAACTGTGCTGTACTGCAAGGGTGCTGAATCTGAGGTATTCTGTGCACAGAAGGCTGTGGAGGCCAAGTCAGTGGATATTTTTTAAGGCAGAGATAGATAGATTCTTGATTAGTACGGGTGTCAGGGGTTATGGAGAGAAGGCAGGAGAATGGGGTTGAGAGGGAAAGATAGATCAGCCATGATTGAATGGTGGAGTGGACGATGGGCCAAATGGCCTTATTCTACTCCTATTCCTTATGACCTTATGACTCGGAGGGCCTGTTTCCACACTGTATCTCTACAACTATAAACTAACACCCATTACCCTCTGCTTCCTTCTATGATGCCAATTGTATCTATGCTTTGATTGTACTCATGCATGGTATGTTTTACATATGATAGCATAGATAGCAAGCAAAACAAATCTGCACTGTTAACCCTGCCAGTAGCCTGACTTACGGCAGGACCTGTCAGAAGTCTGACAGCAGAGGGGAAGCTGTTCGTGAGTCTGGTGGTGCGCATTGTCAAGCCTCTAGATGTTCTGCCACATGGGAGTGGGGAGAAGAAGGAACGACTAGGATGCGACCAGTCTTTAATTAGATTTTAAATGTCGTCACGAGAAGGGTCCCGACCCGAAACGTCACCTGTCCATGCTCTCCAGAGATGCTGCCTGACCTGCTGAGTTACTCCAGCACTCTGTGTCCTTTCTTGTGACCTTGGGTTAAGCTGTTCCCCAACCAAGCTTTTCCGACATTTTATGAGAATGATCCCAGGAATGATTGGGTTAACAGACTAGATTGTAATAATGTATTGTCTTTCCGCTGACTGGTTAGTACGCAATAAAAGCTTTTCACTGTACGACGTTACACGTGACAATAATCTGAACTCAAACCCAAACCTCATCTACTGTATCCGCTGTTTTAGTTGTGGACTCCTATATATTGACAAGACCAAGCACAGACTGGGCGATCGTTTCGTTGAACACCTTCACTCCAGTCCGCCTTGGCCTACATGATCTCCCAGTTGCCAAACACCTTAATAGCCCTGTCCCACGGTACGAGTTCATTCCAAGAGCTCCCCCGAATTAAAAAAAAATCAAACTCGTGGTAAGCACGGAGAATGAAAGTAGTGGGTACGTCAGAGCTCGGGGACGTCTCTTAGTGTCTCGTAACTGGATACTGAGTTGGATGATCAGCCATGATCATATTGAATGGCGGTGCAGGCTCTTGGAATGAACTCGTACCATGGGACAGGGCTTTAACTCCCCTTCCCGTTCCCACACTGACCTGTCTGTCCCGGGCCTCCTCCATTGTCAGAGTGAGGCCCAGCGCAAATTGGAGGAGCAGCACCTCATATTTTGCTTGGGTAGCTTACACCCCAGCAGTGTTGATTTCTCTAACTGCAAGTAGCCCTTGTATCCCCTCTCTCTCTCCGTTCCGCCCCCACTCTAGTGGTACTACTAGTTTCACTGTTGTGCTGCTGAGTTTCACCGTTTTGCACATTATCACCTTCCCCACAGGCAACAGTGGCCCATTGTGGGAGGCACCTGGTGTGGGGGGGGGGCACCGAGAGAACAAAGAGGAACTCCGTGTGGGGGGGTCGGTGGGGGTGGTGGAGGCAGGGAGCAAGAACAAAGAGAGACTATAACAAACACATTTGTAACTTTGTTGCCGCCCCATGAGTGGCGACCTTTTGCATACTTTGTGCATAGTACGCGCAACAGAGAATTTTGTGGTACCCACGTTCCAATCTTGGTTGGCATGGGCTGATTGGGCCGAAGGGCCTGTGTCTGTGCTGTACGACTATGCTGTACTACAATGGTGGTGAATCTGAGGAATACTTTGCCACAGAAGGCTGTGGAGGCCAAGTCAGTGGATATTTTTAAGGCCGAGATAGACAGATTCTCGATTAGTTATTTAAGAAGGAACTGCAGATGCTGGAAAATCGAAGGTAGACAAAAATGCTGGAGAATCTCAGCGGGTGAGGCAGCATCTATGGAGCGAAGGAAATAGGCAACGTTTCGGGTCGAAACCCTTCATCAGCATCTTGAGTCTGAAGAAGCGTCTCTCCACCCACCCAGTCCTCCCAAGTGTCTCCTGCCCCTAACTGTGGCGTAGTGTGCGGGACCCACTGCCTTTGTTAAATTCACAGCACTGTAGTTTAGTTTAGAGATACAGCGCGGAAACAGGCACCGACCAGCGATCACTTCATACATTAGCACTCTCCTACGCACTGGGGATACAGAAACATAGAAAAATAGGTGTGGGAGTAGGCCATTCAGCCCTTCAAGCCAGCGCCGCCATTCAATATGATCATGGCTGACCATCCACAATCAGTACCCCGTTCCTGCTTTCTCCCCATACCCCTTGGTTCCGTTAGGCCTCAGAGCTATATCTAACAATTTACAGAAGGCAATAACCTACAAACCTGTATGTCTTTGGAGTGTGGGAGGAAACCGCAGCACCCGGAGAAAACCCACGTGATCACAGGGCGAACGTGCGAACTCCGCTCAGACAGCACCCGTAGTCAGGATGGAACCCGGGTCTCAGGCGCTGTGAGGCAGCAACTCTACCGCTGCGCCGCCGTGCCGCACGATAGTGGCAGTAATTATCCTCAATCTCAAGTGATTGCCTAAGGAGAGAACAGCTGTTCATACAGCGAAGAGAATTATTCTCTCCTCAGATGTATTAAACCGACGTTTTAATGCTACTTCCTCGCCAAGCTGATTGGGTTTAAATTGTAGATAAAATCACTGGTTCCTAATGTCTAAATATATCCACAGGGGCGGTAGATGGCACAGGTCAGTCTGTAATTATTTACTCTGCCCTAATTGAATCACTTTGTTCACTGGCTGCTGCTGCTGCGAGTTATTGCTGCCCCTTCTGCTCCATTAAAGCCACTCGCGCCCGAGAGACCGCTGGGCGTCGGGGTGTGCGGCTTAACGCAATTACACAGAGCACCAGCCTCGTCAGTAGCGAGGCCAGGAAATGGATCCGCGCAGCCGGGAGCTGTCGGCTCCCTTTTCAAGGCTGGAGACCACAAATGTCGGCCCCTCGGGTTTCCTCCGGGTGCTCCGGTTTCCTCACGCAAAGGGTGGTGGGTGTGTGGAGCAAGCTGCCAGATGAGGTCGTTGAGGCTGGGACTATCCCAACCTTTAAGAAACAGTTATGTGTTTAAGAAGGAACTGCAGATGCTGGAAAATCGAAGGTAGACAAAAGTGCTGGAGAAACTCAGCGGGCGCGGCAGCATCTATGGAGCGAAGGAAATAGGCAACGTTTCGGGACGAAACCCGAAAGGGTTTCGTCCCGAAACGTTGCCTATTTCCTTAGGTCTGAAGAAGGGTTTCAGGCCCGAAACGTTGCCTATTTCCTAAGGTCTGAAGAAGGGTTTCGGGCCCGAAACGTTGCCTATTTCCTTCGCTCCATAGATGCTGCTGCACCCAGCTGAGTTTCTCCAGCACTTTTGTCTACCTTTAAGAAACAGTTAGACAGGTACATGGATTGGGCAGATTTGGAGGGATATGGACCAAGCGCAGGCAGGTGGGACCAGTGTAGCTGGGACATGTTTGGCCGTTGTGGACAAGTTGGGCCGGAGGCATGTTTCCAACACTGTATCACTCTGTGACTCTATCCAAAAGACGTGCAGGTTTGTACGTGGCTCATGGCTGATCTATCTCTCCCTCGTCAACCCTATACCCTGCCCTCTATCCATAACCCCTAACACCCATACTAATCAAGAAGCTATCAATCTACGCTTTATTGACTTGGCCTCCACAGCCTTCTGTGGCAATGAATTCCACAGTATGATGAGCGTTTGATGGCACTGGGCCTGTACTCGCTAGGGTTTAGAGGGATGAGGGGAGGACCATGCTTGAAACTTACCGAATAGTGAATGACCTGGATAGAGTGGATGTGGAGAGGGTACCCGGACGTGGCGTCGAAGACGAGAAGCCGAAGCAAAGAAGTGGAAGCCAAATAGCCGGATGGAAACAAAGCCGAAACGCCAAATAACCGAAAGCATACGAAGCCGAAACGTCAACAAACGAAAGGCGGGACGCCTAAAAGCAAACTCACCGAATGGCTGCTCTGCCGAAACGCCACCTAACCGAAAGGCTGCGTCGCCTACAAGCCAACTAACCGAATGCCGCTCTGCCGAAAAGTCAAATAACGGACATGACGTTGCCGGGGTGCGGGACTTGTCAGCGATTGTTCCAGACCCCCGTGTCCATCACATCACTGGCCGTGGAGACGGAGGGTGGGGGCCATTTTCCCACACAAGCCATTATTTGACTTTTCGGTTCGTTGGCTTTTAGGCGTCCGCCCTTTCGGTTATTCGGCGTTTTGGCTTTGTTTCCATCCGGCTATTTGGCTTCCACTTCTTTGCTTCGGCTTCTCGTCCTTCGACGCCACGTCCGCACACGGTGGAGGGGATGCTCCCAGAACTTGTGAACTTAGGACGCGAACATCTGCGAGGCTCATGTGTTGTTGATTAGGAGCTTTGATCTGGCAAGGCTTCAATAACCTTCAACCATTTGCTTCACTAACACCGATCACAGCGTTCTTCACTTCTCTGCTCACTTTTCTTCTTCATAAGTTCTTTAGTCCGCAAGTCTTATGAGGAGAATTAGCCCATTCGGCCCATCGTGCCTCTCTGCACCATTCAATCATGGCTGATCTACCTTTCCCTCTCAACCCCATCCTCCTGCCTTCTCCCCGTAACCCCAGACACCCGTACTAATCAAGAATCTGTCTATCTCCGCCTTAGAAATATCCACAGCCTTCCGTGGCAATGAATTACACAGATTCACCACCCACTGACTAAAGAAATTCCTCCTCATCTCCTTCCTAAAGGTACATCCTTTTATTCTGAGGCTGTGACCTCTGGTCCTAGACTCTCCCACTAGTGGAAACATCCTCTCCACCTCCACTCTATCCAGGCCTTTCACAATTCAGTAAGTTTCAATAAGGTTCCCCCCTCATTGTTCAAAACTCCAGCTTATACAAGCCCAGAGCCACCAAACGCTCATCATACGTCAACCTACTCATCCCCGTGATCATTCTCGTACACCTCCTCTGGACCCTCTCCAACGCCAGCACATCCTTCCTGAGATACGGGCCCAAAACTGCTCGCGATATTCTTCTGAAGATAGACACAAAATGCTGGAGTTTAGGGCCTGTCCCACTTTCACAACCTAATTCACGACCTTTTTTTACTCGTGGACATTTTTCATCAGGCTAGAAAAATGCCCCGACCTACTTGATGCCACGAGTACCTACGACTAGCATCACGGCCTGCTACGATCTACCTACGACCTCGTGACAACCTTCTGCGAGTATGAGTCAGGGGCAAACTCGGCAGAGGTCGTGAATAAGGTCGTGAAAGTGGGACAGGCCCTTTAGTCGGCGGGTCAGGCAGCATCTCTGGAAGAAAGGAATGGGCGCCGTTTCGGGTCGGAACCCTTCTTCAGACTGAAAGATAGAGGATGGGGGGGGGGGGGGTGGGGGGGTGGGGGTGGGGGGGGGAATGGAGGCGAGAAAAGACCAGAAGAAATCGGGGCCGGCAACAGCCCATTCCTTCCTGAGGTCATCTGTCGCCTGACCCACAGGTCTCTATTAATTCATCCCCCCTCCCTCCTTGAACTAGTGCCCCTAAACCTCTCTGCTTGACCGCGTTCACCAGAGCTGTACCATTCACTGTGAAGGTCCTGCCCTGATTTGACTCCCCAAAACGCAACCCCTCACACTTCTGCGAATTCAACTCTATTTGCCATTGCCTGAATAAGCAGCGAGAGACAGGAAGTGCCAGTGTATTTCTGCGTACTGCCAGTCACCACTGTACTTTACTAAATTTAGCAAACAACACAACTCCCTGACAATGTGCCTAGTCATGTGCAGCAGATGCAAGGAACTGCGTGCGGATGTTAATGGACAAAAAACTGACATAAAGCGTTCCGTTTTGTTCAGTTTAGACATACAGGGTGGAAACAGGCCCTTCGGCCCACCGAGTCGGCCCTATCACCCCCGTGCACTAGCACTATCCTACACACACTAGGGACAATTTACAGAAGCCAATTAACCTACAAAGCTGCACGTCTTTCGAGTGTGAGAGGAAACCGGAGAAAACCCACACGGTCATAGGGAGAACGTACAAACTCCGTACAGACAGCACCCGTAGTCAGGATGGAACCCGGGTCTTTGGCGTTGTGAGGCAGCAACTCTATCGCTGCGCCACCGTGCCGCACTGTGCTGGAGTAACTCAGCGGGTCATGCACCATCTCTGGAGGACATGGATAAGTCATCAGGAATTGGAGCAGAATTAGGCCATTCGGCCCATCATGTCTACTCCGCCATTCAATCACGGCTGATCGATCTCTCCCTCATAATAGGATAGGAGGTCTGAATAAGCATTCAGTCAAGGTATGGATTGTTGGATGTTGCGGTGGAGTTGGTGTCCATTGTAGGTGTGGGTGAGTGAGGCCCGGAGCTGTGGTGGGGCAGAGTCAGAGCGAGGGCCTGCTGCTGCCGACGCATGGCGACCAGTGTGGAACGCAGGGACGCGGAGGGGGAAGGGAAGCGGTGGATGGAGTGTTGGTCCCTCAGATCCCACTTGGGCCCGAACTGTGGTGCCCGGAAACGAGCCACAAGGTGGCAGCACACGCAAGCGGCGAAGAAACACTGGCCTGACCGCCATCTTGAGGCTTCTTCACAAAGACTTCAACAGTGTGAATTAGGGTCTCATCCCGAAACACCACCTATTCCTTTTCTCCAGAGGTGCTGCCTGACCCACTGAGTTACTCCAGTACTTTGTGTCTATCTACACTGAGCGGTGGTAGTGAATCTGGCTCAAAACGTGGTCGTGGAGCGGGAAGCAGCAGGGATGATTGGATGGCGGAGTTCACATGATGGGCCGAATGGCCTAATTCTGCTACTAGAACTTATGTCCTAATCACAGGGCGCATCACGGGTGGCACGGTGGCATTACTGCCTCACAACGCCAGAGACCCGGATTCGATCCTGACCTCGGATGCTGTCTGTACATTCTCCCCGTGACCGTGTGGGTTTTCTCCGGGTTCTCTGGTTCCTCCCACAATCCCAAAGAGGTGCAGGTTTGTAGATTAACTGGCTTTGGTAAAAATTGCTCCTAGTGTGTAGGATAGAACTAGTGTACGGGGATCGATAGTCGTGGTGGACTCGGTGGGCCGAAGGGCCTGTTTCTACACTGTATATCTGTGTATGTATGTACCTCCAAGCCAGTGTATACTACAGCTCTTAGTTTCTGTACAGTTAGTGCACCCTCAAGGGCGGCACAGTGGCGCAGCTGGTGGAGCTGTTGCCTCACAGCACAGAGACACAGGTTCGATCCTGACCTCGGGTGCTGTCTGTGTGGAGTTTGCACGTTCTCCCTGCGACCTGATAGAAGTATATCAAATTATGAGAGGCATAGATAGGGCAGAGCCTTTTATCAATGATGGAAAAATTAAATAGTATAGGGCACAATCCTTTCAGATGAGAGGGGAAAAGTTCAAAGGAGATATCTGGAACAAGTTTTTTACACAGTGTCTGGAACAAACTGCCAGTGGTGGTGGTGGAGGCAGATGATATTGTGGCGTTTAAGAGGCTTTTGAATAGGCACATGGATATGCAGGGAATGGAGGGATATGGATCATGTGCAGGCAGATGAGATTTGGTCTATGCATCATGTTCGGCACAGATATTGTGGGCTGAATGGCCTGCTCCTGTGCTGTACTGTTCTATGTTCCATATTCTAACACTTTTAAAAAAAAACATGCAGATGCCAATAATCAGAGATAAGATCAGTCCTGACAAAGGATCACAGACCTGAATGTTGACTGTCTCTCGTGACACAGATACTGCTTGACTTTAGTTCAGTTTGGAGATACAGCGTGGGAACAGGCCCTTCGGCCCACCGAGTCCGCGCCGACCAGCGATCCCCGCAACCCAGCACTATCCTACACACACGAGGGACAATTTACAATCACATCAAGCCAATTTGCCTACAAACCTGGACGTTTTTGGAGTGTGGGAGGAAACCGGAACACTCGGAGAAAACCCACGCTGGTCTCGGGGACAACGTACAAACTCCGTTCAGACAGCACCTGTGGTTGACTTGCTGAGTTTTCACAGAATTTTCCCTTTCTCATTTTTAGAATAAAATGTGGATCTAATTACTGCGGAAAAAATTGCACAAAGAAATAGAGAGATGGAAATATTCCTTTGTCACTGCCTGTAACAGCCTTGATAATCTGCGCTAAAGTACTTTAAGTGTCCGCTGAAGCCCACTACAGCAGCCGCAACCATGAAGTCCATTATAAATGAACACAAATCCATATTCCCTCTGACCAATCTATCTCCGTGCAGTTCTATGTGACTCTTGGGGAATGAGGAGATTGCAAGGATTAGCATTAGTGAAGAACAAAGACCGTGACATTTTGTAATGCCTGTTGCTAAACACAGGGTTTGTTTTGTTTAATTTTGTTTACTTTACTTTAGAGTTACAGCATGAAAACTGGCCCTTCGGCCCATCGAGTCTGCGCCGACCAGCGATCGCCCAGTACTGTAGCACTATCCTACACACTAGGTATAATTCACTTTTTTTTTAAACCAAAGTCAATTAACCTACAAACCCGCACGTCTTTGGAGTGGGGGGGGGGGATACCGGAGCACCCGGAGAAAACCCACGTGGTCACAGGGGAGAACGCACAAACTTCGTACAGACAGCACCCGTAGTCAGGATCGAACCCAGGTCTCTGGCGCTGTGAGGCAGCAACTCTACCGCTGCGCCACCAGGCCTCTCATACACAATAACTTGCCAGTTAGGTTGTTAAAGGAAAACGAACAAAAACTAAACTGCATTCATTGTTTTTTTTTGCTTTATGCAATTTTTATAGTCTAAACTTCTTTAGGAAAGGAAGGCTTTTGCATAAAACACAGAACAGTATAGAATAGGAACAGGTCCAACAATGCCTATGGCGACCATTTAAAAAGTGTATCAAACATATAGCAAGGGGTAAAAATCACAAAGTGCTGGAGTAACTCAGTGGATCAGGCAGCATCTCTGGAGAACATGGACAGGCGATGTTTAAGTTCGGGACTCTTCTTGAAACGTCACCCATCCATGTTCACCGGAGATGCTGCCTGACCTGTTGTGTTACTCCAGCACTTTAAGTTTCTTACTTATATGTGGCACAACGGTAGAGTTGCTGCAATACAGAGCCAGAGACCCTGGTTCAATCCTGACTACGGATGCTGTCCGTATGGAGTTTGTACATTCTCCCTATGGCCACGTGGGTTTTTCTCCGGGTGCTCCGGTTTCCTCCCACACTCCAAAGACGTGCAGGTTTGTAGGTTAATTGGCTTCGGTAAAAATTGTACATTGTCTCCAGTGTGTAGGATAGGGGCTCGTGTGCGGGGATCGCTGGTCGGCGTAGACTCTATGGTATCCAGGATGTATCTCTAAACTAATTCCAGCAACTGCAATTCCTTGTGTCTAGTACTGTAATAGATGAAGCTTGCCTACAGCGTTATAGGCTTTATTGGACTGCAGTGGCGGAGTGATGGAGTTGGCTTCCTCCCACATCCCAAAGACGTGTGGGTTTGTAGGTTAATTGGCCCTCTGTAAATTATCCCTAGTATTTAGATATAGTTTAGTTTAAAGATACAGCGTGGAAACAAGTCTTTCGGCCCACCGATTCCGCACCGACCATAGATGATCCATACGCTGGTTCTGTTCTCCCACTTGCGCATCCTGTACTCTTCTTAAAGGCAATTCAACCAACAAACTCATATGTCTTTGGGATGTGGGAGGAAACCGAGCACCCAGGAGAACCCCACGCAGTCACAGGGAGAGCGTGCAAACTCACACAGACAGCACCTGAGCTCAGGATCAAACCTGGGTCTCTGGCGCTGTCAGGCAGCAACTGTGCCACTGTGTAGGGAGGGGATGAGAAAGTGGAATAACATAGAACTAATGTGCACGGGTGATCGATGGTCAGCATGGACTGAGTCGGTCGAAGGGCCTGTTTCCGTGCTGCACCTCCAAACTGTAGTGTCTTGCCTGGTATTTCATTTATTTCACTTGCTTAATCAATCATGTTTTATTATTAATGTTTAATGTTTTATGTATCATTCCTAACTGTCACTGTACGTCATGTTATCACTTGCGGCAGAGCATCAAGGCAAATTCCTTGTATGTGAATACTTGGCCAATAAACTTATTCATTAATTCATTCATTCAAAGCAACCCTGTCCCAATCTGTTCGCCTGGCCAATTTTGTTGTATACGTATAATTACGTTGTATTTCCCCCCAATATAATACTGGGAGGTTCTAACGTGCCTTACATCTGATGAAACACTATTGAAGTGTGGTCTTCAAAGGGAATGTGGTGTGCCATCTCTGCACAGCAGGAGTGCAAGACAGCAGTGAGATTGAGAGCCGACGATCTGATTTTAAAGATGAAAGAACAAGTGTCCTTGACTTCAGGTAGACAAAAATGCTGGAGAAACTCAGCGGGTGCAGCAGCATCTATGGAGCGAAGGAAATAGGCAACGTTGCCTATTTCCTTAGACTATTTAGACATTAGACATTAGACTATTTCCTTCGCTCCATAGACGCTGTTGCACCCGCTGAGTTTCTCCAGCATTTTTGTGTACCTGGGATTTTCCAGCATCTGCAGTTCCTTCTTAAACAAGTGTTCTTGACTGTTGGATATTCCAATTGAAGTGTGGCTTTAGCACAGATTGAAAGAGCTCTTGAAGCGTTATACATTTTAAAGTTGTGTAAAGTCCACCAACTGACGTTTCACAGAAGAAACGGCGTTAATGTTATTTGTGTTGGTTGTTGCTTAATTATTGCCCAAGGGTGCAGTGAAAAACGTTGTTTTATGTGTTCAGTTTTGTTTGAAGATACAGTGCAGAAACAGGCCATTTCGGCCCACATCGACCAGCGATCACCACCGCACACGAGCACTGTCCCACACACGCCAGGGACTATTTACAATCCTTACCGAAGCCAATTAATCTACAAACCTGTGCGTCTTTGGAGTGTGGGAGGAAAACCGGAGCACCCGGGGAAAACCCACGCAGATCACGGCGAGAACGTACAAACTCCGTACAGACAGCACCTGTGGCCAGGATTGAACTCGGGTCTCTGGCGCTGTGAGGCAGCAACTCTACCGCTGCGCCACCGTGCTATCGTGGCAAATCACGGCATATATAAGTACAACAGGTGGTGCGAAAAGTGAAAGGGAACGGCGCAGAATGGAGTGCCAGAACTACCGAGAAAGTGCAGATTTTAAAAAGTGCCGGGATTGCAAGGAGGTAGACTGGGAGATGCGGAATGCACCCTTCGTATATGAGAAGTGAATTCAAGCATTCAATAACGATGGGGACGAGGCTGTTCTTCAATCGAATGATATGTGCTTTCAAGTTTTTGTATCTTCTTATACCCAGTGTAGAGGAATCAAAAACAAGGTGATTTACGATGGGATGGGCAGGATTTAATACGAACCTGAGGGCAGGATTTCCCCTGGTGCTCCGGTTTCCTCCCACACTCCAAAGACGTGCAGGCTTGTAGGTTAATTGGCTTCGGTAAGTCGTAAAATTGTCCCTCGTGTGTGGCATAGTGCAAGCGTATATGGGGCGATCGCTGGTCGGTGTGGACTCAGCAGGCCGAAGGATCTGTTTCCGCGCTGTATCTATAGAGGCTAAAGCAATGCAGATGTTGCATTTTGGGAAGTCAAACCAGGGTAGGACCTACACATTGAACGGCCCTTTTCCATGCTGTATGTCACTGTGACTCGATGCTCAACTGCTGAGGCGGGGCATCTTGGTCGACATGGAGGGGATGGGCCGCATGGCCTGTTTCCGCGCTGTATGACTCTATGCTCTGCAGGAGGATGGAGAAGAAAGAATAATAATAATAATAATAATAATAATAGATTTTATTTATATAGCGCTTTTCAGGACTCAAAGTCGCTTTCATGACCGGGGTATGAGTGGTCTTCGGTTATGTTGGCTGCGTTCCCCAGGCATTGGGAAGTGAAGATGGCGTTGATGGGAGGGGGGGGGGGGGGAAAGAGGAAATGGAACTGGTTTGCGTGGTGAAGTTGACTTCTCCTCAGTCTCCACGAACTACACCCTGTGTCTGTTCCGTTAGGATTGTGTAGGAGTCTCCAGGAATTAGAAATTAATCACCTGGTCACTGCCTACAGTAACCGTGGGAAAATTCTTGATAACTTAAAAATGAGTCATGTGCGTTTTAATTTAACACTTTCACTGGTCCGTGGTACAGAGACTGTTGGAGGCTGGAGGAAAATGGATGCCTAGTTGACAGTCCAAGGTTTATCAACTGCAGTTTCATCCCAGCTGTTACCAGGCAAATGAACCATCCTCTCACCAACTAGAGAGCGGTCCTGAGCTACTATCTACCTCATTGGAGACCCTCAGACGATCTTTACTTGGATGTGTACGAAGGAACTGCAGATGCTGGTTTAAACCAAGATAGACACAAAATGCTGGAGTAACACAGCGGGACAGGCACCATCTCTGGAGAGAAGGAATGGGTGACGTTTTGAGTCGAGAACGGTCTGAAGAAGGGTCTCGACCCGAAACGTCAGCCATTTCTTCTCTCCAGAGATGCTGCCTGTCCCGCTGAGTTACTCCAGCATTTTGTGTCTATCTTTACTTGGACTTTATTTGACACTAACTTTTGCACAAAATATTGCATTTTATCTTGCACCAAACGTTATTCTCTTTACCATGTATCTGCACACTGTGGACGGCTCAACTGTAATCATGTATCGTCTTTCCGCTGACTGGTTAGCACGCTACAAAAGCTTTTCACTGTACCTCGGTACACATGACAATAAACTAACTAAACTAAACTGAGCTGTTGGTTTTCCACCAAGGTTGGCAGAGGCTGGTGAGCAAAGTTGGACATCTCAAGGGTGGGTCAGCTGAATTATGTGTTGGCACATCCGAGAGTTGGTGGGGCTTTACTTGAAAGGTGGGCAGATGGCATGGACCTCTGCCACATCAGGAAGTTGGCTCTTTGCTTTTACCCAGGGCCTTAGTTTTAGTTTAGAGATACAGCGTTGAAACAGGCCCTTCGGCCGTCTGAGTCCGTGCCGACCAACGATCGCCCGTACACTAGTTCTATGTTATCCCATCCTACACACTAGGGACAATTTACAGAGGAACAATTAACCTACAAACCCCTCACGCTTTTGTGATGTGGGAGGAAACCAGAGCACCCCGGAGGAAACCCACGCGGTCACGGGGAGAACGTGCAAACTCCGTACAGACAGCACCCGAGGTCGGGATGGAACCTGGGTCTCTGGCGCTGTGCCACCGTGCTGCCTCGATAGGGCCTTGATTTTTAAAGACCTCCCTGGGTATGGGGAGAAGGCAGGAGAATGGGGTTGAGAAGGAAAAATAGATCTGCTAGGATCGAACGGCAGGGCAGATTTGATGGGCTGAATGGCCTGGTTCTGCTCCTAGAAGTTATCCTCTTATGATCTTGACTGAAATGCCCTTCTTCCTGGCCTGACGCATGGAAGAAAATGCTGGTCACGGAAACTTTTCTCACTACTCTGCCAGTTTCCCCACTGTTGAATAAATCTAAAAGCACAAGAAGGATTTATCAGCGTTGCTGGCTGCCAGAGGTCAGTGTGACAATTTTGTGGAGTGGTTGCAATTTTGTGGAGTTGGTTTTGACATTCATCCCTCATTCTAATCAGTCCAGGATACAGTCATGCAGCACGCAGTACATTGTTCTTGCATAAGCCCAGTACCTGCCCCCATCTCCACTTTTTCTCCGTACCTCCTACATTACTTCCTCTGGCTTCACAACTCGCTCCACTTCTGCCCTCATCTCCTGATGTCTTCTCATCTCTGGCCCATTGTCCAGCCAACTTCCAATGACCCCCCTCCTCACCTGTATCCATCTATCATTGTCCTCCCTTCCATTGACTCCATTTACATCTGACGCTGCCTCGGCAAGGCCAGCAGCATAATCAAGGTCCCTCTTCTCCCCTCCCCAATCAAGCCAAGAGGTACAGAAGTGTGAAAACGCACCGCGCCAGATTCAAGGGCAGTTTCTTCCCAGCTGTTGCAAGTCTTGAATCTTGAATCTTAGGGCTAACGTGAGGAGAAAGCAGGAACGGGGTACTGATCTTGGATTCTTGTACTCGCTAGAATTTAGAAGATTGAGGGGGGATCTTATAGAAACTTACAAAATTCTTAAGGGGTTGGACAGGCTAGATGAAGGAAGATTGTTCCCGATGTTGGGGAAGTCCAGAACAAGGGGTCATAGTTTAAGGATAAGGGGGAAGTCTTTTAGGACCGAGATGAGAAAAACATTTTTCACACAGAGAGTGGTGAATCTGTGGAATTCTCTGCCACAGAAGGTAGTTGAGGTCAGTTCATTGGCTATACTTAAGAGGGAGTTAGATGTGGCCCTTGTGGCTAAAGGGATCAGGGGGTATAGAGAGAAGACAGGTACAGGATACTGAGTTGGATGATAAGCCATGATCATATTAAATGGCGGTGCAGGCTCGAAGGGCCGAATGGCCTACTCCTGCACCTATTTTCTATGTTTCTATGTTTCTATGTTAAGGATGAATCTTTAAACTTACAATACATCTGTCTTTCCTAGAGTATGTAAGATGTGATTAAGCTGGAAAGAGCCTAGAGTAGATTTACGAGGATGTTGCCAGGACTCGTGGGGCTGATCTATAGGGAGAAGTTGGGCAGGCTAGGACTTCATTCCTTGGAGCGCAGGAGAAGGAGGGGTGGTCTTGTAGAGGTGTATAAAATCATGAGGGGAATAGATAGGGTGAATGCCTAGAATATTATGCCCAGGGCAGGTGTATCAAAAACCACAGACGTAGATTTAAGATGAGAGGGTAAAGAATTAGCAGGAACCTGAAGGGCAACTTTATCACAGAGGGTGATGGGTTTGTGAAACGAGGTGCCGGAGGAGGTAGTTAAGGCAGGTACTATAACAACATTTAGAAGACATTTTGACTGGTTCATGATAGGGAAGGTGAAGAGGGATATGAGCTAAACATGGGTATATGGGACCAGTGCAGGTGGGGCATCTTGGTCGGCAGGGACGAGTTGGGCCGAAGGGCCTGTTTATGACTCTATAGTTCGACACTGTCCCAGGGCAACAAGCCAACAATTGGCAGCGGCCAATTTACCTTTACATTGACGAGCTGTTCATTGCTGAGGGCAGTGGTCATTATCATCTGAATGTGTTGGAAGGAACTGCAGATGCTGGTTTACACCGAAGATGGACACAAAATGCAGGAGTAACTCAGCGGGACAGGCAGCATCTCTGGAGAGAAGCAACTGGGCCTGTACTCGATGGAGTTTAGAAGAATGAGGGGGGACCTCATTGAAGTACAGAACAGTGAAAGGCTTGGATAGAGTGGGTGTGGAGAGGATGTTTCCACTTGTGGGAGAGTCTAGGACTAGAGGACATAGACTCAGAATTAAAGGACATTCTTTTTGGAAGGGGATGAGGAGAAATTTCTTCAGTCAGAGGGTGATGCATCTGTGGAATTCTTTGCCACAGAAGGCTGTGGAGGCTGTCAGTGGATATTTTTAAGGCAGAGATAGATAGATTCTTGATTAGTACAGGTGTCAGAGATGGGGAGAAGGCAGGAGAATGGGGTTAGGATGGAGAGATAGATCAGCCTTGATTCAATGGTGGAGTAGACTTGATGGGCCGAATGGCCTAATTCCACTCCTATTCCTTATGACCTTATGAATGGGTGATGTTTTGGGTCGAGACCCTTCTTCAGTCTGCAATGTTGGCCATTCCTTCTCTCCAGAGATGTTGCCTGTCCCATTAAAATCTCAATCCTTTGTTTTATTGTACAGGGTGTTTATGTACCATGTTTTCAGTTGGGCTGGACAGGCATCGCTTTGCAAGAATGAGTTGTGGGTTCTGTTCAATGCTGTGCACTACAATTAATGTGCGACAAAGAATCAGTTCTGCATCCCCCGGTTAGAGTAGCAAGTGGTTGGAGGGGCGTTTCTCAGCATTACTACACCCAAGATGAACGAGCAAGATAACCATCTTGCTGTAAAGATGAAGACCATCCTTTGTCTTAATGCAACATGTACATTATGGGCGGCAGGGCGGTGCAGGAGTAGAGTTGCTGCCGTACAGCGCCAGGGACCCGGGTTCGATCCTGACCACGGGTGCTGTCTGTACGGAGTTCATACGTTCTCACCATGACCTGCGTGGGTTTCCTCCGGGTGCTCCGGTTTCCTCCCACACTCCAAAGACGTGCAGGTTTGTCGGATAAATGGCTTGTTATAATTGTAACTTGTCCCTAGTGTGTGTAGGATCGTGTAAGTGCGTGGGGATCGCTGGTCGGCGCGGACTCGGTGGGTCGAAGAGCCTGTTTTTGGGTTGTACCGCTAAACTAAATTAAACTACATTTCCTCTTTGTAACAATACGTGGCATTTAATTGCAGGGAGATAATCTGCCAATGGATGGTTTGGCATTGCGGTAAACCACGTGGAGTTTGCACGTTCTCCCTGTGACCGTGCGGGTTTCCTCCTGGTGCTCCGGTTTCCTCCCACATCCCAAAGACGTGCGGGTTTGAAGGTTCATCGGCCCACCAGCTCCGTCCCGACCATCGATCACCCCTTCACACTAGTCCTATGTTATCCCACTTTAGCATCCACTACACACCAGGGACAATTTACAGAGGGCCAATTAACCTACAACCCCGCACGCCTTCGGGATACGGGAGGAAACCCACAGGGTCTCAGGGGGAACGTGCTAACTCCACACAGTCAGTACCTGAGGTCAGGATTGAACCTGGATCTCTGGTGCTGTGAGGCAGCAACTCCACCAGCTGTGCCGCCCTACATTAATTGCCTCGGTATATTGCCCCTAATGTGTGTTGGGAGTGCGTGAGAACATTTTCGTCACACAATAATGAGATGGTGGCAGATAGTGACTTGTTCACTATCATGTTTTGCAAGGCTGGTGAACTCCTGTTCGAGCGGCACAGTTACGTACAAGCTGAGCCGCTGCCTCACAGTGCCAGAGACCCGTGTTCAATCCAGACCTCAGGTGCTGTCTGTGTGGAGTTTGCACATTCTCCCTGTGACCGCATAGGTTTCCTCCGGGTGCTCCGGTTTTCTCCTCACATCCCACAGACGTGCGAGTTTGGAGGTTGATTAACTCTCTGTAAATTGCCCCTAGTGCGTCGGGATGGATGAGAAGGTGGGACCATAGAAGCAGTGAGAACGAGTGATCGCTGGTCAGCGCGGACTTGGAGGGCCTGATTTCCACGATGTATCTCTAAACTAAACTAGTCATAGAGTGATACAGCGTGGAAACAGGCCCTTTGGCCCAACTTACTAACACCGACCAACATGTCCCATCTACACTATCTCACCTGCCTGCGTGTGGCCCATATACCTCCAAACCTGTCCTATCCATGTACCTGTCCAAATGTTTCTTAAACATTGCGAAAGTACGTGCCTCAACTACCTCCTCCGGCAGCTCGTTCCATACACCCACCACCCTTTGTGTGAAAAGGTTACGCCTCAGGTTCCTATTAAATCTTTCCCCCCTCTACTTAACTATGTCCTCTGGTTCTCGATTCCCCCACTCTGAGCAAGAGTTTTTCTGTGCATCTACCCAATCTATTCTCCGCAAGATTTTATACACATTTTATCATCTGTAAATTGCCCCTAGTGTGTAGGGAGTGGATGTGATGGTGGGCTAACATAGAACTAGTGTGAACAGGAGATCGCTGGTCGGCGTGGACTCGGAGGGCCGAAGGGCCTGTTTCCATTCTGTATCTAGCATCATAAGGGGCCACAGTCTTAGAATAAAGGGGAGGCCATTTAAGACTGAGGTGAGAAAAAACGTTTTCACCCAGAGAGTTGTGAATTTGTGGAATTCCCTGCCACAGAGGGCAGTGGAGGCCAAGTCACTGGATGGATTTAAGCGAGAGTTAGATAGAGCTCTTGGGGCTAGTGGAGTCAAGGGATATGGGGAGAAGGCAGGCACGGGTTATTGATTGGGGACGATCAGCCATGATCACAAGGAATGGTGGTGCTGGCTCGAAGGGCCGAATGGCCTCCTCCTGCACCTATTTTCTATGTTTCTATAAAACAGTGGCACGGTGGCGCAGGGGTAGAATTGCTGCCTTACAGCGCCAGGGACCCGGGTTCGATCCTGACCACAGGTGCTGTCTGTACGGAGTTTGTACGTTCTCCCCGTGACCTGCGTGGGTTTTCTCCGAGATCTTCGGTTTCCTCCCACACTCCAAAGACGTACAGGTTTGTAGGTTAATTGGCTTGGTGTAATTGTCAGTAGTGTGTGTAGGATTGTGTTCATGTGCGGGGATCGCTGGTCGGTGTGGACTGGATGGGCCGAAGGGCCAGTTACCACACTGTATCTCTAAACTAAACTAAAAAAATAAAACATTCACCACAAGTCATGCCTTCCAAGGTCAGGGTTTCCTGTGTTGCTGGTGGTTCAAACGTGCGTGTTGAATCTCCCGATTCCCACAAGCATTTTTTTTCTCAAGTCTTATTGTACCAGAGACTTATCTCGCCTTTTCAAACCATACAGACAGCTGCGGCTCTTTGTAAACTGCAAGTTCCCACCAGAAGCTCTCAGCTGGACTTTGGGCCACAGAGACATGACTGCTGCCTCTGTAGATAAATGCAGACCAAAGGAACCTCCTCCAAAAGTGAAGTACGTTCAGTTTGGCTTAGTTTAGTTTAGTTTAGTTTAGTTTAGTTTAGTTTAGTTTGGCTTAGTTTAGTTTAGTTGAGTTTATGTTAGTTTAGTTTAGTTTAGGTTAGTTTAGTTTAGTTTAGTGATACAGAGTGGAAACAGGCCCTTCGGCCCGCTGAGTTCACGCCGAACAGCAATCACCTGTTCACACTAGTTCTATGCTATCCCACTTTCTCATCCACTCCCTACACACTAGTGGTCATTTTACAGAGGGCCAATTAACTTACGAACCGGCACATCGTTGGGATATGGGAGGAACCGGAGTACCTGTAGGAAAGCCACGCAGTCGCGGGGATCGCGTACAAACTCCGTACAGGCAGCACCCGTAGTCAGGGTCGAACCCGGGTGTCTGGCGCTGTGAGGCAGCAACTCTACCGCAGCGACACCGTGCCGCATCTACTGGTCCACCCGGCGGCAACCTTGCCCCTCTCTTCTCTGCACAGTGCAATCTGTGTGACATCAGTGTAAATGACCAGTTGGAAGCAGAAGGAACTTCGAAGATGGTCAGTATGGACTCAATGGGCTGAAGGGCCTGTTTCCATGTGGTTTGTCTGTACTCTGTGACCAACCATCAAACCCCGCCCTCACCTGTATCCACCTATCACTCGACAGACTTTGTCTGACACCCTACCAGTCTTCCAGCTTTCTCCCCGCTAGTCTGCCAGAAGACCCCGACACAGTGGTGCAGCGGTAGAGTTGCTGCGTTACAACGCCGGAGACCCAGGTTCAATCCTGACCACGGGTGCTGTCTGGATGGAGTTTGAGCCTTCTCCCTGCGACTGTGTGGGGTTTCTCCAGGTGCTCCAGTTTCCTCACACACTCCTACAGGTTTGCAAGGTTCATTGGCTTTGGTAATAGTGTAAATTGTCCACTAGTGCGCAGGATAGCGCTGGTGTAAGGGGTGATCGCTGGTCGGCGCAGACTCGATGGGCCGAAGGGCCTGTTTCCGCGCCGTGACTCTAAAGTCTAAAGACTATCCCCATGCAGTCTGCCCCCAAGCAGTCAACAGAAAGGATCAGTGGTAGAAACATGGAACCGCAGGAGCTGGTTTACAAAAAAGGACACAAAATGCTGGAGTAACTCCTCAGGTTAGACAGGATCTATGGAGAATATAGATAGGTAACGTTTCAGGTTGAGACCCTTCTTCAGACGGGTTTAGGAGTTCAGAAAGTTTAGTGAGACAGTTCCAGGTGACATATGATGAAAGAATGGGTCGACTGGGCTTGTATTCACTGGAATTTAGAAGGATGAGAGGGGATCTTATAGAAACATATCAAATTCTTAAGGGATTGGACAGTCTAGATGCAGGAAAAATGTTACTGATGTTGGGGGAGTCCAGAACCAGGGGTTACAGTTTAAGAATAAGGGGTAGGCCATTTAGGGCTACGATGAGGAAAAACTTTTTCACCCCGAGAGTTGTGAATCTGTGGAATTCTCTGCCACACAAGGCAGTGGAGGCAAATTCACTGGATGTTTTCAAGAGAGAGTTAGATTTAGCTCTTAGGGCTAAAGGAATCAAGGGATATGGGGAGCAAGCAGGAACGGGGTACTGATTTTGGATGATCAGCCATGATCATATTGAATGGCGGTGCTGGCTCGAAGGGCCGCATGGCCTACACCTGCAACTATTTTTCTATGTTTCTATGAGGAAGTAGAGATGTTGATGATACACAAAAATGCTGGAGAAACTCAGCAGGTGCAGCAGCATCTATGGAGTGAAGGAAATAGGCAACGTTTCGGGCCGAAACCCTTCTTCAGACTAGAGATGTTGATGAGCCTTTTTGGCTGTTGCTTTGGTCTGCATTTAGCCACAAAGATAGCAGTCACGCATAGTGGCTTAATGTCCGGCTGAGAGCTTCTGGTGCGAATGGTTTAGTTGAGTTTAGTTTATTGTCACGTGTACAATGAAAAGCTTTTGTTGCGTGCTATCCAGTCAGCAGAAAGACAATACATGATTATAATCAAGCCGTCCGCAGTATACAGATACAAGATAATGGGAATAACGTTTAGTGCAAGATAAATTCCAGTAAAGTCTGATCAAAGATAGTCTGAGGGTCTCCAATGAGTTAGATGATAGCTCAGCACTGCTCTCTAGTTGCTAATAGGATACCAGTTGCCTGGTAACAGCTGGGAGGAAACTGCCCCTGAATCTGGAGGTGTGCGTTTTCACACTTCTGTACCTCTTGCCTGACAGGAGAGGGGAGAAGAGGGAGTGACGGGGGTGAGACTGGTCCTTGATTTTGCTGCTGGCCTTGCCGAGGCAGCGTGAGGTGTAAATGAAGTCAATGGAAGGGAGGTTGGTTTTGTGTGATGGTCTGGGCTGCGCGTCCACAATTCTCTGCAATTTCTTGCGGCCTTGGACGGAGCTGTTCCCAAACCAAGCTGTGACGCGTCTCGATAAAATGCTTTCTGCGGCGCATCTGCAGAAGTTGTTGGGGACGTGCCGAACTTCCTAAGTCTTCTAAGGAAGTCCAGTTTACAAGGAGCCGCAGCTGTCTGCAAGGTTTGTAAAGGCGAGTAAAGTCTGTGGTACAATAATAAGAAAGGTGAGAAGTTTTAACAAAACCTGAGAAAATAAAATGCTTGCCATGGCTTGTGATAACCAGGAGGTTCAACATCCCCATGAAAGATAGACACAACGTGCTGGAGTAACTCAGCGGGTCAGGCAGCATCACTTGAGAAAAAACGATCAGTGGCGTTTGAAACCGGGACCCTTCTTCAAACAGGTCGTATTAGAGGGGGAGAAGCTGGATGAGAGATGGTGGTGGGACAAAGCCTGGTGAGTGATAGGTGGATACAGATGAGTAGAATTTTGATTAGCAGTTGGGTAAGTGGTGACAAAATGTAATGAAAAGGAACTGCAGATGCTGGTTTATACCAAAGATAGACACAAAACTCCTCCATGTTGGCCAGTACTTTTATTCAGTAGAAACAAGGAACTGCAGCTGCTGGTTTACAAAAGAAAAGGCACACCAGTGCTGGAGGAACTTACAGACGTACAGGTAATCCTGACCCTGGAGGTATTGTGCTGAATGGTGCTGCAATCCCCAAACATTCACGGGCTGCATTGTTTCCCAGTCTGTACGAAGTCCAACAAGCATAGCATCCTAATGCACCCTCCATCCCGCCCACCGCCATCTTTCATGGGATTTCATGGGCTGGTATGAAGCTGGATGGCAGTGTGAACTGTGAGGAGGATGCTATGAGAATGCAGGGTGACTTGGACAGGTTGGGCGAGTGGGCAGATGCATTGCAGATGCAGTTTAATGTGGATAAATGCGAGGTTATCTACTTTGGTAGCAAAAACAGAAAGGCAGATTATTATCTAATGTCAAGCTGGGAAAATGGGAAGTACAACGGGATCTGGGGGTCCTTGCTCATCAGTCTATGAAAGTAAGCATGCAGGTACAGCAGGCAGTGAAGAAAGCGAATGGCATGTTGGTCTTCATAACAAGAGGAGTTGAGTATAAGCAAAGAGGCCCTTCTGCAGTTGTACAGGGCCCTAGTGAGACCACACCTGGAGTATTGTGTGCAGTTTTGGTCTCAAAATTTGAGGAAGGACATTCTTGCTATTGAGGGAGTGCAGCGTAGGTTCACAAGGTTAATTCCCAGGATGGCGGGACTGTCATATGCTGAGAGAATGGAGCGACTGGGCTTGTATAGTCGGAAATTTAGAAGGATGAGAGGGCATCTTATTGAAACATATAAGATTATTAAGGGTTTGGACATGCTGGAGGCAGGAAACATGTTCCCGATGTTGGGGGAGTCCAGAACCAGGGGCCACAGTTTAAGAATAAGGGGTAAGCCGTTTAGAACAGAGACGAGGAAACAATTTTTCTCACAGAGAGTGGTGAGTCTGTGGAATTCACTGCCTCAGAGGGCGGTGGAGGCCGGTTCTCTGGAAACTTTCAAGAGAGAGCTAGATAGGGCTCTTAAAGATAGCGGAGTCAGGGGATATGGGGAGAAGGCATGAACGGGGTACTGATTGGGGATGATCAGCCATGATCACATTGAATGGCGGTGCTGGCTTGAAGGGCCGAATGGCCTACTCCTGCACCTATTGTCGATTGTCTATTGGAATATCCAGTTAACTTCAGGTTCAGATTGTTAATTGGTATCTGAGGAGGAATATGCTGGCGTTGGAGAGGATCCAGAGGAGGCTTACGAGAATCATCCTGGGGATGATTGGGTTAACGTATGATGAATGTTTGTCCGCACTGGGCCTGTACTCGCTGGAGTTTAGAAGGATGAGGGGATACCTCATTGAAACTTACCGAATAATGAAAGGCCTGGATAGAGTTGATGTGGAGAGGATGTTTCCATTAGTGGGAGAGTCTAGGACTAGAGGCCATAGCCTCAGAATTAAAGGGCGTTCCTTTAGGAAGGAGATGAGGAGGAATTTCTTTATTTAGAGGGTGGCGAATCTGTGGAACTCATTGCCACAGAAGGCTGTGGAGGCCAGTCAATGGATATTTTTAAGGCAGAGATTGATAGATTCTTGATTAGTACGGTTGTCAGGGGTTATGGGAAGAAGGCAGGAGAATGAGTTTAGGAGGGAGAGATAGATCACCCATGATTGATGACTTGATGGGCCAAATGGCCTAATTCAGCTCCTAACACATGACCTTATGACCTTATGGTTCTCTGCAATTCTCTGCAAATCTTTGCGGTCTTGGATGGAGCTGTTCCCAAACAATGCTGTGATGTGTCCTGATAAGAAAAGACACAGAGGCTTCCTCCATTTCACCGTGGGGAAAGAGATTGGTGTGTAAGACATGGAGGCTTGACAATGACAGGCAGTGAGGATATTCAGTTTAAACTAAACTAAACTAAACTAAACAAAGCTAAATTAAACAAACAGAAGTTGTCACTGATGAATTATTTCAAATATGTAAAATCCATATGAAACCCTTGTGTTGTGAGGATATAAAAAGGCTGTGAGTGCTGTGAATCGTTGAAACACTCTGGGTTCTCTCAGAGTGTTTCCAATATATACTGTGGAGGCCTTGAATAAACCGACTTGTTTGGGAAACTCACCATTGCTCTACGAGATCTTCTTTGTGTCTCTGTCCCGTTCTGAGGTGCAATTATCAGGGCTACTGGGCCGTACGTGAAAAGCCAGCTTCAGGGTAGAGATCAAGCATACAATTAGTTTAGTTTAGTTTAGAAACAGGCCTTTTGGACCACTAGGAGAACGTCCAAACTCCATCCAGATGGCACCCATAGTCAGGATTGAACTGTAAAACAGCAACTTTACCGCTGTGCCATCGTGCCGCCCCAATTATCTCCAACACCGACCGTTGTATTGGCTCGGCGATCGTTTCACCGAACACCTCCGCTCAGTCCGTCTTTAACCAACCTGATCTCCAGGTGACCCAGCACTTCAACTCCCCCTCCCATTCCCAATCTGGCTTTTCTGTCCTGGGCCTCCTCCATTGTCAGAATGAGGCCCAGCGCAAATTGGAGGAGCAGCACCTCATATTTCGCTTGGGCAGTTTACACCCCAGCGGTATGAACATTGACTTCTCTAACTTAAGTTAGCCCTTCTCTCTCCATCCCCTTCCCAGTTCCCCACTAGTCTTACTGTCTCCGACAACATTCAATCTTTGTCCTGCCCCCCCCCCCCCCCTGACATCAGTCTGAAGGAGGGTCTCGACCCGAAACGTCACCCATTCCTTCTCTCCAGAGATGCCGCCTCACCCGCTGAGTTACTTTTTGTGTCTAACCATGTTGCATTGTTTCATGTGCTGCTCAAGAAAAGATGCCACTTTGGGGAGACATGCTTACATATTGATGTCAATCTTTCAAAGAGAGTCAATGAAGCTTTGAGCAAGGCTTTGATTTTTCCGATATAAATAGGACCCTGGATTATTTTGTTTCCTCTCCAAACAGAATTGAAACATAAGATGCAACCTTACATTTAATTATCACCTCTACGATATTTCTTTGAATACCCTCCAATTCTAGGTGTTACATGTCTCCACAGAATGGTCCGAATTAAAGACCAAACAGAGAATACACAAAATGCTGGAGTAACTCAGCGGGTCAGTCAGCATCTGGAGAACATGGATGGGTGACGTTTCGGGTTGGGACCTTTCTTCAGACTTTGTGAGTCTTTTCGTAAAGGGACACCACCTCCTCTCTTCCAGCTTTCTCTCCCCCTACTACAATCAGGTCCCGACCCAAAACATCACCCGTCCACGTTCTCCAGAGATGCTGCCTGACCCGCTGATTTACTCCAGCACTTTGCGTCTTTATTTTTTGGTAAACCAGCATCTTGTTTAAGTGTAACTTTGGCAGGAGCTCTCGAGCTGGCCATTGAGTGCACTGCTCTGTAACAGAAAGTCAGTAGTAATTATGCTGGGACCATTATGCACAGAGTCTCTGGCCCAGAGTAAATGAATCTAGGACCAGAGGTCATAGGTTTAAGGTGGAGGGGAAAAGATGTAATAGGAATCTGAGGGGTAACTTTTTCACACAAAGGCTGGTGGGTGTATGGAACAAGCTGCTGGAGGAGGTAGTTGAGACAGGGACCATTCCAACATTTAAGAAACAGTTAGGTACATGGATAGGACAGGTTTGGAGGGATATGGACCAAATGCAGGCAGGTGGGACTAGTGTAGCTGGGACTACATGTTGGTCGGTGTGGGCAAGTTGGGCCAAAGGGCCTGTTTCCATGTCACTCTATGATTTCTATTCCTATGGCAATGGAAGAGGTGGCTGGAACAATGCAATTTCCAATTCCCTTTCTCCTCTCTCACACCGAGGATCATCAGATGGGCTATCAGTCTTGCATCTCCTCATCCATCTGCCCATACACAGAAAGAAACACCCCTATCCAAGTATAAACAACTTATATTTAAGCAATCTACTGCATCCGGTGTTCCTGATGTGACCTCCATGTCACTGGTGAGAGCAAGCGTGGCCTCATCGACCGTTTCACCGAACATGGTGGCGCAGCGGTAGAGTTGCTGCCTCACAGCGCCAGGGACCCGAGTTCGATCCCGACTACGGGTGCTGTCTGTACGGAGTTTGTACGTTCACCCCATGACTGCTTGGGTTTACTCCGGGTGCTCCGGTTTCCACTCACGTCCCAAAGACATGCAGGTTTTGCAGGTTAATTGGCTTCTGTAAATTGCCCTAGTGTGTAGGATAGAAACAGTGTATGAGTGATCGCTGGTCAGCACGGACTTGGTGGGCCGAAGGGCCTGTTTCCACGCAGTATCTCTAAAAAAACCTAATTAAAAACATGCTCGCTCCATAGGGTTGCCAACTGTCCCGTATTAGCCAGGACATCCCGTGTTTTTGGCTAAGTTGGTCTGTCCCATATGGGTCGCACTTGTCCCGTATTTGACTGCTACTACTTGGGTCGAGGGGACTGTTGGGTCGGAGCGCCACATCCGGCCCCGCCTCACCCGTCCCGACGTAGTGCAGCCCATGGAGTGCAGCAGCAGCACCTCGCCCTTGGCCCTGTCGGTCGGCAGCCCGGCCAGCTGTCCGACCCCCGGACCTTCGCTTACCGCTGACACCACCACCACCGCCCCTCCTTCTCATGGCCGATCATCGGTTCATGAGTTGGATGGGGTGCCGGACTTTGCACGCAGCAGAACACAAAAGCCCAGCCGGCGGGCCAGCTGAGGGGTTTTGGCCCGGGCCGCGCGACCTCGCGTGCAAAGTCCGGCACCTGGGCCAAAACTCCTCAGCTGGCCCGCCGGCTGGGCTTTGTGTGCAGTCCAGCACCCGGGCCAACTCATCATTCACCCAGCCACGGCCGAGTCAGTCAATGAATTGCCGTTGGGAATTTGTCCCTTATTTTGACCTTTTGTCCCTTATTTGGGAGTGAGAAAGTTGGCGACCCTATTGGTCCACCAAGGCCTACTGGATCGAGAGTTGCAGCCTGACCCGTAACTCCAGCACTTTGTGTCCTTTCTAGATTATAGCCTGTGGTCTATAAATGTAGATGGTGATTGTATTACCATAGTGGAGATTACGTGAGCCTTAAAGGCCTGTCTCACGAGTCTGCGGTCATTGGCGGCGAAACGGGAAGAATCTACCGCTCCTGGGCCGCCATAGACCGCGCACTCGTGAGAACGCACAATTCCGGGGCCGTGCGGCGTTGTTCCCAACACCGCACGGTGCTAAAATAAAACCTTCACTGTTCAAAAATATTTTCCTACCGCACAGCCTCCACCAGTGATGCACGAGTGCGGCACGGCCGCCGCTCGTGAGTCACGTGCGGCGGGCCGACGTCATCGCAGTCGGCCCGCCCTTTTTTTTACTTACCGCAAGCACGTGGGACCAGCCGTATTTAAATCACTCGGCCCCCGCGCAGCATCCGTGCGGCGCTCCCGTGGCATAGGCTCGGCGCTCTCGCCGTTGCCGTGCGGTCCACTCTACAGGCAAAGCCGCGCTTCACCGCCGATGACCGCAACACCGTAAGACAGAGCTTTAAGACAGAGCCTTTAGACTTTAGAGATACAGTGCGGAATCAGGCCCTTCAGCCCAATAAGTCCGCGCCAACCAGCGATCCCTGTACACTGGCACTATCCTGCACAGTAGGGACAATCTTTCCGAGACCAATTAACCTCCAAACCTGTACCTCTTTGGAGTGTGGGAGGAAATCAGAGCACCCACAGTCAGGATCGAACCTGGGTCTCTGGCGCTGTAAAGGCAGCAACTCTACCGCTGCTGCTCCTTAGAACCCTTCGGACTCTTGGAAGGTTACAGAACTGTTTATCAAACAAGACCAGGGAACATTGAAGATTTTGACTGTAAATAACATTCGAGGAAATACGCCACTATTTTGATCCTATTATGCATACCTGATACAATGTTTGCAAAATTGTATTTGTAGAAGCAACAGTGATTGCAGGTCGTCTGATATACTACTGTTGCCATAACATGTTACGCGTTTTCCTTCAGTGTCGTGCCTGCCGAGTAGGATGTGCTGTAAGGTCACATCTGATCTTTTATCTCGGCCCCACTTTCCTGCACATCCCCCGTCCCTTGACTTGGTGCAGCGCGGTGGAGTTGCTGCCGGCGTCCGACCCGACCTCGGGCGCTGTCCGTACGGAGTATGTACGCTTTCCCCGTGACCGCGTGGGTTTTCCCCCCCGGGTGCTCCGATTTTCCCCCCACCCTCCAAAAGGTGTCCAGGTTTGTCGGCCAACTAGCTTCGTGAAATTGTAAATTGTCCCCAGTGTGTGTGGGGTGGTGCTAGTGTATGGGGGGATGGCCGGTCGGTGCGGTCTCGGTGGGCCGAAGGGCCTGTTTCGCGCTGCTAAGCTATATACTAAACTATACTATACTAATTAGCTGAGTTCCCCAAGTTGCCATTGTCGGCCTTGAACTCATTCTCTGGATGGTAGGCGAAAATGCTGGAGAAACTCATCTATGGAGCGAAGGAAATAGGCAACGTTTCGGGCCGAAACGTTGCCTATTCCCTTCGCTCCATAGATGCTGCCGCACCCGCTGAGTTTCTCCAGCATTTTTGTCTACCTTCGATTTTCCAGCATCTGCAGTTCCTTCTTGATCATTCTCTGGTTGATTAATCCAGGCCCATGGGCCCTGGGCTCACATGCGATGCTGCTTGGTATTCTAGACGTACACAATCGCCACTCCAATTGTCCTTTCTGGAATGGAGTCATAGAGTCATAGTCATCCAGCACGGAATTCAGGCTCTTCCACCCAACTTGTCCATGCCACCCAACATGCCCCATCTATGCTAGTCCCATCTGCCTGTGTTTGGTCCATATCCCGCTAAACATTTCCAATCCATGTACCTGTCCAAATATCTTTACTGTTACCTCGGTACACGTGACAATAAGTAATAAATAACTAAGTAAATTAAGAATTAATACAGTCTGTGGAATTCTCTGCCTCAGAGGGCGGTGGAGGCGGGTTCTCAGGATGCTTTCAAGAGAGAGCTAGATAGGGCTCTTAAAAAATAGCAGAGTCAGGGGATATGTGGAGAAGGCAGGAACGGGGTAGTGATTGGGGATGATCAGCCATGATCACATAGAATGGCGGTGCTGGCTCGAAGGGCCGAATGGCCGACTCATGCACCTATTGTCTATTATCTATTGTCTAAGAAGGTAGATAAAAATGCTGGGGAAACTCAGCGGGTGAGGCAGCATCTATGGAGCGAAGGAATAGGCGACGTTTCGGGTCCGAGACCCTTCTTCAGACTGATGTGGGGGTGGTGGGGGGTGGGAAGAAGAAAGGAAGAGGCGGAGAAAGTGGGCTGTGGGAGAGCTGGGAAGGGGAGGGAAGGAGGGAGAAGCAAGGACTACCTGACATTGGAGAAGTCAATGTTCATACCGCTGGGGTGTAAACTGCCCAAGCGAAATATGCGGTGCTGCTCCTCCAATTTACGGTGGAACTCACTCTGGCCACGGAGGAGGTGAAAGGACAGAAAGGTCGGATTCGGAATGGGAGGGGGAGTTGAAGAAGTAAATTAAGAAGTCAGGATTGAACCCGGGTGTCTGGCGTTGTGAGACAGCAACTCTCCCGCTCGCCACTGTGATACCACCAAGATGCACGACAGATAATCTCACTGGGAGTCCACAGTCCAACATGAGAATTTCATCTTCACGATAGACAGCCAGAAGCTACCTGTTGTCGGACATTGTGTAGGAAGGAACTGCAGATGCTGGATTAAACCGAGATGGACACAAAAATGCTGGAGTAACTCAGCGGGACAGGCAGCATCTCTGGAGAAAAGGAACAGGTGGCGTTTCGGGACGAGACCCTTCTTCAGGCTGTCCTTCATGGGAGGACAATGTTTTGTTGTTAAACATTATCGTTGATGTTGTGGGCTTGCTGCATCTTGATTAACATCACTTCTTCATCAGCAGACCGAAGCCGGATCCAAACACAGGATCCCTGTGTTTTTTTCTCTCTGGCCTTTCGCCAGGAGTATGCCTCATCCCGGTGCCAGTCTGAGGCAGAGTTGGGTCAGGGTGAGGGGGAGGCAAGAAACAAGTCTTCTGTTGTGAAGCTCCAGCCATTGGTCTGTGGGACAGACACAAAATGCCGGAGCAACTCAGCGGGACAGGCAGCATCTCTGGAGGGAACGAATTGGGTGACGTTTCAGGTTGAGACCCTTCCTCAGACTGATGTCAGGGGAGTGGGCGGTACGTAGATAATGACGCGTATAGATAAGGATAGGTAAGGTGTGAAAACAGGAGAAAGGGAATGGATATCAAGGAGAATGCAGAATAGATCATTGTTAGCTGGGAGACGGTAACAACAAATTAAAGAGAGATAAAATGTAGTCGTAGACAGGAAGACTGGTCGGAGAACTGGGAAGAGGGATGGAGAGAGAGGGAAGGCAAAGGTTAATTGAAGTTAGAGAAGTCAGTGTTCATATCGCTGGGGTGTAAGGTGCCCAATTTCATTGGGTCTCGACCCGAAATGTCACCCATTCCTTCTCTCCAGAGATGCTGCCTGTCCCGCTGAGTTACACCAGCATTTTGTGTCTATCTTCGATTCAAACCAGCATCTGCAGTTCCTTCCTACATAGTCTGTGGGACAGGCTTGATAGATGGTGTAAAGAAACTCAAAGTGCTGGAGAAGGAAATAGGCGACATTTTGGGCCGAAACCCTTCTTCTGAGTCTGAAGAAAGGTTTCGGACCGAAACGTTGCCTATTTCCTTCGCTCCATAGATGCTGCTGCACCCGCTGAGTTTCTCCAACATTTTTGTCTACCTTCGATTTTCCAGCATCTGCAGTTCCTTCTTAATTAGTTAGTTAGAGTTTCCTTTATTGTCATTCAAACAATAGTTTGAACGAAATTGCGTACCATGCAGTCAAGAGAAAAAAAAGCAACAGAACACACAATGAACACAGTTTAACACAAACATCCATCACAGTGAGTCTACCAGGCACCTCCTCGCTGTGATGGAAGGCAACAAGTCCTTGTCTCTTCCCTCCTTGTTCCTCCCTCTGCGTTGAGGCGATCCAGACTTTCGATGTTGGGCCCCCCCGCCGGGTGATGGTAAGTCCCGTGGCCGAATCCGAGCTCTGTGAACCGGCCGGTTCAAGCTCCGCGGCCCGGGGCGGACAAAGCTGCCACCCTCCAGTCCAGTCCAGCGGACAAAGCTGCTGTGTGCGGGAGCTCCCGACAATCGGTCACCAACCTGGGACCTGCGAGCTCCCGATGTTACCGTCCACAGGGCCCGCGGCCGAAGCCTCCGAAGTCGGGTCGCAGCCGCAGCCTCCGAAGTCAGCCAGTCACCGTGATGGTGAGTCCACAGGCTCTGCCACCGGAGCCTCAAGGTCGATTCCAGTTGGAGGCCGCCAGCTCCACGATTAACCTACAGACCTGTACATCTTTGGAGTGTGGGAGGAAACCGGATGCATCCAGAGTAAACCCACGTGGTAACAGGGAGAACGTGCAAACTCCTTACAGACAGCACCCGCAGTCCGGATCAAACCTGGTGATGTGAGACAGCAACTCTACCGCTGTGCTGCCCTTATGTTGAACCTGGATGGTTGGAGCATGATGATATCTGTATGTTTACCCATGCACCACTCCCTCACCCCCACGCCCTGACAACGACATGCCCACGTGGGTTTGTAGGTTAAGTGGCCCTCTGTAAATCATCCCCTATCGTGGAGAGAGTGGATGAAAAAGTGGGATAACATAGAACCAGTGTGAACGAGTGTTCGATGGCGGGCGTGGACTTGGTGAGTCGACAGGCCTGTTTCCACTCTTATCTCTGTATATTAAACTAAAATAAACTAAACTAAGACTGCCTTGGTCATGTTATCAGTCAGTTCTGAGTGTGGTTTCCTGCCAAGCCTTCCCTTGATAAAAGTCCTTGCAGATCTGAATGGTCTGAAGTGAATTCACGGTGGACGCAAGGAATGAGCCGATATGACAGGAATCCCACTGAGAGAATCTCTCGGCACCCACATGGAACAAGCAAATTAATTGACTCAGTTCCTCATGATGCTTCCTTGTCATATATACTGAGGTACAGTGAACTGCTTTGTTTTGCGTACAACCCAGTAAAATCACACAGCAGACCTCACCAAGGCAGTACACAAGTCGGACACAAGAGGCGCCATGTTACAAAAGTTCACCGAGCATTAGATGCGGTTGCCACACACTTTAACTCCCCTTCCCATTCCAATAGACCTTTCTATCCCGTGCCTCCTCCACTGTCAGAGTGAGGCCCACCACAAATTGGAGGAACAGCACCTTATATTTCGTTGGGCAGCTTACACCCCAACATGGATTTCTCTAACTTCAAGTAACAATAGACAATAGACAATAGGTGCAGGAGTAGGCCATTCGGCCCTTTGAGCCAGCATCGCCATTCAATGTGATCATGGCTGATAATCCCCAATCAGTACCCCGTTCCTGCCTTATCCCCATATCCCCTGACTCCGCTATTTTTAAGAGCCCTATCTAGCTCTCTCTTATAAGCATCCAGAGAACCAGCCTCCACCGCCCTCTGAGGCAGAGAATTCCACAGACTCACAACTCTCTGTGAGAAAAAAGTGTTTCCTCGTCTCCGTTCTAAATGGCTTACTCATTCTTAAACTGTGGCCCCTGGTTCTGGACTCCTCCAACATTGGGAACATGTTTCCTGCCCCTTGCTTTCCCTCTCTCTCCGTCCCTCTCCCACCATAGTCGTTGTACTAGTTTCACTGTCGACCTGCTGAGTTTCACTGTTTGTATCCACTCGTTATCATCTTTTCCACAGCCAACAACGGACCATTGTGGGCTCTACCTTCCATTGATCATCGTTGCTGGCTTTGATTTGTCCTTTTCACACCTTTCACCCATTTGTTCCTTACCTCTCTCCTCACTCTCAGTCTGAAGAAAGGCCTCGGCCCGAAACATCACCTATTCCTTTTCTCCGGAGATGCTCTGAGTGGGAGAGTCTGGGGCCAGAGGCCAGAGCCTCCAAATTAAAGGACATTTTACTTTAGGAAGGAGATGAGGAGGAATTTCTTCAGTCAGAGGGTGGTGAATCTGTGGAATTATTTGCCGCAGAAGGCTGTGGAGGCCTGGTCAGGGGATATTTTTATGGCAGAGATAGATAGATTCTTGATTAGTACGGGTGTCGGGGGTTATGGGGAGAAGGCAGGAGAATGGGGTTAAGAGAAAAAGAAAGATTAGCCATGATTGAATGGCAGAGTAGACTTGATGGGCCGAATGGCCTAATTCTACTCCTTTCACTTATGAACATGCTGCCTGATCTGCTGAGTTACACCAGCATTTTGTGTCTATCTTCAGTGTAAACCAGTATCTGCAGTTCCTCCCTACACATTTAGGTTAGTTTAGATTTTGGTGGGCTGAAGGGCCTGTTTCCAATGCTGTATATCTGAACAACACGATATGTACTCCTTTATAGATGGTTGCAGGGGCTGTTAGGCAGCATTGAACATAGAAGCATAGAAAATAGGTGCAGGAGTAGGCCATTTGGCCCTTCGAGCCAGCACCGCCATTCAATGTGATCATGGCTGATCATCCAAAATCAGTACCCCGTTCCCTTCTTTATCCCCATATCCCTTGATTCCATTAGCCCTAAGAACTATATCTAACTCTCTCTTGAAAACATCCAGTGAATTGGCCTCCACTGCCTTCTGTGGCAGTGGGTTCCACAGATTCACAACTCTCTGGGTGAAAAGGATTTTCCTCATCTCAGTCCTAAATACATAGAAACATAGAAACATAGAAAATAGGTGCAGGAGGAGGCCATTCGGCCCCTCGAGCCAGCACCGTCATTGATTGCGATCATGGCTGATCGTCCCCAATCAATAACCCGTGCCTACCTTCTCCCCATATCCCTTGACTCCACTAGCCCCTAGAGCTCTATCTAACTCTCTCTTAAATCCATCCAGTGACTTGGCCTCCACTGCCCTCTGTGGCAGGGAATTCCACAAATTCACAACTCTCTGGGTTAAAAAGTTTTTTTCTCACCTCAGTTTTAAATGGCCTCCCCTTTATTCTAAGACTGTGGCTCCTGGTTCTGGACTCGCCCAACATTGGGAACATTTTTCCTGCATCTAGCTTGTCCAGTCCTTTTATAATTGTATATGTTTCTAAATGGCTTACCATGTGACAGGCAGCATTGAACGGTCCAACACAGGGGCTCATCGTGTTGCCCGGATGAGGCAACGGTGCGTGTAGGCTGTTTCCACTTGCGTTTAGAAACAGACTCAAACAAGCGGTGGTACGGGATGGCAGGAACAAGTCCTTCACGCACCCAAGGCTGTCTAGCCGCTCAGCTATGCACCAAAAGTGCATAGACACTGAATAGTGTAAGGCCTGGATAGAATGGATGTGGAGAGGATGTTTCCACTAGTGGCAGAGTCCAGGACCAGAGGTCACAGCTTCAGAATAAAAGGATGTTCCTTTAAGAAGGAGATGAGGAGGAATATCTTTAGTCAGAGGGTGGTGATTCCGTGGAGGCCAAGTCAATGGGTATTTTTAAGGCTGAGTTAGATGGATTCTTGATTAGTACAGGTGTCAGGGGTTATGGGGAGAAGGCAGGAGAATGGGGTTGAGAGGGAAAGATAGATCAGCCAGAGCAGACTCGATGGGCCGAATGGTCTAATTCTGCTCCTGTCACTTATGACCTTATGAAAAGCAATTCACCAGTTCTCTGATACATTCACTCCACCTTCTCCCGTTCTTTTCCATAGCTGCACCTTTCATCTTTATTGACCACACCTGCACATCGGCAACCTTCATACAGCATTGACATTTCCAGATGGCTTACTTCAGCTATTCATTTTTGTCGCTGTTTGTAATGTTACGATGGGATTTGAGCTTTCCCCTGTCAACAAGCATCCTTATTAACAATTTGACTGGGGCGGCACAGTGGTGCAGCTGGTAGAGATGCCTCCTCACCGCGCCAGAGACCCGGGTTCAATCCAGACCCGGGGTGCTGTCTGTATGGAGTTTGTCCGTTCTCTCTGTGACCACGTGGGTTTGCTCCGGGTGCTCCGGTTTCCTCCCACGTTCCAAAGACATGCAGACTCAGTGGGCCGAAGGGCCTGTTTCTGTGCTGCATCTCTAAAATCTAAAGGAAAGCATCTACAGACATGAGCGGAGAACGAATGAATGAATTAATTAGTTTATTGGCCAAGTATTCACATACAAGGAATTTGCCTTGGTGCTCCACCCGCAAGTGACAACGACATACAGTGACAGTTAGGAATGATACATAAAACATTAAACATTAATAATAAAACATTATCGATTAAACACGTGAATTAAATAAAATACCAGAGCAAAAGGAGGCTACAGATTTTTCGTTATTGAGTAGAGCTAGTACTCGTGGAAAAAAAGCTGTTTTTGTGTCTGGCTGTGGCAGCTTTGACAGTCCGGAGTCGCCTTCCAGAGGGAAGCGATTCAAAGAGTTTGTGGCCAGGGTGAGAGGGGTCAGAGATGATCTTGCCCGCTCGCTTCCTGGCCCTTGCAGTGTACAGTTCATCAATGGAGGGAAGGTTGCAGCCAATAACCTTCTCTGCTGATCGGACGATTCGCTGCAGCCTCCAGGTGTCGTGCTTGGTGGCTGAGCCAAACCAGACCATGATGGAGAAGGTGAGGACAGACTCTACGATGGCCGTGTAGAATTGGACCATCATTGTAAGAAATGGAGTTTAATCCAAGCTAGTGTGAGGGGAGGAAAGAAGCCGTTCCTGAGTCTGGTGGTGCGCGCTTTCAAGCTTCTGTACCTTCCGCCAGACAGGAGCAGGGAGAAGAAGGAATGACCGGGAGTGGGTCTATGACCGTGTCGGCTGCTTTTCCGATGCAGCGTGAAGTATGGATGGAGTCAGTGATTGGGAGTCTGGTCTGTGCGATGGACTGGGCCACATCCACAGCTTCCTGCGATTTCTTGCGGGCTTGGGCAGTGCTGTTCACAAACCAAGCTGTGATGCAAGCCGACTGTACGCACTCTATGGTGCATCTGTAGAGGTTGGTAAGAGTTAGTGGAGCCATGCGGAATTTCCTCCGTCTCCTGAGGAAGTAGAAGTATTGGTTTGCCTTCTTAGCTGTTGCATTAATGTGGTTGGGCCACGACAGATCAGTGGGAATGTAAACACCAAGGAACTTGAAGCTCTCAACCACTTCCACTTCAGCACCAAGGATGCTGATTAAAGGATAGAAGCATCATATACTAGAGGGCACAGCTTTAAGGTGAGAGGGGCAATATTTAAAGGAGATGTGTGGGGCAAGTTTTTTACACAGAGGGTGGTGAGTGAAGGGGGTGGTGGTGGAGGCAGATACGACAGTGGTGTTTAAGAGGCTTTCAGATCGGCCCATGGATATGCAGGGAATGGAGGGATATGGATCATGTGCAGGCAGGTAAGAGTTGGTCTTGGCATCATGTTCGGCACAGACATTGTGGGCTGAAGGGCCTGATCCTGTGCTGTACTGTTGTATATCATCCTATCACCAACTAAGCTGTCCTGACCTCCCATCTACCTCATTGGAGAACTGTGGACTATTTTTAATCGGACTTTATCTTGCACTAAACATTATTCCCTTTATTCTGTATCTGTGCAGTGTGGGCAGCTTGATTGTAATCATTTATAGTCTTTTCACTGACTGGATAATAAAAATTGTTACTTTTTACTTGTACGAGCCACTACGAGACATCCACAGAGCTCCTACGGACCCGCTACGGACATTCTCCGAGTTCGAATCAGGGGAAAACTCGGGAGAACTCTTGAATTACCTCGTACAGTGGGACAGGCCCTTAAGTCGCAGCGGTGCCTAGCACTGTCAGGAGGGGAGGTTGTGATGTGGGCTTTCAAGCCCCAGGTTTATTATCGTCACGCGTATTATCATCACGAGTACCGAGGTACAGCATGCCATCCAGCCAGATCAGTTAATACCATGCATAGATACGAGTTCTAACTCAAGAACAATAGGTGGAGCACAGGAGAAGATACAGAGTGCAGACTATAGTTCTCAGCATTGTAGCGCATCAGTTTTGATGCAAGGAACCGGGCGGCACGGTGTCGCAGCGGTAGAGTTACTGTCGTACGGTGCCAGGGACCCGGGTTCGATCCTGACAAAGATTGTTAAAGGGTTGGACACACTAGAGGCAGGAAACATGTCCCCGATGTTGGGGGAGTCCAGAACCAGGGGCCACAGTTTAAGAATAAGGAGTAAGCCATTTCGAACGGAGACGAGGAAACACTTTTTCTCACAGAGAGTGGTGAGTCTGTGGAATTCTCTGCCTCAGAGGGCGGTGGAGGCAGGTTCTCTGGATGCTTTAAAGAGAGAGCTAGATAGGGCTCTTAAAGACAGCGGAGTCAGGAGATATGGGGAGAAGGCAGGAACGGGGTACTAATTGGGGATGATCAGCCATGATCACATTGAATGGCGGTGCTGGCTCGAGTAGGCCAAATGTCCTACTCCTGCACCTATTGTCTATTGTCTATTGTCTACAGGTGCTGTCTGTACGGAGTTTGTACGTTCTCCCTGTGACCACGTGGGTTTTTCTCATGCAGGTTTGTAGGCTAATTGCGTTGGTGAAATTGTAAATGGAAGATAGACACAAAACGCTGGAGGGGGTGAAAAGGCAGCAACTCTGGGGAGAAGGAATGGGTGACATTTTGGGTCAAGACCCTTCCTCAGACTGACACTATCCTACACACACCAGGAACAACTTACACCTACACCAAGCCAATTAACCGACAAACCTGTACATCTTTGGATTGTGGGAAGAAACCGAATATCTCGGAGAAAACCCACGTGGTCACGTGGAGAGCGAACAAACTCCGTGCAGACAGCGCCCGTAGTCGGGATCGAACCCGGGTCTCCGGCGCGGCAAGCGCTGTAAGGCAGTAGCTCTACCGCTGCGCCACATCGGCCTTTGTGCGAAGCATGGCTCAGAGGGGAGAAAGCTGGAGTGATGAGGACACATCACAAGCCAAACAACGGAAGCACAAAGCACTTGGATTCAAAGAGCGTATAATCTGGTGGCACTTACTCCATTAAGAGGGACCTGTGTGCCCTGGCAGATACATGGACAGGATATGGTTTGTTTGCCTTATGTACACACAGATTAAAACTGGCAGCAAGCTGCGTTTAAAAAAGATTCAAGCAAACCAACTCACTGAAGTGAAAAAACTGAAATGATCAACGAATGTGAAGGGCCTGTCCCACTTTCACGGCCTAATTCACAACCTTTTTTACTCGTGGACATTTTTCATCAGGCTAGAAAAAACGCCCCGACCTACTTGATGCCACGAGTACCTACGACTAGCATCACAACCTACCTACGACCTCCTACAGCCTCTTGGCGACCATGAGTCAAGGGCAAACTCGGCAGAGATCGTGAATTAGGTCGTGAAAGTGGGACAGGTCCTTTAGCAGAACCTACCACTTATGGGCAAGTTATTACAATCCATTATTGATGTATTTTAGGGCAGCACGGTGGCGCAGCGGTAGAGTTGCTGCCTAACAACGCCAGGGACCCGGGTTCAATCCTGACTACGGGTGATGTCTGTACGGAGTTTGTACGTTCTCGCCGTGATCTGCGTGGGTTTTCTCCGAGATCTACGGTTTCCTCCCACACTCCAAAGACGTACTGGTATTCGAAATCGAATTGCTCCCACATTCGAAAGACGTACTGATTTGCAGGTTAATTGACCTGTAACTTGTCCTAGTGTGTAAGATAGTGCTAGTGTATGGGGTGATCACTGGCCAGCATGGACTCGATGGGCCGAAGGACCTGTTTCCATGCTGTATCTTTAAAATAAAATTAGGTTGTAAGTTGCCCAAGCAGAATATGTGGTGTTGTTCCTCCAGTTTGTGTGAATGGCCTCACTCTGACAGTGGAGGAGGCCCAGGACAGAAAGATCAGTGTGGGAATGGGAAGTGGTTAATATGGTTAGCGACCGGAGGCCAGATCCAGCGGGCCTCGGTGGACCGAGCGCAAGTGTTCGGCAAAACCGGTCGCCTAGTCTGCGCTTGGTCTCGCCGATGTACAGGAGGCCACATTGGGAATACCGGATGCAGTAGATGAGGACGTGAACCTCTGTCTCACCTGGAAGGACTTCTCGGGTTCCTGGATGGAGTCGAGGGAGGAGGTGTAGGGACGGACATGTGCAGGAAGGAACTGCAGAAGCTGGTTTAAGCCGAAGATAGACACAAAAAGCTGGAGTAACTCAGCGTGACGGTCAGCATCTCTGGAGAGAAGGAATGGGTGACGTTTCGGGTCGAGACCCTTCTTCAGACTTCGTTAGGGACCAGTCAGAAGAAGGGTCTCGACCCAAAAAGTCACGCATTCCTTCTCTCCAGAGATGCTGCCTGTCCCCGCTGAGTTACTCCAGCATTGTGTGTAGGGACAACCAAATCTCCTGTGGTTGCAGGGGAAAGTATCTGGGAAGGAGATGGTTTGGGTGGGAAAGGACGAGTGAGCTGAGGGGTTGCAGAAGGAGTGGTCTCTGCGGGAAGAGGAAAGGGGTGAGATTAGGACTTTATTCGGTGGAGGGCAGGAGGCTGAGGGGTGATTTCAAAGAGGTTTATAAAATCATGAGGGGAATAGATGCAATGAATGCACAGTCTTTTACCCAGAGTGGGGGAATCAAGAACTAGAGGACACAGGTTTAAGGTGAGAGGAGGAAGATTTAATAGGAACCTGAGGGGCAACTTTTTCACTGCGAGGACGGTGGGTGTATGGAACGAGCTGCCAGATAAGGTAGTTTAGGCAGGTACTGTAACAACATTTAAAAGACATTTGGACAGGTACATGGATAGGAAAGGTTTAGAGTGATATGGGATAGGTGGGACGTGTAGATCTGCATCTTGGTCGGCATGGGTGAATTGGGCCGAAGGGCCTGTTTCCATACAGTATGACTCTATGAGTGTGCATTTCAATAGCATCTTTCACAATCTCAGACATGGCAAAACATTTTACAGTCTGAAGAAGGGTTTCGGCCTGAAACGTTGCCTATTTCCTTCGCTCCATAGATGCTGCCTCACCCGCTGAGGTTCTCCAGCATTTTTGTCTACTTACAGATGATTAAGTACTTTTTGAAGTGGTGTCACTGTGATGGGACTACGTTGTGGCACAGCGGTCGAGTTGCTGCCTTACAGCACCCCAGAGACCCAGGTTCGATCCTGACCACGGGTGCTTGTCTGTACGGAGTTTGCACGTTCTCCCCGTGACCTGCGTGGTTTTTCTCTACCTGCTTCGGTTTCCTCCCACACTCCAAGGACGTTCAGGTGTGTAGGATAGTGTAAGTGTGCGGGGATCGCTGGTTGGCATGGATTCGGTGGGCCGAAGGGCCTGATTCCGCACTGTGTCTCTAAACTAAACCAAATTAAAGTTATCTTCCTCGACATATGTCAAGTACAAGCCCAAAATGTCAGCGTTGACTGTGAAGATCTACCAGTGTGAAGAAAATCTCCCACCAGCAACTTCCTATTGAGATCCAACATTGGTTGCTTGTAGGGTTTTTATACTGATATGTCTACTGTATCACCTCAACCGCTAACTAGTTCCCCAAATCACCAATGTTGTTGCCATGGTTACATGATAGGTTGTTTTCAACTGTGGTCAACTCTTGAAATGTAGTTCGACTCCAAAGCCTTCCTGACAGCCATAGTCAACTTATAGTCACAGTCATACAGCATGGAAACAGGCCCTTCGGCCCAACTTGCCCACGCCCACCAACATGCCCCATCTGCCTTGCATTTGGCCCATATCCCTCTAAACCTGTCCTATCCATGTGCCTGTCTAATTGTTTCTTAAATGTTGCAATACCCCCTGCCTCAACTCCTTCCTCCGGTAGTTTGTTCCATACACCCACCACCCTATGTGTGAAAAAGTGACTCCTCAGATTCCTATTAAATCTTTCCCCCTTTACCTTAAACCTATGTCCTCTGGTTCCCGATTCCCCATACTCCGGGCAACAGTCTGTGTGAGCTATTCCTCTCGTGATTTTGTACACCTCTATAAGATCACCCCTCATTCTCCTGCGCTCCAAGGAATAGAGTCCTCTCCCTATAGCTCAGACCATCGAGTCCCGGCAACGTCCTCGTAAATCTTCTCTGTACCCTTTCCCACTTGACAACATCTTTCCTGTAACATGGTGCCCAGAACTGAACACAATACTCTAAATGCGGCCTCACCAACGTCTTATACAACTGCAACATGGCCTCCCAACCTCTATACTCAATACTCTGACTGATGGCCAATGTGCCAAACGGCTTTTTGACCACCCTATCTACTTGTGACGCCATCTTCAATGTACTCCTATTTCCCTACAACACTCCCCAGAGCCCTACCATTCACTGTGTAGGTCCTGCCCATGTTCGACTTTCCAAAATGCAACACCTCACAACTCAACGACAACAACTTTGAGTCCCTCAGCCTGTTATACTCGGGGGACTGTTGGAGGGAAGTGTGTTTAGTTTAGTTTAGAGATTTAGTTTAATTTAGTTTAGTTTATTGTCACGTGTACCTAGGAACCATTGAAAAGCTTTTCTTGCTTGCTATCCAGTCAGCGGAAAGACTATACATGACTTACCATCATGCTGTCCATAGTGAGGATGTTTCCACTAGTGGGAGAGTCTAGGACTAGCGGTCACAACCTCAGACGACGTTCCTTTCGGAAGGAGATGAGGAGGAATTTATTTTGTCAGAGGGTGATGAATCTGTGGAATTCCTTGCCACAGACGGCTGTGGAGGCCAAGTCAATGGATATTTTTAAGGCAGAGATAGATAGATTCTTGAATTGTACGGGTGTCAGGGGTTATGGGGAGAAGGCGGGTGAATGGGAGGGAGAGATAGATCCGCCATGGTTGAATGGTGGATTAGACTTGATGGGCTGAATGGCCTAATTCTGCTCCTATCACTTATGGCCTCTCCCTATACTGCACAAATACTGGATAAAGAGTATAATGTTGAGTGCAAAAAGTCCAGTAATGTCTAAAGTAAAGTCCGATTAAAGATAGTTGGAGTGTCTCCATTGAGGTAGATGGGAGGTCAGGACTGCTCTCTGGTTGGCGTTAGGATGGTTCAGTTGCCTAATAACAGCTGGGAAGAAACTGTCCTTGAATGTGGAGGTAGACAAAAATGCTGGAGAAACCCAGCGGGTGCAGCAGCATCTATGGAGCGAAGGAAATAGGCGACGTTTCGGGCGAAACCCTTCTTCAGACTGATGTGGAGGTGTGCGTTTTCAAACATCTGTGACTCTAAACTATCTCATGTGCTGTATGTAAACTGTGCTTTGTCTCTAAACTAAACATTACCATCCCATTTAATTCTAGACAAGGTAAAGAATCACTAGAGTCAGGAATGGTCACAGGTGAAGGGGCATGTACTGTAGAGGAAGCAGGGAGTCTGTAGAAGGACTTGTGAAATTGTGGAATTCTGAGGATGTGTGGATGAGCCTCTGTGTTGGACCCTTTAATGCTGCCTGTCACATGGTCGGCCATTTAGGACTGAGATGAGGAAAAACTTTTTCACGCAGAGAGTTGTGAATCTGTGAAATTCTCTGCCACAGAAGGCACTGGAGGCCAATTCACTGGATATTTTCAAGAGAGAGTTAGATATAGCTCTTAGGGCTAACGGAATCAAGGGATATAAGGAGAAAGCAGGAACATGGTACTGATTCTGGATGATCAGCCATGATCATATTGAATGGCGGTGCTGGCTCGAAGGGCCGAATGGCCGACTCCTGCACCTACTTTCTATGTTTCTAGGACTTGAACAGGTTGGGAGAGTGGGCAAAGAAGTGGCAGCGTAGCAGCGTGTGTGGTTAGGCATTTTGGAAGAAGGAATAATGGTTTTGAGTGTTTTCCAAATGGGGAGAGGATTGATAAAAAAAGGGACTTGGGAGTGCTGGTGCAGGAAGATGAGGAGGAATGTCTTTAGTCAGTGGGCGGTGAATCTGTGGGATTCATTGCCACAGATGGCTGTGGAGGCCGTCAATGGGCATATTTAAGGTGGAAAGTGACAGATTCTTGATTAGTACGGGTGTCAGGGGTTATGGGGAGAAGGCAGGAGAATGGGTTTGAAAGGGAAAGATAAATCAGGCATGATTGAATGGCGGCGTAGACTCAAGATTCAAGAGATTCAAGAGACATTTATTGTCACGTGCACCAATTGGTACAGTGACATTTGGGGGTCACCATACAGCCATACGAATACAAAAATATAACATAAACATCCCCTGCACAGCGGAACCAAAGTTTCCCACTGTGAGGGAAGGCCCAAAGTTCAGTCATCCTCCTCTTTGATGTTCTTTGATGTTCACCCGTGGTCGGGGCCTCCTGAGCCCTCCACTGTTGCTGCTACGGGCATCATCCCGATGCTCAGGCCCTCTCGCCGGGATGATGGAATTCCGACGTCGGAACGGAAGAACAACCTCAGCGGCTTGGACCTCCGAATCGGCCTCTTCCTGCCGGAGTCCGCGGCTCCCGAAGTCCACAGGCCGCGCCGAGCGGAGACCCACGCCGGCGGCCCTCGGCAAAGGGCCCCAGAGGGCACTGCGATATTGAAGTCAGCGCCGCCCTCTACAAACCACAGCCCCGCCATGTTGTTGCAGCAGGCCCAGCACTCCGGAGCTTCAAACGGCGATCCCAGGTGAGGCATCGCCCGCTCCGCGATGTATCCAGCGCTGCGCCGCCGCTGCTGGAGCTCTGGTCCGGTCCCCGGCAGGAAAGGCCGCGCCAATCCAGTTGGTAGGCCGCGAGGAGGGGGGGGGCGAGGAGGGGGGGGCGAGGAGGGGGGGGCGAGGAGGCGACTCGGAGAATAGTCGCGTCCTCGCCAGGAGGCGACTGGAAAACGGTTCCCCCCTTACTCTACCTCACTCCCCCACATAGAAAAACTAAAGAAACCTCCTCAATATACTTTTAAGTATATTGAGGAGGTTTCCCCCAGGCCATAAGATTATTGAACTCACACTCAAACCAATGCAAAAAACTTTCTTATACACTGCCAATTTTATAAACTTTCCTTTTTTTAACTATGCACATGAAGCACTTTTTATGGACACACTAATGCACTTTTACTGATCGCCTGATAGAAATGGTGTATTCTGCTGTTACTTTGAAGAGTCAAGGCAACGAAATTTCGTTCAATGTGCACTGTGTCTATGTATATACCTGATTGACAATTAAAGTTATATTCATTCATATTCATTCATTAAACAAATTAAAATTAATAAAGACTGAAAAAACGGACAGACTGTTGGCAGAGGCAGCCTTCATGCGGCGCCCCTAGTGGATGACTCGACGGGCAGAATGGCTTAATTCTTATTCTATGGCTTATGAACATGGATTTCCTGTTTGATGATCTCTGGTCCATCTGGTGTGCATTCGAATGAATATTTCTAGTCATGTAGCCTTTAGATAACGGAACTGGTTTACAAATTTACATTTAAAAAATCAATATAATAAAACTTCAAAAGCAGAACTCACACCGTTCCCTCTTGGATCTGTTACAACCCCCAGCGTAAAGAAGGGATTAATCTAGTTTCATCTCCCACTCAATCCACTCATCACTGATCATTGTTTGAGTTCTGTTAATTCAGAAGGAAATCCAAACAACCAACTGATTTTTTGATGGGCGTTTTGACAGCAATTGATGTGCCCTCTTTACCAGTTCATTACAGCAGCCTGCAGTAGCGGTAGAGTTGCTGCCTCACAACGCCGGAGACCCGGGTTCGATCCTGACTACGGGTGCTGTCTGGACGGAGTTTGTACATTCTCCCTATGACAAGCTTTGGTTTTCTCCGAGATCTTCGGTTTCCTCCCGCACTCCAAAGACGTACAGGTTTGTAGGTTAATTGGCTCGGTCTAAAAGTAAATTGTCCCTAGTGTGTGCAGGGTAGAGTTATAGCCCTGTCCCACGGTACAAGTTCATTCCAAGAGCTCTCCCGAGTAAGCACGGAGAATGAACGTAGCGGGTACATCGGAGTTCGGGGACGTCTCTTAGCGGCTCGTAACGCTAACGACAGGTACTCGGGAAGACTCGCTAATGGCAGGTAAGCACGGGAAGACTCGTGAAGATTTTTCAACATGTTGAAACATGTACCGACAAGTGGCCATTACCGTAAATCTCCGAGTTCAAATCAGGGCAAACTCGGGAGAGTTCTTGGAATGAACTCGTACCGTGGGACAGGGCTATAAGTGTGTGGGGATCGTTGGTGGGTGCGGACTCAGTGGACCTGTTTCTGCGCTGCATTTTAGTTTTAGTTTTAGACATACAGCGCGAAAACAGGCCTTTCAGCCCACCGAGTCCAGGCCAACCAGCGATCCCCGCACATTAACACTACCCTACACACACTAGGGACAATTTACACTTATACCAAGCCAATTAACTGACATACCTGCACGTCTTTGGAGTGTGGGAGGAAACCGAAGATCTCGGAGAAAACGCGCACAGGAGCACCCGTAGTCAGGATCGAACCTGGGTCTCCGGTGCTGCAAGTGCTGTAAGGCAGCAACTCTACCCCTGCGCCACTGTGCCGTCCGTATCTCTAAACTAAACTAAAATAAGACTAAGTTCTGGAATAACTCAGCTGGTCAGGCAGCATCTCTGGAAAACATGGACAGGCGACGCTTCGGGTCAGGGCCCTTCTTCAGACTGATTGTGGGGGAGGGACAAAGTCTCCCTCCTGCACCCTTCCGTCTGCATTCCTTCCTCTGGCTTCACAGGTTCAACCTCCTCTCTCTTTTTCCTCACGTTTCTTGTTTTTCACCTCTGACCTTTGTTCAACCATCTGCCTATCAACCCACCCCCTCACCTGTATCCACCTATCACTCACCAGGCTTTATCCTGCCCCAACCTTTCCTCCAGTTTACTCCAACCCCCCCTCGTGTGTAGGGAGCAGATGAGGAATGAATGGATGATCAATGGAGGCATAGACTTGGTGGGCCGAGGGGCTCAAAGCTAGTCTCTAAACCAAACTAATTGTTTTGGTTGCTGGCTGGGATACTGAAGAAGGGTCCTGACCTGAAACGTCACCAACCCAGAGATGCTGCCTGACCTGCTGAGTTCCTCCAGCACTTTGTTTTGGTAAACCAGCATCTACAGTTCCTTGTGACATCTATGAGACAGTATCTCAAAACCCCGAATAGCCTGTCACAAGCCCATAACACCATAGGGTAAGAATTAGGCCATTTGGCCCATTGAGTCTACTCAATGGGCCAAATGGGCTCAATTATAAAATCTTAGAATAAGTCCCTTCATTTTATTCACCAAAGAAAAATCTTGGACCATCTCCAGAACCACCCCCTTAAATTTTCTCTCATATTTTTACTGAGGAAATTTATCAGAGATTCCTGGAGGCTCTTGAATGTATTGGCAAGTGCTGGATGCTTGTTAATCTCGTTGGGTACCATATGTATAAATGTCCAACACATTGGAGTAGTGAGAAGCCTCATACTTCCAGTGACCTGGGGTTAGTTCCGACGTCTAATCATAGAATCATCGTCTTAGTTTAGATTAGTTCAGTTTGGAGATTATGGCATGGAGCAGGCCCTTCGGCCCACCGAGTCTACGCCGACCAGCGATCACCAGTTCATACTAGTTATATGTTATCCCACCTTCTTATCCACTCTTTGCATACTTAAGACAATTTACAGAGGCCAATGAACCTCCAAACCCACACAAAATCAGGATGGGGGAGAACACCGGAGAATTAGGTGTGTCATTGTGTCACCCATCATTGAGTCATACAGCACAGTAAAAGGGCCTTCGGCCCAACTCGTCCTTGCTGACCGAAATGTCCCTTTCTAAGCTCATTTCATTTGCCCGTTGTTTGGCCGAGATCCCTCTAAACCTTTCCTATCCACATCTCTGTCCAAGTGTCTTTTAAATGCTGTTATAGTACCTGCCTCAACTACCTCCTCTGGCAGCTCGTTCCATGCACCCACCATCCTCTGTATGAAAATGTTGCCCCTCGGGTTCCTATTAAATCTTTTCCCTCTCACCTTAAACCTGGTTCATGTTTGCCCTACCCTGGGTCAAATACTTTGTGCATTCATCCTATCTGTTCCCCTCATGAGTTTATACACTTTTGTGAGATCACCCCCTCATCGTCCTGCGCCCCAAGGAATAAAGACCAAGTCTGCCCAACCTCTCCCTAGAGCTCAGGGCCTCGAGTCCTGGCAACATCTTCGTAACTCTTCTTCGCACCCTTTCTGGCTTGACAAACATCTTTCCTGCTTCCCGGTGACCAAAACTTAACACAATACACCAAAAGTGGCCTCACCAATGTCTTGGATGAGTTGGTTGGGATGAACCCTGACAAGGACCCTTGCATCTTTCTCATAGGGTCATAAGTGACAGGAGTAGAATTAGGCCATTCGGCCCGTCAAGTCTACTCCGCCATTCAATCATGGTTGATCTATCTCTCCCTCCTAATCCCATTCTCCTGTAACCTCTCCCTCCTAATCCCTCTCCCCATAACCTCTGACACCCGTACTAATCAAGAATCTATCTATCTCTGCCTTAAAAATACCCAATGACTTGGGCCTCCACAGCCTTCTGCAGCAACTAATTCCACTTCTCCTGACCCTCAACCTATGGAGTAAAGATTGGAGGCTCATGTTGTGCCTTGATGGAAGAAGGATTGTAAGGACAAGGCAGGGAACTGCAGGCGGGTGAGCCTTGGAAGGGGATGCTAAGGGACAAGATTTGGTTGAATTTGTGAAGGCAAAGACTGATTAGCTGGGCTACATGAACATAATTCCCTGCAAGTGGCGGCGCAGCTTGGCAGGGTGGAGATGAAGGCGTCTGGTAGGCTTTCCCTCATCGGTCAAGGCTTTGAGTATCAGAGTTGGGACGTCATGTAACAGTCGGGCGCAGCGGTAGAGTTGCTGCCTCACAGCACCAGAGACCCGGGTTCAATCCTGACTACGGGTGCTGTCTGTACAGAGTTTGTACCTTCTCCCCGTGACACACGTGGGTTTTCCCCGGTTGCTCCAGTTTCCTCCCACACTCCAAAGACATGTGGGTTTGCAGGTTTGCAGGTTCCATAAATAGTCAATGGTCGCTAGTGTGTAGGAGAGTGCTAGTGTGAGGGGTGGTCGCTGGTCGGCGTGGACTCGGTGGGCCGAAGGGCCTGTTTCCGCGCTGTATCTGTAAAAACCTAAAAAAAAGTCTAAGCAGATTAGGCTGAGCATCAATAAAGGCCACTAGGCCCAACAATTCTTGGCAACCTCTCAGGCCAGAAGGAGATGGATGAAGGTCATATCCCCCACTGCTGCCCAATCTGTGCCCTGTTGGACTGAAATATGTTCATGTTATCCCTGTAAAGTACCTAGTCTCTATTGGCATAGTTTCCTCCACCAGGGGAATGTATCAGTGTTAGTGTAAATTGGCACGAATCCTATTGTCAGCCAAGGATACACAGAGCAACAGAGCCATATGGTCATACAGTGTGGAAACAGCCATTCGGACCAACTTGGGCCCACACACCAACCATCTACACTAGTCCCACCTGCCTATGTGTGGCCCACATCCCTCTAAACCTATCCTATTCATGTACCCATCTAAACATTTCTTAAACGTTGTGACAGTACCTGCGCAATGGACCACATCTTGTGGTATCTAGCCATTGTTTTTTCATATCCTCAAATTGTGTTTCTTATTTTCTTTTTGTGCTTTTGTAATTGAATTCTGTCCTTGATTTGTGTATTGTGGTGTTTTTATATTTAATTTACTCCGATTATGTGTTTTGTATTTTTGTGATTCTATGCCTTGTAAGGTGTCCTTGGGTGTTAGAAAGGCGCCAGTAAATAAAATGAATTATTATTATTATTATTATATCCTATTGATTCATGGAAGTGAGAACATTTTGGAGCCATACTGCGATACATCATCGCATGAGATCCTTTAGTCCCTTTGATCTGGGTATTCACACGCTCTTCCATATCTCCAGTCTCTCTCTCCCCTGCCTCTCAGTCTGAAGAAGGGTCTCGACCTGAAATGTCACCCATTCCTTCTCTCCAGAAATGCTGCCTGTCCCGCTGAGTTACCCCAGCTTTTTGTGTCTGTCTTCAGTCATAGAAACTCACCAATTGTACCTTGATAGCACATATCACCAGAATCAAGAACAGCTTCTTCACTGTTGACATTGAACTCCTGAACAGACGTCTGAAATGCTAAAGATCAGCATGATCTTCCAATCAACCTTGTGCACCTCTTGCACTTTTTAAAATTTGCACTTTTGCTCTAGCTTTAGCATTATACTCTGCACTCTGTTTATTTTCTATTTTATAAGGAGATAAGGTAAATGCACAGTCTTCTACCCAGATTAGGGGGATCGAGAACCAGAGGACAAAGGGACATAGCTTTAAGGTGAGGGGGGGAAGATTTAATAGGAACCTTGGGGTACATTTTACACAAGGGATGGTGGGTGTATGGAGTGAGCCTCTGGAGGAGGTAGTTGAGGTTGGTATTATAACATTTAAGAGACATTTGGCCAGGTGCATAGATGGGATAGGTTTATGTACCATAGCCACCAGCATACTTAACTCAAAAGAGTCAGATAGAATCATAGAGTGATGCATGCACAGAAACAGGCCCTTTGGCCCAATTCAGCCATGCTAACCAAGATGCCCCTTTTAAGATAATTCTATTTACACGTGTTTGGCCCACACTGCTCTAAACCTATGATATCCGTGTCCCTGCCCAACTGGCCTATACATATTTGGTAGCATGCATCAGGTACTAACATGATAGCAATACATATTAAATTACTACATTATCAAGTTTAAACTTTGTATATAGTTACGCAAATATTGTTCTTCCTTTCAGCAATAGAACATACAATATCACAGCACAGCCTTTTGGCCCACCATGCCTGCCGAACATGATGCCAGGGCCAATTCTTATCTGCCTGCATCCCTCCATACCCTGCCTAACCAAAAGTGTTTTAGACACCATTATCATCGCGTTCCAGGCACTCACCACCCTCTGTGGAAAAAAAACCTACCCCGCACATCTCCTTTACACCCCTCTCCTTAAAGCTGTGTCCTCTGCCATTTGATTTTTCCATCTTGGAAAAAGGTTCTGACTGTCCACCCTATCTATGCCTCTGATCGTTTGATATACTTCTATCAGATTTCTCCTCAACTCCACTGGCATTCCAGAGAAAACAATCCAGGTTTGTCCAACCTATCCTTGCAGCTCACACCCCCTAATTCTAAGCGGAGCAGTCTGAGGAAGGGTCCCGACACAAAACATTGCCTATCCATGTTCTCCAGAGATGCAGCCTGACCCGCTGAGTTACTCCAGCACTTTGTGTCCCCATTTCATACTAATACATACAAATATCGTAATGCAAGGGATTAATATGTTCGGTACAATAACTTCACCCGGGGTGGGATTAATGACTCGATGCGATGTGCTGGGTTTTGCTCTGTAGCAAACTTTGTTTAGAGATACAGCGCGGAAACAGGCCCTTCCGCCCATAAGGTCCGTGGCGACCAGCGATCCCCACACACTAACACTATCCTTCGGCGGGTCGAATTTGCCCCCCTGCAGCCGAGGCTCTGGAACTCCGGCCCAGTTGGAGCCGACAAGGGTGGCACGGTGGCGCAGCGGTAGAGTTGCTGCCTCACAGCGCCGGAGACCCGGGTTCGATCCCGGCCGCGGGTGCTGTCTGTGCGGAGTTTGTACGTTCTCCCCGTGGCCCGCGTGGGTTTATCTCCGGGTGCTCCAGTTTCCTCCCACACTCCAAAGATGTACGGGTTTGTAGACTAATTGGCTTCTGTCGGTCAATCAGGGGGTGGAGCAGTACATCTACATCTCAGATTCAGATCAAGATTGGTGAAAATAGCTGTGCAAATATGCAACTAAAATATCTCAATCTTTGCAAGGCAAATGAGGAACAAAATATCAGATGCACGCCACTTCTCTCCAAATACTATATCAACTGCGTTGCTGCAGGGCTAATCTGTGGCGTAAGATTTAAAAAAAAAGGAAATTGCACAATTTTCAATGCAGACCAAAAATACACTTTAAGGGCTACTAATCCTTATTTTAAATGGGGGAAATAATAACTGATGTCGCTTTTTGCAACGCCCTCTCACTGAATTAAAAAAATATGCACTGCCCCTTAAATACTAGTCTTTGAGATGGTAGGGTTATTTGCACGAACATCAAACCCAGGAAGTAGTTTTGCTCTACCGTTGCTTCAAGTGCAGAGTAATTGACAGCCTGTGTACATTTCAGCAGCCGAGGCTGGCTTGTTAGAGAGTAGCAGCACAATTGACAAACGCCAAGCGAGCATGTTTCGAAGAAAACGCAGCGTTTCCTTCGGGGGATTTGGCTGGTAAGTGTTTGTTATTTTCCCCACGGAATAAAACGGGGCGAGTTTTATACCACTTGCAGGTCCTTCCTGCATATCCCGGGAGCATTGGAAAGTTGCTCGCTTACAGCAGCTGAATAGCGTCCAAGGCTAATGTTAATCTCTGCTGTTCATTTTGCCCCGTCGCTCCTTCAATTTCGGAATTACTACTGTTTTGCAGTCATTTTGAAAGACCACGGACAGTGCGTTCCGATATGTTCGAAGTTGATCGCGGAGGGAAATAAAAAAATTTAAAAAAGAGAGCAAACTGATTTTATACTTGAGGGGGCTCTTGGAAGTGTGTGAGGCAGACTGTTTATTGTTGGTTCCTGTGGCACCCGTTACCCCACACGGTAAACACAGGGCATAAGTTCATATATATGCAAGCAGAAGAATGAGACCATTCGGCCCATCAAGTCTACTCCTCCATTCAGTCATGGCTGATCACTCTTTCCCTCTCAATCCCATTCTCCTGCCTTCTCCCCATAACCCCGGACACCCGTACTAATCAAGAATCTGTCAATCTGCACCTTAAAAATATCTGTTGGCCTCCACAGCCGTCTGTGGCAATGAATCCAACAATGAATCCGTTGGCCTCCACAGCCGTCTGTGCCAATGAATCCAATGAATCTGTGGCAATGCATCCACCAATCACATTGTAGTGTCCAATGTTATTATCAAATGTACCAAAATACAGTGACATTATTTTTTTTTGCATACACTCCAGTGACAATATACATTAGTCACGGCAGGGGTGCAGCGGGTAGAACTGCTGCCTCACAGCGCCTGAGACCAGGGTTCGATCCGGGCCATGGTTGCTGTCTGTGTGGAGTTTGCATGTTCTCCCTGTGACCGCGTGGGTATCCTCTAGGTGGGCAGTCCAAAGGCGTGCAGGTTTGTAGGTAAAGTGGATCTTCTGTGAATTGCCCCCTAGTGCATAGGGAGCAGATGGGAAAGTGAGATTGCATAGAGCTAGGGTGATGGCTGGTCGGTGTGGGCTGAAGGGCCTGTTTCTATGCCGCATCTCTGAACTGAACTAAATGGTAGTTGAGGCAGATACTCTGTCAACATTTACAGGTCATTTGGACAGGTACATGGATAGGAAAGATTTGTTTCCATGCCGCACCTCTAATCTAAGATTGGGTGGCGTAGCGGTAGAGTTGCTGCCTCACAGTGCCAGAGACTTGAGTTTGATCCCTGCTACGGGTGCTGTCTGTGCGGAGTCTGTACGTTCTCCCTTGTGACTGTGGGTTTTTCTCCGGGTGCTCGGGTTTCCTCCCACGTTCCAAAGGCCTACGGGTATGTAGGTTAATTTGGCTTCGGAAAAGAAAAAATGGTAAATTGTCCCTAGTGTGTTGGATAGTGTCAGTGTGCAGGGATAGTTGGTTGGCACGGGCTCGGTGGGCCGAAGGGCCTGTTTCTGCTCTGTATCTCAAAACTAAACTAAACTGGACTGAAATAAAGAGACTGATTTATTGACCAAAATCTCTTGCTAATTGTGAGAATTTGGCACGTGCTAATGGAATTCCTTCTCCAATCAATGAATACGGTTTTATTGCCTATAGTTTGCAATGTTACGATGGGCTTTAAGCTTTTCCCTGTCAATATTTATATCCTTATCACCAATTTAATTTGCCCAACTTGAGGCAGCACAGTGACGCAGCGGTAGAGTTGCTGCCTCACAGCGCCAGAGACGCGGGTTCGATCCTGACCTCGGATGCTGTCTGTGTGGAGTTTGTACATTCTCCCTGGGGACCGCGTGGGTTTTCTCTGGGTGCTCTGGTTTCCTCCCACATCCCCAAGATGTGCGGGTTTGTAGATTAATTGGCCTCTAGTGTGAAGGGTGTGGATGAGAAAATAGGGTAACGGAGAACAAGTGTGAATGGCTGGTCGGCGTGGACTCGGTAGGCTAAAGGACCACGTATCTCTAAACTAACTATCTCCAACTAACAACTATCTAATGCGTGGTTATAACTGACATTGTATGGGAATTAGGAAAGGTTTTTCATTCAATTTTATTGTCATGATTAAGCCAAGTTCCTTTGAGTGTTCTGCAAAATAACTCCTGGATACCGTTCTGTGACCTATAGGTGGCATAGTGGTATACTCAAAAACAAAGATCCTATAGCGGAGCAAGATAGACCACTCCTGCTAAATGCAATGGGCTGACGTGTAGTACGCAACGGAACGGAACGTGGGCCTGTTTTTCATCCATTTCAGTAACCCGACCCGACCCGACCCGACTCGCAGTGTAATCAACGTTGCGGGGGGACAGTTTGTGTTAATAAATTAAAATTCTGAAAATGAGGAGAAGATTTTTACCAAATAACTTTTATTTTTACGAGGATGTTTCCGTAACCGGCTTCCGTCTCCGCACTAGTATCTTTGCTCCGCTATGGGATCTTTGGTGCAGAGATGGAAGCCGGTTACGGAAATGGGGCCTTAAATTACCCATGAATCTGCCCATGACCGTACTACGTCTTTTTCGTCGAGTGGACTATCTTGCTCGCTGTAGGATCTTTGCTAAGAACCACCATGAATCATTCTGTACATTTTATAAACCATCTGATGCTTTGTTGCCTGGTGAATTACACTGCATGCTTTCAGTTTTGGACAATGAATCCTAGGTTTTTTTTCTTGTTCCAGATTTATTTAATTAGTCATAGTCGTACGGCACGGAAACAGACCCTTCAGCCCACGTTGTCCATGCTGACCCAGATGCCCCATCTACACAAATCCCATTTGCCCGACCGTGTTTGGCCCATATCTCTCGAATCCTTTCTTATACATGTACCTGCCCAAGTGTCTTTTAAATGTTATTGTACCGGCCTCAACTATCTCCTCTGGCAGCTCGTTCCATACACCCACCACCCTCTGAGAGTGAAAAAAAATGTCCCTTGGGTTCCTATTAAATCTTTCCCCTCTCACATTAAGCCTATGTTCTCTGGTTCTTGATTCCGCTACTCCGGGTAAAAGACTCTCCTCTATCTATTCCTCTCTTGATCTTGTACACCTTTATAAGATCACCCCTCGTCCTCACCAGCTCCAAGACCTTTAAGGTCACGTAAGTGACGAAGACATTTGGACAAGTACAAGCCATGAACACATCTCGTCCTCCTGCGCTCCAAGGAATAAAGTCCTAGGCTGTCCAAACTGTGTCCAAGTCCTGGCGACGTCGTCGTAAATCTGCTCTCCACTCTTTGCGACTGAATGTAAGCTCCCTGGTTGCCTCCAGCCTATTACTCAGAAAGATGACAACAATGTGCATGGTGCTTTTATGAGCACGGGCTGCAGTTACACGGCTGACGGTCAAATTGGCCGTGGACTTCCACACGCAGACGGTGAACATGTTTCCATCCTTGTTCAAGAAGGAACTGCAGGTGCTGGAAAATCGAAGGTGGACAAAAGTGCTCGAGAAACGCAGCGGGTGCAGCAGCATCTATGGAGCGAAGGAAATAGGCAACGTTTCGGGACGAAACCCTTCCGGGTTTCGGCCCGAAACGTTGCCTATTTCCTTCAGGGTTTCGTCCCGAAACGTTGCCTATTTCCTTCGCTCCATAGATGCTGCTGCACCCGCTGAGTTTCTCCAGCACTTGTGTCCACCTTCATGTTTCCATCATTGTCGATCAAAGACGAGGTCTGTTTAAAAAATAAAAAAACAGAGTCAGGGCGAGAATTGCTCTGTTTCTACTGAGGCCAAAATGACAGGAGATGAGGGGCCATCTTATAGAGCATTAGTTCAGTTCAGTTTAGAGAACTTCTTCTTCTTCTTCTTCTTGCGAATGAAACATCAAAGGAATAGTTAGATCTCAAGCCGGGTGTTGAGCAGCCAGGTTGTTGTCTCTGTTGGCGTCAATGTCTGCCAGGCCCTGACTGAGCTCCATTTGGGTGGGTGGTAGAGCGGGCACCCAGAGATGACATGGTTGGCTGTCTGTTGTTCTGCTCCGCATTCACAGGCTGGGCTCTGGCGGAGCCCCCATCTCCACACGCTGGCGTTGAAACGCCCAACTCCAGTACCAAGTCTGTTGAGCTTCACCCGTGCTCCTCTGGGGAGGTCAGACCCTGGACAGCTTTTATCTGGCGAAGAGATGTAGCTGTGTAATGGAGATGAGGTTGCCTTCCACTCCTGTGACCACTTGGTGGCTATCCAGTGTGCTTTTGTCTCAGTTGGCTGGATGGATGCTAGGGGTTGTTTTCCATGTGGAGATTAGAGTTTAGAGATACAGCGCGGAAACGGGCCCTTCGGCCCACCGAGTCCGCGCCGACCAGCGATCCCCACTCACTAACACTACCCTACACACACTAGGGATGAATGAATGAATAAGTTTATTGGCCAAGTATTCACATACAAGGAATTTGCCTTGGTGCTCCACCCGCAAGTGACAGCATGACAGACAGTGACAGTTAAGAATGATACATTAAACATTAATAATAAAACATTATTAAATTTACATTTATACCGATCCAATTAACCTACCAACCTGTACGTCTTGGAGTGCGGGAGGAAACCGAAGATCCCGGAGAAAACCCACGCGGTCACAGGGAGAACGTACAAACTCCGTACAGACAGCACCCGTAGTCGGGATCGAACCAGCGACTCTGGCGCTGGAAGTGCTGTCAGGCAGCAACTCTACCGCTGTGCTCACGTGCCAGTGTTTAATAGGTAGGGTCTTGCACAGAGCCTTTTACCCAGATTAGGCGACTCAAGAGGCAGAGGACATCGGTTCAAGGTGAGGGGAGGAAAGATTTAATAGGAACCCGAGGGGAATCCTGCGTTTGGCCCTTATCCTTCTAAACCTATGCCTAGGAAGGAACTGCAGATGCCGAAGACAGACACAAAAAGATGGGGTAACTCAGCGGGTCAGACATAATCTCTGAAGAAAAGGAATAGGTGACGTTTTGGGTCAAGACCCTTCTTTAGACAACTGAAGACAATTCAGTGGCCGGTACCTGTCGTAGGTTGACGTGGGTAGTCGCCAATGGAATTCACCGAAGTCAGCACCCGGCGACAACCAACGTTACCTGGCATCATCCTGGCGACAACCTACGACAGGAGAAGACAGGCAACATCAAGCCCACTGTCGCTGAAAGGAATTGGACATTTCAAAATCCAGCGGCGACAAGAAAAAAGTTACGACACTTGAGGAGACGACTCGCGACAATACAGGCGTCACCCCGCGACCATGTGGCGACAGCCTACATTCCAGCTGTTGCCGAAAAAATCGCCTAAGTGGGACAGGCCCTTAAGAGCCTGGTCTCGACCCAAAACATCACCTATTCCTTTTCTCCAGAGATGCTGTCTGACCTGCTGAGTTACTCTGGCTTTTTGTGTCTGTCTTCTAATCCTGTCCTATCCATGCACCTGTCTAAATGTTTCTTAAATGTTGTATGGGATAGAGAGATATGGACCAAATGCAGGTAGGGGGGGGCTAGTGTAGATGGGGCATCTTGGTTGACGTGGGCAAGTTGGGCCGTGGGACCTGTTTCCATGCTGTATGAGTATAAGTTAAGAGAGGCAGAGATAATCGGAAGGGAATTTCAGAACTAAAACCTGGGATTTGCAGTAAGGTTGCTAATATAAGACTTTACCGTAATCAATATTGAGTGTATGAATCTCAAACTTATTTTCCACCCACTTCAGAACCAAATCTTGTTTGCAATTAGTTTTTACCATTCACATGGGCATCGGAGGCAGTCTGTCGCATGTTGATTAGGCAACTGAATATAATTAGTACGGGTGTTGAGGGTTATGGGGAGAAGGCAGGAGAATGGGGTTGGGAGGGAGAGATAGATCGGCCATGATTGAATGGCGGAGTAGACTTGATGGCCGAATTCTGCTCCTATCACTTATGACCTTATGAATCATTCTACCATTATCAGAGAGCAGTCCTGAACTACCTCATAGGTGACCCCCAGACTATCTTTGATCGGACTTTACTGGCTTTACCTTGCACTTAATGTTATTCCCTTATCATGTATCTATGGCTCGATTGTAATCATGTATTGTCTTCCCGCTGACTGGTTAGCACACGACAAAAGCTTTTCACTGTACCTCGGCACACGTGACAATAAACTAAACTGCAAGCACAGTTTTGAAGGTGCTTTAAATGTTGCAACAGCTACTCAGTCTTTGGAGATAGACACAAAAACGTTACTTAAAGGGCCTGTCCCACTAACGCGACCTTTACAGGCAACTGCCGGCAACCGTCATAGGTCGCCAAAAGTTTCAACATGTTGAAAATTCAGTGGCGACCAGAAAAACGCTACGTCTCTTTGGAGACCTCTCACAACCATACAGGCGACCCCTGGTGACATGTCGCGGGTGACCTCTCACAACCATAGGAGGCCTCTCGCGACCGCGGTCATGAGAGATCTCCTCTGGTCGCGAGAGGACTCCAAAAAAGTCGTAGCATCTTTTTGGTTGCCGCTGAATTTTCAACATGTTGAAAATTTCAGCGACCTTTGACGGGTGCCGGCAGTCGCCTGTAAAGGTCGCGGAAGTGGGACAGGCCCCTTAACTCAGCGGGACAGGCAGCATCTCTGGAGAGAAAGAATGGGTGATGTTTCGGGTCGAGACCCTTCTTCAGACCTCGACCTGAAATGTCACCCATCCCTTCCCTCCAGAGATGCTGCCTGACCCGCTGAGTTACTCCAGCATTTTGTGTCTATCTTCAGTTTAAACCAGCATCTGCAGTTCTTTCCTGCACTCAATCTTTGGAATGGGGTCAGTGTGGATGTGCTGCTGAGTGGGGAGGTTTAACTGAGCTCTGAGCATCTGCACCTCTGTGCCATCTGATAACCTTTGGTGATCTGGACGATTCTTGTCAGGAAATGCAGCCCCACCTTTGACTGAAAGATGCACACACCCATTGTGGTGGAACAACAGTTTAGTTTTGGTTTCAAATGAAATCTAATCATAGGGTGATGAATCTGTGGAAATCATTGCCACAGAAAGTTGTGGAGGCCAAGTCAGCGGATATTTCTAAGGCAGAGATAGATAGATTCTTGATTAGTACAGGTGTTAGAGGTTATGGGGAGAAGGCAGGAGAATGGGGTTAGGAGGGAGAGGTAGATCAGCCATGATTGAAATGCAGGGTCAACTTGATGGGCTGAATGGCCTAATTCTATTCCTATCACTTATGACCTTATGATTTCCAGTAATGCAAGAAGATAAAAGAGGAACTAGCCGTTGCAAATGGTTTCATGGTAAACACGAGGAACTGCCGATGCTGGTTTACAATAAAAGACAAATACAGTAATCCATCATTTTAACCGACCTCTTTATAACTTTTTAGTTTTAGAGATACAGCGCGGAAACAGGCCCTTCGGCCCACCGTCCGCGCTGACCAGCAAGCCCCATACACTCGCACTATCCTACACACACTCACACACTGGGGACCATTTACACTTATACCAAGCCAATTAACCGACAACCCTGTACGTCTTTGGAGTGTGGAAGGAAACTGAAGATCCCGGAGAAAACCCACGAGTCGCCGGGAGAACGTGCAAACTCCGTACAGACAGCACCCACAGTCGGGATCGAACCCGGGTCTCTGGCACAGTGAGGCAGCAACTCCACCGCTGCGCCACCGTGCCGCCCTGAGCGGGCTGCTGTGGCAGACTGACCTACCGGTAGCTGCCCACGGCACCAGCCTGCCGCTTACACCCCCGGCTGCCCTGACAGCTCGGGATCAGTCCGCTTCCAAGCTGCGGCCCCTTCCACATCGTTTCGTCGGCCGCTTCCACCACAATCGACCGGCACTCGGGTCTCCGACCGTCGACTCTGCCGATCCTCCTTCTCCACCTGGCCACCAGCAGCTCGGGCCCGTCAACTCACCCGGATTCCAGTCCCAGACCCAGACCAAGAGTCTGAAGAAGGGGGTCTCGACCCAAAACGCCATCTATCCAGGTTCTCCAGACCTGACCCGCTCAGTACTCCAGCACTCTGCGTCCTGTTCTGCTCTCGCCAGCAACTGCAGTTGTTTGTTTCTGCTACATATACAATGATATTACCTGACTCAGCTATAATTGGCAATAATGAACCATTCTACAGTTAAAGCCAATTTTAAACTTTCTTAAATGTCACAGTTCTGATCCATGTTACAAAGTGTGTGTGAGAGAGAGAGAATGAATGGGCATGTTTGACAGGATCTTGATTAGTATGGGTGTTGGGGGTTATGGGGAGAGGGCAGGAGAATAGGGTTGAGAGGGAAAGATAGATCAGCCAGGATAGAATGGCGGAGTAGACGAAGGGCCGAATGGCCTAATTCTGCTCGTATCACATATTGGACCTTGTTATACGGGCACAGGAGTCAACAAACACTGTTAGATTAACGCTGAAACAATTAATTCATCAACAACATAAAGAGCAGTTGATCACGTTCCAAATTTGTAGAGAGCTGCTAAACAAATGGCACGCATAGCTGTTGATGTGTTATTAAGGATTATAATTTAATAGCTGACATTAATCAGCTAGAACTAAGCTGCTACATTCTGCTTACTCCCACGGCCTCACTGAGTCAAGTTGGATGTGGTCCCAGAAGCTCAACTCCTCACCGTGATCTGCCACCGGGTCTGGGCGGCACAGCGGGTAGAGCCGCTGCCTCACGGCGCCAGAGGCCCGGGTTTGACCCTGACCTCGGGTGCTGCTCTGTGTGTGTGGAGTTTGCACGTTCTCCCTCTGACCACGTGGGTTTCCTCCGGGTGCTCCGGTTTCCTTCCACACGCCAAAGGCGTGCGGGTTTGCAGGTCAAGTGGCCCTCTGTAAATTGTCCCTAATGGATGCAAAAGTGGGATAACATAGAACTAGTGTGACCGATGAGCAGTGTCGACTCGGTGGGCTGAACGACCTGTTTCCCTGTTGTATCTTTAGACTTTAGATACAGAGCAGAAACATGCCCTTTGGCACACCGAATCCACGCTGACCAGCGATCCCCACACACTTGAACTATCCTACAGGCAATATAATTTGCAATTAAGAGAGAGCTAGATAGGGCTCTTAATAATAGCGGAGTCAGGGGATATGGGGAGAAGGCAGGAACGGGGTACTGATTGGGGATGATCAGCCATGATCACATTGAATGGCGGTGCTGGCTCGAAGGGCCGAATGGCCTACTCCTGCACCTATTGTCTATTGTCTATACCAAGCCAATTAACCTGCAAACCTGTACGTTTTTGGCGTGTGGGGGGAAACCAGAGATCCTGGAGAAAACCCACGCAGTCACGGGGAGAACATGCAAACTCCGTACAGACAGTACCCATAGTTATGTGGTCTCTGTAAATTGGTGCTAGTTTGTAGAGAGAGGATGAAAAAGTGGGGAAACATGGAACAAATGTGAATGGGTGATCGATGATCAGTGTAGACTTGCTGGGCTGAAGGCCCAGTTTCCACGCTGTATCTTTAGAGGTACAGAGTGGAAACATTGCCCTTCAGCCCACCAAGTCTGTGCCAACCAGTGATCACCCCGTACACTAGCACTATCCTACACACACTTGGGACAGTTTTACAATTTTACCAAAGCCAACTAGCTCACAAACCTGCATGTCTTTGGAGTGTGGGAGGAAACTGCACAAGCCGGAGAAATCCCACGCAGGCCACTGGGAGAACATAAAAATTCCGTACGGACTGCACCCATAGTCAGGATCGAACCTGGGTCTCTGGCGCTGAGAGACAGCAACTCTACCGCTGCGCCATCGTACCACCCTAATATCTGAACTGAGCTAAGCTAAACTGAATCGTCTTAAGAATGCATGGTTAGGAAAGGTTTAGAGGGATTTGGGCCAAACTCGGGAAGGTGGAACTAGATGATTAGGTGTGTAGATGAGGCATCTTGGTTGGCATGGGTGAGTTGGGCCAAAGTAATTTCCTCATGCTGTACAAGTGATGAGCTTCTTCCATAAAAGGCTCCATGGAATTGGTCTTCATCGCGAGTCCACTTGTCAGTGCAAAGACTTTCCTCGACAGGTCAAGTTGGAAAGGGGGCAGAGAAGATTTGCAAGGATGTTGCCAGGACATGAGGGCCTAAGCTCTAGGGAGAGGTTGAGCAGGCTGGGTCTGTATTCCCTGGAGTGCAGGAGGACGAGAGGTGATCTTATAAAAGTGTACAGAATCGTGAAAGGAATAGATCGGTTAGATACACTTGCCCAGAATAGGGAAATGTAGCGCTAGACGGCATAGGTTTAAGGTGAAGGGGGAAAGATTATGTAGGAACCTGAGGTGTAACGTTTACACACAAAGGGTGGTGGGTGCATGGAACAAACTGCCAGAGGAGGTGGTCGAGGCAGGGACTATCCCAACGCTTTGGAAGCAATTAGACAGGTACATGGATAGGACGGGTTTAGAGGGATATGGACCAAACACAGGCAGGTGGGACTAGTGTAGATGGGGCATGTTGGTTTGTGTGAAGAGCCTGTTTCCACGCTGTGCGACTCTTGGTGATTGCCCCACCATGATGCAGTTTGTGTGTTGGGTGGGAGCGATGCATGTGTGTTGTGACTGATCGGGTAACAAGTGCAACACGTTGTCAAATAGAACTAATGCCGACAAGGGAAGTTGCATCTTTTGGGAGAAAGGGAAGCAAAAAAAATTCCAGTCATTCCTCCTTCTCCCTGCTCCCAAAATGCCTCTTATCCATGTCCTCCTGTAATGTCCGTCTGAAAAAAATCCTCCAACTAAACGAGAGTAAGTCTGAGGTCATCCTTCTCGACCCCTCGGACTCAATCAAAATGATAGCAGGCAGCCTTGGAAGCCTTACCCCACTACTCAAACCTCAGGTCAAAAACCTTGGCGTGATATTTGACTCAGCACTGAAATTTGACAAACAAGTCAATGCCGTGGTAAAAGCTAGCTTCTTTCAGCTTCGGACGATAGCTAAAATAAAACAATTCCTCCAGTTTGATGACCTGGAAAAGATCATCCGCACATTCATCTCCTCCCGCCTAGATTACTGCAACTCCCTTTACACTGCCATCAGCCAATCTTCCCTGTCCCGCCTGCAACTGGTCCAAAACGCCGCAGCGAGACTCCTGACGGGCACCCGAAAAAGGGACCACATCACCCCGATCCTGGCCTCTCTCCACTGGCTCCCTGTGCGGTTCCGTATAAACTTCAAGATCCTCCTCCATGTCTACAAAGCCCTCAATGGGCTTGCCCCCACCTACATAAAAAGTCTTCTCACCCACCACTCCACCTCCAGGCCCCTCAGATCGGCCGACGTGGGGTTGCTGAATATCCCACGGTCTAGGCATAAGCTCAGGGGCGACCGCGCCTTTGCGGTTGCAGCCCCTAGACTGTGGAACAGTATCCCCTTTCCCATCAGAACTGCCCCCTCCATCGACTCTTTTAAGTCAAGACTAAAGGCTTAACTATACTCCCAAGCCTTTCCTGACGTCCTCTGAGTGAGGGCTACATGTATATATGTATGTAGTTTGTTTTGTTGTGCTATTCTTATAACAAATGTAAAGCACTTTGGCCAACGAGAGTTGTTTTTTAAATGTGCTATATAAATAAATGTGACTTGACTTGATTGTATTTTGCACTGTATCACACATACCAGACTCTCCGCCATTGACTACACTGACCAGACAGGTCATGGCACGGTGGAGCAGCGGTAGAGTTGCTGCCTTACAGCACTTGCAGTGCCGGAGACCCGGGTTCGATCCCGACTACGGGTACTGTCTGTCTGTACGGAGTTTGTACGTTCTCCCCGTGACCTGCGTGGGTTTCCTCCGAGATCTTCGGTTTCCTCCCACAGTCCAAAGACGTACAGGTTTGTAGATTAATTGGCTTGGTTTGAGTGTAAATGGTCCCCAGTGTGTGAGTGTGTTGGATAGTGCGAGTGTGTGGGGATCTCTGCTCGGCAAGGACTCAGTGGGCCGTAGGGCCTGTTTCCGCGCTGTATATCGAAAACAAAAAAAAACTCGAAATATGTTATAACGAGGTCCGTTAAAATGATGGAATACTGTATTTGTCTTTTATTGTAAACCAGCATCTGTAGTTCCTTGTGTAAAAATTGTCCCTAGTGGGTGTAGGATAGTGTTAATATGCAGGGATCGCTGGTCAGCGCGGACCCGGTGGGCCGAAGGGCCTGTTTCGGCGCTGATTCTCCAACAAGGGAAGTTAAATCTTTTGGGAGAAACTAAAACTGAACTTCCCACCGTTGATCCAGAAGCCAGACTCCCCACTGTTGACTCCATCTACACTTCACCCTGCCTCGGAAAAGCAGCCGACATATTCAAAGACTTGTCCCACCCCAGTCATTCCTTCTCCCCACTCCCGTCCAGCAGACTTTACAGAAGGTTTAAGGTGTGCTAGTGTGTGCGTGATCGCTGGTCGGCACAAACTCTGTGGGCCGAAGGGCCTGATTCCGTGCTTTGTCTTTAAAGTCTTAAATCTAATAACCTGGAATTCTTTGCCACAGAAGGTTGTGGAGGCCGTCAGTGGATATTTTTTATCGGGTTTCGGGTTGAGGTCTGAAGAAGGGTCTCGACCCGAAACGTCACCCATTCCTTCTCTCCAGAGATGCTGCCTGTCCAGCTGAGTTACTCCAGCATTTTGTGTCTTTCTCCAAAGATTGAGGAGAGACAGATCAGCCATAATTGAACGGCGGAGTAGACTTGATGGGCCGAATGGCCTAATTCTACTCCTATCACTTATGACATTATGACCCAAAGTCTAAAGCCTGATAAGAGAGGAGAAGAAGCTGTTCCTGAGCCTGGTGAGCCTTTCACGTCAAGGCTCAGATTTTCACGCTATCATACTGGATTTATTGGATTTGTTCTGACTAAGACTCGGATTTACAGACTTTGAACATCCCACAGTCAGGTAGCAGGAAGCTGGCAAGATGATCATTATTTAGAGACATCACCACAATTTCAAAATGCTTTGAGGAGATTTCTCTGTTAATTAATTGTAAATATACTCAGAACAGAAACAGACTGTTGAAATATTCATGCTGCATGAAGATTTCCTGGCAACTGCATTCGTAAGTTCTAAGAGCAGAATTAGGCCATTCGGCCCATCAAGTCTACTCCGCCATTCAATCATGACTGATCTATCTTTCCCTCTTAACCCCATTCTCCAGCCTTCTCCCCGTAACCCCTGACAGGTACTAATCCAGAAACTATCTAACTCTGCCTTAAAACTATCCACTGACTTGGCCTCCACAGCCGTCTGTGGCAATGAATTCCACAGATTCGCCACGCTCTGACTAAAGAAATTCCTCCTCGTCTCCTTCCTAAAGGAATGTCCTTTCATTCTGAGGCTTTGACCTCTGGTCCTAGACTCTCCCACCTGTGGAAACATCCACTCCACATCCACTCTATCCAGGCCTTTCACTATTCCGTATGTTTAAATGAGGCCCTCCCTTCATCCTTCTAAAGTCCAGCGAGTACAGGCCCAATGTCAACAAAATGCTCTTCATAGGTTAACCCACTCATTCCTGGGATCATTCTCGTGAACCTCCTCTGGACCCTCACCCGAGCTGGCACATCCTTCCTCAGATATGGGGCCCAAAGCATTAGGACCAGTACCCTCCCTGCCCACTCCAGGCATTATAGTCTTCAAATCAAATACCACAATCAATGAGGATAGGTGTCGGCAACTCCAAATGTGAGTACACCCCTCTCAGCTCCACACAAGTTCATAGGTGATAAGAGCAGAATTAGGCCATTCGGCCCATCAAGTCTATTCTGCCGTGTACTCCTTAAGTAACCCTTGCTTTCCCTCTCTCTCCATCCCTTCCCCCTTCCCAGTTCTCTGACCAGTCTGACTGTCCCCGATTACATTTGATCTCTGCTTGCTTTGTTGTTACCTTCCCCTTGCTAACAATGATCTATTCTACATTTCTTTGATCTCCACCTCCTTTGATGTCTTTTTCCCCGCACCTTGCACTTCCTTATCTCTATATCCCCCCCCCCCCTCCCCTGACTCAATCTGAGGAAGGGTCTCGACCCGAAACGTCACCCATTCCTTCTCTCCAGCGATGCTGCCTGTCCCGTTGAGTTACTCCAGCATTTTGTGTCTATCTTAAGTCTACGCCACCATTCAATCATGGCTGCCCTATCTTTCCCTCTCAACCCTATTCTCCTGCCTTTCCCACAAACCATTGATGGGATGCTTTCTTGGGTCTTTGACCAGTGTAAGACATGGGCCTGCAGAACGGCAGAGCTTTAGAGTTTAGAGATACAGCGCGGAAACAGGCCCTTCGGCTCACCGTTTCCGCGCCGACCCGCGATCCCCGCACACTAATAACTATGCTGCATACACTAGGGACAATTTTACATAAATACCAAGCCAATTAACCTACAAACTTGTACGCCTTTGGAGTGTGGGAGGAAACCGAAGATCTCCGAGATAACCCATGCAGGTCACGGGGAGAACGTACAAACTCCGTACAGACAGCACCCGTAGTCAGGAATGAACCGGGGTCTTTGGCGCTGCAAGGCAGTAGCTCTACCACTGCGCCACCGTGCTGCCATATAATTTTTTTTAAAATCAGTTATCTTGTAGTTCCGTCCCCGGTCCGTGACCCACCACGAATGTTTGTTCCCATTCCAACTCTCCACTTTGTCATGGTAAATGGAGCATTAACAAAAAAAAATCAGAACCAGCACCATTTCACATCTAAATGTCAGCATCAAGAACCTCTTAACTCAGTCCCTCGAAAGAAAGCCAAGAGATGTTGATCAAACAGTGGCTGTGGACAACGTGCTTCCCCTTCACTGTCTGGCATTGGACCGTCCAGTTGAACTGAAGCTGTGATAAGCCAGCTGAATGTTAATGTTAATATTCCCCATTGGAGAGGCTTATTCTTCCGCACTGTCACTCGATGCTCTGTACATCCGCCGACCGGGCGAGGCCTGGATAGAGTGGATGTGGAGAGGATATTTCCACCTCCAGCCCATTGCGGACATTGGACTTTGTCTCTGGAGCTGGTGCGTTACAATGCTGAGAACTATATCCCGCACTCCGCATCTTCCCCTTTGCTCCTACTGCATTGTACTGGAGTTTGACTTGATTGTGTTTGTGCATTGTGTGTCTGATCTGCTTGGACAACACAGAGCTGTACACATGGCAATACTAAACCTAAACCTGTGATACTATGAACATGTAGAAATGGAGTCTACATATAAAAGAGAGTTTGGGCAGAAACTAGTTTTGTGATGGGAGATTCATTGATAGGTGGGGGTGAGTGGAATTGATTGGGACAGGGGACAGGTATACAGCAAAACCCAGGCCCTAATAAGGACCATGGTAGCAACATGTATTTATACAGCATCTATACCTGGTAATTCCAGGATATCTCAAGGGTATCAAACAAAATGTGTTGGAGAGCATCTATTCTTCAGGTAGTCAGTATATGTAGCAATGTTACAACATTTTGAGATTTAAAAAATCAAGTCTGCAAGATAAAGCATAAAAAGAAGTTTAATTTGACACCTAATTCACTTTCATATCTTCAGTATTAAAAAGGTTATGGCCATTTTCATACTCTGAAATTAGCATCTTGTTCCCTATTGCTTTTCCATTGACTTAACACAAAAGCTGTGATCGAGGACAGTCAAAAGCCCATAACTTTCTTAAAAATTAAGAGAACTGAAAGAAACATTCAGTTATTATAGATTGAAGCATTCTGAAACAAATATGAAACAATCTTACTTGGATGACCTGAAATTAAAGCATATAATTAGTTAGTTACCTAATTGTAGCTAATTACAAAATTCAATTTCTAGATCTAAACATCTATCCATTTCTTAAGAAAAAGTTAACATTTTTAAATAGCCTAAGTGTCCAAATAACATTCACACAAGAATTCACAATATAACATGATTTTTAAATCTCATTGTCATGAATTTATAGGCCAAATGGAAGGAATTTAGTGTTTAATTCCCGTAAATTAATGGCCATTTTAATCATCTTGCGAGTGGGTTTTTGTGGAACGCGATCGATTGGAACGTTGCGGTTTGCGGTGAATTTAAACCCCATATCGGCAGGAAAAACACTGCCGGTTCGTATGCGGCCAAAATCACATTTTCGCAAAGTGTCATTTTGATTAAAGTCATCCTAAGAAGCAAGTTTATATGTAAAATAAACGACTTGCCTTGCTTTGTCCCGTACGTGAGATCTGTTCCGTTGCCTGCGTTGACGGCGTTAGAAGTCGCTTTTTATTTTACTCCAGCGCCGAAATTGTCCCGCGGTTTAAAAAAAAAAATTTCCGAGAACGGCAGTCGGAACGAATTTTCAGCATCGGGTAGAAGCCCGAGAAAATATATCTCGGACAGGCAGGAGAAAACGGCATTTTAATCCCGCCCCCCTCCTCAAAGGCGCCAAAGTCGCGCACAGGGCCAGTGACAGAACTGCGGCGCATCTGAAGGTAAGTTTTGTAACATACCTACTATATGTCCAACCTCCGCGGTGAACCGGGGAACCGTGACACGCCTGGAGAGGAGGACGGTGGGAGACGGCGGCGGGCGCTGGACTAAGGCCCCTCCCCCCCCCCCCTCGCCCGCCAGCTGCTGCCCACCCTGACAACAGGCCTGGCTCGCCTTCCCACTGCACAACCGTGAACCTGCCCGGAGAGGGAAGCCCAGCGAACAGCGGCCCACCCCAACAACTGGGCGGCATGATGGCGCAGCGGTAGAGTTGCTGCCTTACAGCGCTTGCAGCGTTAGAGACCCGGGTTCGATCCTGACTACGGGTTCTGTCTGTATGGAGTTTGTACGTTCTCCCAGTGACCTGCGTGGGTTTTCTCTGAGATCTTCGGTTTCCTCCCACACTCCAAAGACGTACAGGTTTGTAGGTTAATTGTCTTTATTGGTTTGTATACTTGGTATAAGTGTAAATTGTCCCTAGTGGGTGTGTAGGATAGTTAATGTGCGGGGATCGCAGGTTGGCGCGGATTCGGGCCTGTTTCCATGCTGTTTTTCTAAACTAGAGTAGACAGGCCTGGCTCACCGCCCACTGAGGAATCGTGAACCCACCCAGAGTGGGAAGCTTTTTTCCGTACCTCGGTACACGTGACAATAAACTAAACTGAACTAAACAACTGGGAACCCACCCAGAGAGGGAAGATGGCCCATCCCAACAACAGGCCTGGCTCAAGATGGGAGGACGGAGGGAGGTGACGCCATTCACTCTATCAATTCCCCTCATGACCTTGTACACCTCGACAAGATCACCCCTCAGCCTCCTGCGCTCCAAGGAATAGAGTCCTAGCCTGCCCAACCTCTCCCTGTAGCTTAGGTCCTCGAGACCTGGCAATATCCTCGTAAATCTTCTTCGCCACTTGCCGGCCTGACAAACATCTTTCCTACTTCACCAAAACTGAACACAATACTCCAAAAGTGGCTTCACTGACATTTTGGCCAACTTCAAAATAACGCCCCAACTTTTATACTCGTCCTGGAGGTTTAATCATTGTTTACTTCAAAAATAAACTTTATTCCGAATAAAAAAGGTACATTAAAAAAACAAAAACAGTGTAAAAAACTCATCTTTATACACCTGTATAAGATCATCCCTCAGCCTCCTGCGCTCGCTGGGATAAAGTTCTAGCCTGGCAAACCTCTCCCTATAGCTCGGGCTCCTCGAGTCCTGGCTACATCCTTGTAAATCTTTTCTCAGCTCAGTTTCAGTTTAGTTTATTGTCGCGTGTACCGAGGTACAGTGAAAAGCTTTTGTTGCGTGCTAACCAGTCAGCAGAAAGACAATACATGATTACAATCGAGCCATTTACAGTGTATAGATACATGATGAGGGAATAACGTTTAGTGCAAGGTAAAGCCAGCAAAGTCCAATCAAGGATAGATTGAGGGACATCAAAGAAGTGGATAGTGGTTCAGCACTGCTCTCTGGTTGTGGTAGGATGATTCAGTTGCCTGATAACAGCTGGGGAGAAACTGTCCCTGAATCTGGAGGTGTGCGTTTTCACACTTCTGAACCTTTTGCCCGATGAGAGAAGAGGGAGTGTCCAGGGTGCGACTCGTCCTTGATTATACTGCTGGCCTTGCCGAGACAGCGTGAGGTATCGGCACCCTGCACTCCTCAGCCTCCTGCGCTCCAAGGAATAAAGCCCTAGCCTGCTCAACCTCTCCTGTCAAATGTGGAGAGAGTTACCACATCTTCAACATCTCAGATGGTGTCAGCTGCCTCTTCTGATTAAATAAATCAGACGTACCCAGTTATGTGTTCAATTTGTCGGTACAGAAATTATTAACATCTATTCCCATTTCTCCTGCCATAACACTTTACGCAGAATATAAAAGGGAGATTAGGGAGTAATTAAACATGTTCTGAAAATTGAGATAATCCGCGGCTCGATTTGCATTTTTATGAGTCTGCGGGAGACATTTCTCACTGTGTCAATGTCGTTTGCTGCCAGAAAATTAATTAGCTGGGACTGTTCAGCTTGCTGCTTGGCTGTAAAAGGAAATCGGAGGTGCAGAGAGGAGTTGGGAGTGCTGGTGCAGGATTCCCAAAAAGTTAATTTGCAAGTGGGAAATCCACGTGCGTATCGAGCTTTTATGAGGATGTTGCCAGGACTAGAGGTCTGAGCTATAGGGGGGGGGTTGAGTAGGCTGGGACTCTCTTCCTTGAAGCGCAGGAGGATGAGGGGTTTTAGTTTTTTAGTTTTTAGTTTTAGAGATACAGCGCGGAAACAGGCCCTTCGGCCCACCGAGTTCCCACTGACCAGCGATCCCCGCACACTAAAGGGCCTGTCCCACTTTCAAGACCTAATTCAGGACCTCTGCGAAGTTTGCCCTTGACTCATACTCGCAGCGAGGTCGTGGGAGGTCGTGATGCTAGTCGTAGGTACTCGTGGCATCAAGTAGGTCGGGGCGTTTTTCTAGCCTGATGAAAAATGTCCACGAGTAAAAAAGGTCGTGAATTAGGTTGTGAAAGTGGGACAGGCCCTGACACTAACCTGCACACACTAGGGACAATTTACACATACACCAAGCCAATTAACCTACATACCTGTACGTCTTTGGAGTGTGGGAGGAAAACGAAGATCTTGGAGAAAACGCACGTGGTCATGGGAAGAACGTACAAACTGCGTACGGACAGCACCCGTAGTCGGGGATTGAACCCGGGTCTCTGCACCGCAAGCACGGTAAGGCAGCAACTTTACCGCTGCACCACCGTGGCTGGCCTGATCTTAGAGCTGCATAAAATCATGAGAGGAATAGATCGGGTAGATGCACAGAATCTCTTGCCCAGAGTAGGTGCATCGAGGACCAGAGGACATGGGTTTAAGGTGAAGAGGAAAAGATTTAATAGGAATCTGAGGGGAAACTTTTTCACACAAAGGGTGGTTGGTATATGGAACAAGCTGCCAGAGGAGGTAGTTGAGGCTGGGACTATTGCAACGTTTAAGAAACAGTTAGGTGCATGGATAGGTGCATGGATAGGACAGGTTTGGAGGGATATGGACCAATTGTGGGCAGGTGGGACTAGTGTAGATGGGACATGTTGGCTGGTGTGGGCAAGTTGGGCCGATGGGCCTGTTTCCACCCTGACTCTAACTAGTTCACTGAGATTGAATGCAAGAGTCGCCAGGATTGGAGCAGTGGTAGAGTTGCTGCCTTACAGCGCCAGAGACCACAGTTCGATCCTGACTACGGGTGCTGTGTGTACGGAGTCTGTACGTTCTCCCCGTGACCTGCGTAGATCTTCGGTTTCCTGCCACACTCCAAAGACGTCCAGGTTTGTTGGATAATTGGCTTGGTATAAATGTAAATTGTCCCTTGTGTGTGTAGGGTGATGTTAGTGTGTGGCGATCGCTGGTTGGCACGGACTCGGTGGGCCGAAGGGCCTGTTTCCGCCATGTATCTCTAAACTAAAAGTTGAATCAGTAGTAAGGAGGGGTACGATACAAAAACTGGCCAAACCCCCTTCCTCCATCACAAGGAAACCTCAGCGGGTCAGGCAGCATCTCTGGAGAACATGGATCGGTGACATTTTGGGTTGGGAACCTTCTTCAGTCTGAAGCGATATTGTGAGGAGAATAGATATGGTGAATGCACAGTCTTTTATCCATGGTAGGGGAATCGAGAACCAGAGGACATAGGATTCAATGTTTCAAGGTCAGTTTATTGTCACACGTACCAGTTGATACAGTGAAATTTAAGTTACCATACAACCATACTAAGTGAAAAGCAACAAGACTCACAGCAACATAAAAGTTGACATAAACATCCATCACAGTGGATTCCACATTCCTCACTGTGATGGAAGGCAATAAAGTTCAATCTTCTTCCTCTTTGTTCTCCTGCGGTTGGGGAATCAAACCATCCGCAGTCGGGGCGATCAAAGCCCCCGCAGCCGACGATCGAAGCCCCCGTCAGGGTAATCGAAACTTCCGCGTCGGGGTGGTTGAAACTCTCTCCGCGGCATGGAGCTCCAGAGGCGGCCTCTTCTTACCAGAGACCGCGGGCTTCATGATGTTAAAGTCCACAGGCCCTGCGGTTGGAGCTTCGAATCCCGGCAAAGGGATCGCAAGCGCCGCGATGTTAAAGTCCCGCAGACTCCTGCAGCTTGGAGCGCCCGTCGGTCTCCAGGACAGGCCACACCACTCCACGATGTTAGGCCACAGTGCGGACGGGAGATACGATACGGAAAAAAATTGCATCTCCGTCGAGGTAAGAGATTTTAAAAAGTCTCCCCCGACCCACCCCCCCCCCCCACATAAAACAAACCAAGGATCAATAAAACATACTTTTTAACACATAATAAAAATAACAAAATGAAGAAAGGACAGACAGACTGTTGGCGAGGCAGCCACTGCTGCTGGCGCCACCTGGTTAAGGTGAGAGGGGAAACATTTAATAGGAATCTGAGGGGTAACTTTTTCATACAAAGGGTGGTGGGTGTATGGAATGAGCTGCCAGAGGAGATAGTTGAGGCAGGGACTATCACAACGTTTTAAAGACATTTGGAAGGGTAAATGGAAAGGAAAAGTGCACAAGGATATGAACCAAACGTATGCAGGTGGGACAGGCATAGATGGGGCATCTTGGTCGGCATGGGCAAATAGGGCTGAAGGGCCTGTTTTATGCTGTATGACATTGACTCCATGCGCTCTCGTTTGTGAATCCGCTTCTATCTCCCCTGATTCATCCTATCTATTCCCTCACGAATTTATACATCTCTGGTAGCGCAGCGGTAGAGTTACTGTACTGAAGACCCAGGTTCGATCCCGACTACGGGTGCTGTCTGTATGGAGTTTGAACGTTCTCCCCGTGACATGCGTGGGTTTTCTACGGGATCTCGAGTTTCCTCCCACACTCTAAAGACGTACAGGTTTGTAGGTAATTGGCTTAGTGTATGTGTAAATAGTCCGTAGTGTGTAGGGTCGTATTAATGTGCGGGGATTGCTGGTCGGTGCAGACTCGGTGGGCAAAAGGGCCTGTTTCCGCTCTGTATCTCTAAACTAAACTAAATCACCCCTCGTCCTCCTGTGCTCCAAGGAATAAAGTCCAAGCCTGCCCAACCTCTCTCTATAGCTCAGTCCTTCGAGTCCTGGCTACGTTCTTATATGGTTTCCAGCCGAATGGCATCTTCCCAAAGCAGGGTGAGCAGAACAGTTCATCAATACTCCAAGTGCGGCCTCGCCAACGTCTTGTACAACTCTTTTTGTGTGCAAAATAATATCAATCTGGGTTCATAAGTGATAGGAGCAGGATTAGGCCATTCGGCCCATCAAGCCTCCTCCGCCATTCAATCATGGCTGATCTATCTCTCCCTTCTAACCCCATTCTCCTGCCTTCTCCCCATGACCCCTGACACCCTTACTATGCAAGAATCTATCTATCTCTGTCTTCGAAATATCCATTGACTTAGCCTCCATGGCCTTCTGTGGCAATGAATTCCATAGATTCACCACCTTCTCACTAAATGCTAAGTCTACAAGAATTCCAAAAATGGACATTGCCCTGATTGTTGAAGGTTCTGATAACATAAGTGAAACTCCATGTAATCTGTATATTTTACCCAAGCACTGCTTGATTGAAAGATACAGCATGGAAATAGGCCCTTCGATTCCTTGCCGACCGTCGATCACCCATTCACACTAGTTCCATGTGCAGGAAGGAACTGCAGATGCTGGTTTGTACCGAAGATAGATACAAAATGCTGGAGTAACTCAGCGGGTCAGGCAGCATCTCTGGAGAAAAGGACCAGGTGACGTTTCGGGTCGAGATATCTTTTCAGTCAGAAATTAGAGGAGGCCCCAGGTCACAGGTCACAGGTCACAATAGTTCCTTGTTACCCAACTTGCTTATCCACTTACTGCAATCTAGGGGCCGATTTCACAGAGGCTCAATTAACCTACAATCCCGCACGTGAGTAAAGAAAGTTCCGCTCTCCTCTATACTAAATAGAGTGGGCGGCACGGTGGCACAGCGGTACAACTACTGCCTTGCAGCGCCAGAGACCCGGGTTCGATCCTGACTACGGGTGTTTGTCTGTACGGAGTTTGTACGTTTTTCCCCGTGGGTTTCCTCCCGCACTCCAAAGACGAACAGGTTTGTCGGTTAATTGGCCTGTAATTGTAAACGAATTAGCCCTAGTGTGTGTCGGATAGTGTTAATCTGCGGGGGTTGCTGATCGGTGCGGACTCTGTGGACCGATGGGCCTGTTTCGGAACTGTATCTCTAAAACTAGAACCTAAAACATCTTTGGAGTGTGGGAGGAAAGAAGAGCACCTGGAGGAAACCCATGTGGTCACAGGGAGAACATACAAACTCTGGACAGGTTAATTGGCTTGACATAAAATGTAAATTGTCCCTAGTGTGTGTGTTGGATGGTGTTAGTATGCGGGGATCATGTACACTAAATGGATCGATTGTAATCATGCGTCGTCTTTCCGCTGACTGGATAGCACGCAACAAAAGCTTTTCACTGTACCTCGGTACACGTGACAATAAACTGAACTGGATCGATGCTCGGTGCGGACTCGGTGGGCCGATGGGCCTGTTCCCGTGCTGTGTCTCTAAATAAAACGGAAAAATATGAAACAACCTCTTTCCTTTAATTTAGAGATACAGCACGAAAACAGGCCCTTCGGCCCACCGGGCCCGCACCGACCAGCGATCCCCGCGCATTAACACTATCCTACACACACTAGGGACACGTTTTACATTTACACCAAAGCCAATTCACCTGCAAACCTGTACGTCTTTGAAATGTGGGAGGAAAGCGAAAATCTCGGAGAAAACCCACGCAGGTCACGGGGAGAACGTACAAACTCCGTACAGGCAGCACCCGTAGTCGGGATTGAGCCCAATGCAGCTACTCTACCGCTGCGCCACCGTGATGCCCGTTTCTGGTGCTTGCCTTTGATGATAATTTGAAGAGTTCTCTCAATGTGCTGATGTCTGTGGCCTTCAGATGCATAAAATAAGTGGATGGGATTTGATTTGAAGCTCACCGCTGCCGCTTAAGTGTTGTCGAAACAATAAGATGGAGAAATTGAATAAGCGACCATCAGCATTTTATGTCTACCTTTGAATAATAGACCACGTTTATGTTCTACTGGCTGCCAATGGCAACGATGCACTTTTGCAGAATTCACTAGAATATTACTTAGCAACAGCCTGGCAACAAAATTCTCATCAAATATATATTCTTGACAGCAATTGTAAAGGATTACCCTTTGAGAATGTGTTTTATTGTTTTATTTTATGCAACAAGGTTTTCAATTTCGAGATGCAGCGTGGAAACAGGCCCTTCGGCCCACCGAGTCCACACCGACCATCGATCACCCATACACTAGTTCTGTCCTACACATGAGGGACAATTTACAGAGGGCCAGTACGTCTGTGGGATGTGGGTGAAAAACCAGGGCACCCGGAAAAAAACCCACGCAGGTCACGGGGAGAACGTACAAACACCGTACAGACATCGCCCCTACTCTGGATCGAACCCGGGTCTCTGGCGCTGTGAGGCAGCAGCTCTACCGCTGCGCCACCGTGCCGCTCCAATTATCAGCTAAAGGAACTTTATTGCTAACATTAAAAGGGGGGGGGGGGGGCAGCTGGTGTAGTTGCTGCCTTAAAGTACCAGAGCCCAGGCTCAATCTTGACCTTGGGTACTGTCTGTGTGGAGTTTGCATGTTCTCCCCTTGACCGCGTGGGTTTCCATCGGGTGCTCCTGTTTCCTCCCAAATGCCAAAGGTGAGCGTGTTGGGAGGTTAATTCCCCTCTGTAAATTGCCCCTAGTGTGTAAAGAGAACACTGCTGGTGTGAACGGGTGACGGATGGTCAGTGTGGATTCGGTGGAATGAAGGGCCTGTTTCCCTGCTGTGTCTTTCAATCAGTAATGTTGGGGTAAAACACAGATTACGTGGCATTTCCCACGTGAGTGCAGTGTTGTCCATTGTCGAGGATGATCACTGTAGGAGACCTTACTTTTACACACAGGCATGAAGTGAATGGGGAACTGCAGATGCTGGCTTAAGAAAAGAAAAAAAGGCACAAAGAGGCCTGGCCCAGAATGTCACCTGTCCTTACCCATTGAGTTACTCCAGCACTCTGTGTCTTTTGCTAGAGTACCTCAATGGGACAGGCAGCTTCTTCGGAGAACATTGGGTAGGTGACGTTTCAGGCCGGGACCTTTCTTCAGGTTAGTTGTGCTGGGGATGGAGAAAGCTGGTGGGGACGGTGCAAAATCTGGCAAGTGATAGGTGGCTACTGGTGAGGGAGGGGCTTTGAATGGCAAATGGTTTGATGGTTGCCAGAGATGAAAAGGTTAAATTGTGAGATACAATAGAAGAGGTACAAATTGTGAAGCCGGAGGAAGGAATATAGGGGAGGGGGGGGGGGTGGGGGGAGAAATGGGTGCACATCCAGGTGGGGGATTAGGAAGAGAGTGATCCGATGTACACAATCTTGCACTCCGAGCTGTGAAACCACGTCTGATCAGAGGAATTTTTTACTGGTTATTCATTTTTAGCTTAGTTTCGAGATACGGTGCGGAAACAGGCCCTTTGGCCCACTGAGTCCGCGCTGACCAGCGATCCCCGCACACTAACACTATGCTACACACAATAGGGACAATTTGCAATTATAGCAAGCCAATTAACCTACGGAACCTGTACGTCTTTGGAGTGTGGGAGGAAACCAGAGATCACGGAGAAGAACCACGGGGAGAAGGTGCAAACTCCATCCAGACAGCACCCGTGGTCGGGATCGAACCCGGATCTCTGGCGCCGTAAGGCAGCAACTCTACCGCTGCCCCACCGTGCCGCCCTTCATGATTGATGAGTATTTATGATCCAATGATTGTTATTGATTTTTGTTTTTTTGTTTTCCAGGATCGATAAGTCGACTTTGGCTGCCTTGAGACAGAGGTGAGTGATCTAATGTGTCTGCTGTTGAATCCAGGGGGAATACAGGCCCAAATTATGTTGTATCTTTTCAGGTCAACATTCTGCATAATTGTCATCAATTCTTTTATTGAATTTGAACATTGAATAATTGCACATTGAATATTGAGTTTACTATTGCACAGCTTTGTATCAATCCAATTTTATATGCCAGAAGTCGTATTAATACAGCACAACGTTGAGTCATTCGATAGAGTGGTTGTGGAGACGATGTTTCCACTAGTGGGAGAGTCTAGAACCAGAGGCCAAAGCCGATGTTGGGGGAGTCCAGAACCAGGGGCCACAGTTTAAAAATAAAGGGTAAGCTATTTAGAACGGAGACGAGGAAACACTTTTTCTCACAGATAGTTGTGAGTCTGTGGAATTCTCTGCCTCAGAGGGCGGTGGAGGCCGGTTCTCTGGATACTTTCAAGAGAGAGCTAGATAGGGCTCTTAAAGATAGCGGAGTCAGGGGATATGGGGAGAAGGCAGGAACGGGGTATTGATTGGGGAATGATCAGCCATGATCACATTGAATGGCAGTGCTGGCTCGAAGGGCCGAATGGCCTACTCCTGCACTTATTGTCTATTGTCTATTGCCTCACAATTGAAGGACGTTCTTTTAGCAAGATGCGGAGAAATTTCTTTAGCCAGAAGGTGGTGAATCTGTGGAACTCATTGTCATAGAAGGCTGTGGAGGCCAGGTCATGGGTATTTTTAAGGCAGAGATTGACAGATTCTTGATTAGTATGGGTTCAGGGGGTGTAGGGAGAAGGCAGGAGAATGGGGTTGAGAGGGAAAGATAGATCAGCCACTATTGAATGGCAGAGCAGACTTGATGGGCCAAATGGCCTAATGGGCCTGTCCCACTTGGGCGAGTTTTCTGTGGACGGCCGGCGATGGTCAAGTTGCCGGCAGTCGCCTGAAAAACCGGCGACTGTCAGAGTGGAACACACACTCACACACATCGCTTCCTTCACCACCAGCCCATTATGCAGGTGGGGGACAGGGCAAGCGGGGAGGGGGGGGGGAAGCGCTCTCTAAAAAATCCACACGGTGCAAAGCCAAAATGATACAGACACACACCGCGATGAACAGGAAGGTTGGTGCTGTAATTAAGACGGCGAAAGCACACTGTACGGTGAGTCCTTTAAAAGAGGGCGGGGGGAGAAGGAGTGGAGACAACTTTTAAGAAGCCAGAGATACACAGCTGTGAAGCTCGGCGGACATTTAACATTACCGGTCGGTTATCCTTGGTTCTGAAAACTACTGTTTACCTTTTTTTTTCCCCAATGAGCCAATGAAATTCACTGGTCAGCACCGGCTACAACCTAAGAGAACCTCCGAGAACCTTCGACCTCCTGGCGACCCACTAGGACCTCCTGGTGACCCACCTGCGGCTCGAGAATTCCCGCTACTCTCCATGGCGGCTTCATTCTAGTCGCCGCTAATTTTTCTGCATGTTGAAAAATTCACGGCGACCATAATGAGGCCGCCACTGGTTCCCAGAATATGGGAACTCCTCACGACCATGAAGGCGACTCCCTGGTAACCACCCGCGAACATGTGGCGACTGCATAGTCTCCTGCAGTCGCCTAAAAAGTCGCCTAAGTGGGACAGGCCCATAATTCTGCTCCTGTGTCTCGTGAGCAGGAGTCAATATTGTGCCATAGCGCACATTTGTGTCAGTATCGCACTTTGAGTTTGAACATTGACTTATTGACTTGCCTTATTTACATGACGTTGACCTGATTTGTGTTTTGGTGCCATGCATGTGTTTGAAATACTGCCATCTATCTTCTCCATGAGGGTTCAATATACGTGGCGGGGACTGTCTGCTTTGCAGGAAGATTTTGCAGATTTCATTTACTGAACCTCTTTGCTTGATAATTGCTTTGGAATTTAGTGATTTGCTCCAAGCGTCATAAAACCAGCCTGGAATTCCCATGAATATTTTCCCGACCTCCCACTACAACTGCAGAGAAAGATCAGTACACTGTTGTACAAGTAGATTGTTTCTTTTCGAGATTCAGCGTGGAAACAGGCCCTTCGGTCCACAAAGTCCGTGCTGACCCACGATCACCCGCACATCAGTTAGGGACAATTTACAGAAGACCATTAACCTGCAAACCCGGAACACCCGGAGAAAACCCACATGGTCACCAGGGGGAATGTACAAACTATGTACAGATAGCACCCGTAGTCAGGATCGAACCTCCGTCTCTGACGCTGTAAGGCAGAAACTCTACCGCTGCACCTCTGTATCGCACGGAGGAAACCTGCGTGGTCACATGGGGAGCCTGCAAACTCCACGCAACAGGCATCACCCGAGGTCAGGATCGAACCTAGGTCTCTGGTGCTGTGCCACTGTGTCACCATTTTGGCCCATTATACTAATTTCAGGTATTTACGCCAAAGATCCTATAGATGGACCACTCCTTCTAAATGCAATGGGCTGACGTGTAGTACGCAACGGAGCGGAACGTGGGCCTTTTTTTCATCCATTTCCATAAGCCGACCCGACTCGCAGTGTAATCAACGTTGCGGGGGAACAGTTTGTGTTAATAAATTAAAATTCTGAAAATGAGAAGATTTTTACCAAATAACTTTAATTTTTACGAGGATGTTTCCGTAACCTGCTTCCGTCTCCGCACTAGTATCCTATGGGATCTTTGGTGCAGAGATGGAAGCCGGTTACGGAAATGGGGCCTATAATTACCCATGAATCTGCCCATGACCGTACTACGTCTTTTTCGTCGAGTGGTCTATCTTGCTCGCTATAGGATCTTTGATTTATGCTATACAACCGGTCAACAAATTTCCCCCTTTCACTGGTGATGTTGCCCCTGTTGAAAACCACTTGTTAATTTGTGTGAAATAGATTCCCGCTCCACTTTATTTTAGATGTCACCGCTTATTCATTCATTGTCTCCAGAGATGCTGCCTGACCCGCTGACTCGCTCCAGCACTTTGTGTCATCCTTTTGTAAACCACCCTCTGCAGTTCCTTGTTTTAGTTTAGTTATAGAGTTGCAACGTGGAAACGGGTCTCTCAGCCCACCGTGTCCGCGCCGACCAGCGATCCCCGTACACTCGCACTATCCTACACACGAGGGACAATTAACCTACAAACCCGCGCATCATTGGAGTGTGGGAGGAAACTGGAGCACCCAGAGAAAAGCCACGTGAAACTCCATACAGACAGCACCCGTAGTCGGGATCGAACCCGGGTCTCGGCCGCTGTAAGGCAGCACTGTGCCTCCCTTTTGTCTCCATCTGAATTCCTACTGTATCTGCTCCACATAGCACTCTGACCAATTTTTACGTGCAAGGCAAGTTTAGATTTGCATGGTGTGGCAAATGCATTGGAGCGACCTACAACATTGCAGCCCACATTTAGCCTGAGTTTCACTGGGTGGAAATCGGAGGCCTATCCATAATTGCATGCACTCTATGCAAAAGAGGATTTCAGAAGTGAAAGGACAGTGTGTTCACCCACTGTGCCTCCCTGTCTCCAGAAATAGGAGTCTCACTTCCGCAGAGGTTTTGATATGAGTGTAATACATATTAATGATAGACACAAAATGTTGGAGTAACTCAGCGGGTCAGGCAGCATCTCTAGAGAGAAGGAATGGGTGACGTTTCGTGTCGAGACCCTTCTTCAGACTGAGAGTCAGGGGAGAGGGAGACTTAGAGATATGGAAGGACAAGGTGTGAAAATGACAGAACAAAGCAGATGTGATCTAGGAAATGTAGAATGGTTCGTTGTTGGCTGAGGGGAAGGTGACAACGAGGCGTTCGATCAGTAAAATTAATCAGGACAGTGGAACTAGTCGGAGAATTAGGGTGGGAGAGGGACAGAGAGAGACGGAAAGCAAGGGTTACTTGGTTAGAGAAATTAATATACATACCGCTGAGTTGTAAGGTGCCCAAGCGAAATAAGAGGTGCTGTTAAACTGCCCAAGCTCCTGATTAATGTTACTGTTTGTATACCTCATTGTCACCTTCCCCTCGGTCAACAATGAACCATTATACATTTCCTAGATCATCGTCTGCTGTGATCTGTCATTTTCACACCTTACCCTTCCCTATCTCTGTTTCCCTCTCCCCTGAAACATAGAAAATAGGTGCAGGAGGAGGCCATTCGGCACTTCGAGCCAGCACCGCCATTCATTGTGACCATGGCTGATCGTCCCCAATCAATAACCCGTGCCTGCCTTCTCCCCATATCCCTTGATTCTACTAGCCCCTAGAGCTCTATCTAACTCTCAGTTTGCAGAAGGGTCTCGAGCTGAAAAGTCACCCATTCCTTCTCTCCAGGGATGCTGCCCGACCCGCTGAGTAACTCCAGTTCTTTCCTATACTTGATGCATTTTAATACCTCTTTGCATACCTTTCATTCGTTTGTTCTTTGTACCTTTACATATCGCTGGACCGGGGTCTCTGGTGTTGTGAGGCAGTAGCTCTTCTACCGCTTCGCCACCGTGCCGCTGACTCATCAATCCTTTTGTCTCGCACGTTGTGTCTTTTCATCTCTGGCTTTTTTGTTAAAAAAATCCCAATTGCATCCATCTATTACCCGTGTGGAAAGGAACTGCAGATGCTGGTTTACACCAAAGATAGACACAAAATGCTGGAGTAACTCAGCGGGTCAGGCAGCATCTCTGGTGAATAAAGGATGGGTGACATTTTGGGTCGGGTCCCTTCTTCAGACTGGAAGGTTCCCTTCTATTACCTGCCTTGCTTTGTCCTGCCCCCACCTCTCCTCCACCTATTATTGTCCTGCCCCCACCCACCCACAAACAGTCTGAAGAAGGGTCCCTGCCTGAAACGTCATCTACCCATGTTCTCCAGTGATGCTGCCTGACCCGCTGAGTTACTCCAGCACTTTGTGTCTGACCTTGCAAACCAGCATCTGCACTTCCTTATGTTTAGTTTTCAGTTTGACGATACGGCACGGAAACAGGCCCTTCGGCCCACCGAGTCTGCGCCGACCAGCGATCACCCCGTACGCCAGCACTATCCTACACACACTGGGGACAATTTACAATGTTTACAGAAGCCAATTAACCTGCAAACCTGCGCGTCTTTGGGGTGTTGGGAGGAAACCGGAGCATCCGGGGAAAACCCACACGGTCACAGGGTGAACGTACAAACTCCATACAGATAGCACCAGTAGTCAGGATCGAACCCGGGTCTCTGGCGCTGTGAGGCAGCAACTACCGCTGTGCCGCTCTGCCGAACCATTCTTGCATTAACAAGTGGTTAGAGGTACAACTCCCATCTAAAATAACATGGAGACACAAGGAACTGCAGATGCTGGAAATCTGAGCAAAATACAAAGTGCCGGAGGAATTCAGCGGGTCAGGCAACATCTGTGGAGTGAATGAAAGGCAACGTTTTGGGTCGGGTCCCTTCTTGAGACGGATGGAGTAGGGGGTGGGGGAGGGGGAACAGGACACAGAAGGCAAGTGATAGGTGGATACGGGTGAAGGGTGGATGATTGGCAGATGGGCAAGGAAGTGACTAAGGTCATAAGTAGAATTAGGAATAGAATTAGGCTATTCGGCCCATCAAGTCTATTCTGCCATTCAATCATAGCTGATCTATCTCTCCCTCCTAACCCCATTCTCCTACCTTCTCCCCGTAACCTCTGACACCCGTACTAATCAAGAATCTATCTATCTCTGCCTCAAAAATACCCACTGACTTGGCCTCCACAGCCTTCTGTGACAAATAATTCCACTTCTCCTGACCCGCAACCTATTGAGTAAATTCACACACTGCGAAGACTGGAGGCTCATGTTGTGCCTTGATGGAGGGATGGTTGCATGGACAATCAGGGATCTACAGGTGGGTGAGCCTTGCATCAACGGAAGGGATGCCAAGGGACAAGATTTTGTTGAATTTGTAAAGAAAAGGACTGATTATGTGGGCTGACACCCGTACTAATCAACAATCTATCCATCTCTGCCTTAAAAATATCCACTGACTTGGCCTCCACAGCCTTCTGCGGCAAAGTATTCCACAGATTCACCACCCTCTGACTAAAGAAATTCCTCCCCTTCTCCTTCCTAAAGGAACGTCCTTTAATCTTGAGGCTCTGACTTCTAGTCCTAGACTCTCCCACTAGTGAAAACATCCTCTCCACATCCACTCTATCCAGGCCTTTCATTCTTCTGTATGTTTCAACGAGGTCGCCCCTCATCCTTCTGAACTCCAGCGAGTACAGGCCCAGTGCCGACAAACGCTCATCATGGGCTAACCTACTCAATCCTGGGATCATTCTTGTAAACCTCCTCTGGACCCTCTCCAGAGCCAGCACATCCTTCCTCGGATATGGTGCCCAAAATTGCTCACAGTGTTCCAAATGCGGTCTGACCAGCGCCTTATAGAGCCTCACATTACATCCCTGTTTTTTTTGTATTCTAGCCCTCTTGAAATAAATGCTGGCATTGAGTTTGTTAGAGGTGAACAGGAGACGAAAGGGTGTTGAGTTTATTGTCTGGTGCACAGAGGTACAGTCAAAACCTTTAGTTGCGTGCTAACCAGTCAGCGGAAAGACAATACATGATTGCTATCGAGCCATTTACAGTGTATAGATACATGAGAAGTAGATAAATGTTTTGTGCAAAGGAAAGCCAGTAAAGTCCGATCAAAGGTAGTCGGAGGGTCACCGAAGTGGAGTGAAATGTACAGCTGGAAGGGAGGGGTGTGGAGTGAAGGGAACAGGGGGGAGAGGAGGGGAGGGGAGGGGAGGGGAGGGGATGAAAGGGAACTAAGGGACTCTGGGATGGGAGATGATTGTACTAAGGAGGGAAAAGAAGCAGGCAGTGACGAGACTGAGATTGACGAGTCTCTGGACACCATCTGAATTGAGAAGTATTGGTTTCGGGCTGTGTAGTGCCTTTTAACCACCAAAAATGCCAAGAAGCCTCGTGGGACCATATAGACTGTTGTGTTCTGAGACAATATCCGAGTTAGTTCATCTTTTGTCTACTCCTGCCTCACATTTTCCTTATCTCACAGCCTTGTAGTGTATTATATTGTAATATACGGTGTTGTGTATTGTACTGTATTATAGTGTGTTATCGGCTATTGCAGTGTATTATGTTGTATCATTGGGTGTAGTGGTGACCATATAGTATTATAGGGTGTTATAGGGTATTATATAGTGTTATAGAGTGTTGTAGTGTATAATATTGCAATGTGTGATAGGGTACTACAGTGTATTATAGTGTGTTATAGGGTGTTGTAGGCGTAAGTTTGGGAACACGCACGCACGCACGCACACGTACAAACAAGATAAGAGTATGTAATATACAGATTGTATTGTGTGTTATAGGGTGCTATAGTATCATATATTGTATTATTGTGTGTTAAAGGGTGTTTTAGTGTATTACTAGACCAAGTGGGAGCCGGGAGGCCTGGTCCCCCAACGCAACCCGTTCCCCAATGCAATATTGCACCACTAACCAGTAGCCCCCACGGGAGGCGTGGTCCCCCAACTGAAGACGTTCCTGAATGTAAGATTCCAGCACTCCCCTGCCTCCCTCAGCATTGGACTTTAAAAATATTCCCCTGCCTGCCGCAGCAGTTCCAATTGCAATATCAATTTGCCCTCCCCCTCCTGTTGAAGCACTTGCTGTGATATCCCATTGAGGTGCAAAGTTCATGTCCTGCAACTTTGTATCGAAGTGTGTTGGAAGCTGGCAGGAAGGGTTTTAAGAGTAAAAATCTTGTTAAAGTTGGCATTTTTAAAGCTTTAATCATCAATAACTTTTGAAATATAGCATCATCACTGGAAGCTCCTGGAAAAAAGCTCTCTGTGATAAGCTGCAGTTACAGTTGGCAACGTCCCATTGTGATGTCATTGTGGCACCGGCAGCTTGAGAGCCCATTGTAATTGGTGCACTATGAGTGGCATTGTGACATGATCACTGGAAGCTGCTGGGAAAAGGATCTCTGAGAGAAGCTGCAGTTATCATTGGCAACGTCCCATTGTGATGTCATTTGTAAATGAGATCCATTGTGATTGGACGTCTGTGCGATGGCATTGTGACATCATCACTGGAAGCTGCTAGAAAAAGGCTCTCTGAGAAGCGTTTTTTGGCTTAAAAATTTTTTAAGCATGAATAATGTGAAATATACGATGAAATATAGGCGTGGAGGCGAAAAATATGTTAGAATATGTAAAAATTTAAGCGCTAGCGCGTAGCGTTTTGAGGAAGATACAAAACAACCACGCACACACACACACGCAGATGAGACTTTTAGTATATAGAAAGATAGATATTGTAGTGTAGGAAGGAACTGCAGATACTGGTTTGAACTGAAGATAGACACAAAAAGCTGGAGTAACTCAGTGGGACAGGCAGCATCTCTGGACAGAAGGAATGGGTGACGTTTCAGGTCCAGACCCTTTTTCAGACTGAAGAAGGGTCTCTACCTGAGACGTCACCCATTTCTTCTCTGCAGAGATGCTGCCTGACCCGTGTTGTATTGTAGTGTGTGCCACAGTGTATTATATTGATATATAGTGTGTTCCATCTCTGGTCTTTGTCCACATATGCTCATCATAAAAGTCTGTTCCGGTGTTGAATCCTGTCTGAACCTTTCCTCCCCTGGTCATTATCTGGCTTTCCACAAAACTGAACGGCAACTTCTCCCGCCCGAGTTGCGGGGTTGAAGGCGGCCCAGAGCGGGGCCTTACATCGCCGGCGCGGCTTTAACCGCCGCGGGACTTGCCAGCACCCGCCGGGGGCTCCAACATCAAGACCCGGGCAGGGCCTTATATCGCCTGGCGTGGCCTAAATGGCCGCGGGACTTGCCATCGCCCGCTGGGGGCTTTAACATCGGGAGAAGAAATGGAGAGCAGGGGAGAGAGAAGACTTTGCCTTCCATCACAGTGAGGAGGAGATTCACTTTGATGGATGTTTGTGTAAATTGCGTTGGTGTGTGTCTTGGTTCTTTTCTTGTTGTAGGACTACAGAAACCAAATTTCGTTTGAACTTCACTTGAGGTTCAAATGACAATAAACGGTATTGTATTGTGTATCTTGGGCTGCTTTGCTGGTTAAGGCAGGAGGTCTGCTTGGGCGGCACAGTAGTGCAGCGGGTAGAGCTGCTGCCTCACGGCGCCAGAGACCCTTGTTGGATCCTGACCTCGGGTGCTGCCTGTGTGGAGTTTGCACGTTCTCCCCGTGACCGCGTGGGTTTCCTCCGGGTGCTCCAGTCTCCTCCCGCGCTCCAAAGACGTGCAGATCGATCGATAGGTTAATTGGCTTCTGTAAGTTGCCCCGAGTGTGGCGGGAGCTGATGAGAAAGTGGGATAACACAGAACCAGTGTGATGCCGGTTTCCACCAAAGATAAAGACACAAAATGCTGGAGTAACTCAGAGGGACAGTCAGCATCTCTGGAGAGAAGGAATGGGTGACATTTTAGTTTGAGACCCTTCTTGGAACATTTAAGAAATCGGCCCTTCGGCCTACCGAGTCCCACTCTGACCATCGATCAGTGATCGATCAGTGATCGATGGTCGGAGTGGGACTCAGTAGGCCGAAGGGCCGATTTCCATGCTGCACCTTTTTGGTTTCAAAGTTCTGCCTTCTAAATATTCTCTGGGCTACAGCAGCATTTTTACCTTTGCACTGTAACCATTTGTGCCTTCTTGTTCGAACTCTCTCAAGACCAATTTCGAGAAGTATAAATCTTGCGATCCTGTAAAAGGCTTATTGAAACCCATGGTCGCCATGGCAACCAAGGAGGTATCGTGTTCTCTTGCATTAGGCCCGTAATCCCCTGTTAAACAACCAATTAATTGTAATTGCCAAGCGAAAGTCATTGCTGGGAGTTAGTATCAAACTGAGTAAATGTCACCTGCCTTGACAACGGATGTGAAATTTTGTTTGATTTGGATAAATATTAACCTTCCTTTGTTAACTGCTTAATAACCGCATTGGGCCCGAAACGTTGCCTATTTCCTTCGCTCCATAGATGCTGCCTCACCCGCTGAGTTTCTCCAGCACTTTTGTCTACCTTCGATTTTCCAGCATCTGCAGTTCCTTCTTAAGGACTTCTTCCCTTGCTTTCCCTCTCTCTCTATCCCTCCCCCTTCCCAGTTCTCCGACCAGTCTGATTGTCCCCCTAATTAACTGTTATCTCTGTATGCTTCGTTGTAACCTTCTCCTAGCTAACAATGATCTATTCTGCATTTTCCTTAACCCACATCCCCTTTGATGTCTCCTTTTCACACCTTACCCCTCCTCGTCTCCCTCTGCCCTGACTATCAGTCTGAAGAAGGGTCTCGACCTAAAACGTCACCCATTCCTCCTCTCCAGAGATGCTGCCTGTCCCGCCGAGTTACTCCAGCATTTTGTGTCTATCTTTGGTGTAAACCGGCATCCACAGTTCCTTCCTACACAATACCTGCAACTGGGGTGGAATTGCAAGGGTGTGTTCAGTTTTGGTCGCCCTGATTATAGGAAGGATGCCAGTAAGCTGGCGCAGAGAAGCCTTACGTGGATGTTGCCAGGACTCGCGGGCCTGAGCTGTAGGGAGAGATTGCACAGGCTTGGACCGTATTTGAGCACAGGGGGCTGAGTGGTGATCTTAAGCATTTAGATGGGATGGGTTTAGAGGAATTTGGACCAAATGTAGGCAGATGGGACTAATGTAGAGAGTGTAGATGAAGTCCGGATTGACCCCGGCGTCTGGCACGGTGAGGCGGAGCTCTACCCAATGCCGCCCAGTTCTCCTCATAAATCTTTCATTGCATCTTCAGTTCATAAGTTCCTAGGTCATAGGAGCAGAATTAGGCCATTCGGCCCATTGAGTCTACTCCACCATTCAATCACGGCTGATCTATCTTTCCCTCTCAACTTCATTCTCCTGCCTTCTCCCCGTAACCCTGACACCCGTACTAATTAAGAATCTGTCAAACTTCCGCATTAACTCTCCCTCCCTCCCTCTCTCTGTGACATTTGATGAAGAAAGCCCAAAACTGTGATTAAAATGTGAATGAAAGCAGCTCCAGGCTTGTCACCTTAGAACATTGGGGCGGCATGGTGGTGCAGCGGGAGAATTTCTATCTTACAGCGCCAGAGACCCGGGATCGATCCTGGATACGGGTGCTGTCTGTACGGAGTTTGTACGTTCTCCCCGTGACCTGCGTGGGTTTTCTCCAGGTGCTCCAGTCTCCTCCCACACTCCAAAGACGTGCAGGTTTGTAGGTTAATTGGCTTGGTATAAATGTGAAGTGTCCCTAATGTGTGTAGGGTAGAGTTAGTGTGTGGGGATTGCAGGGCAGTGCGGACTCGGTGGGCCGGAGGGGCTGTTTCCACGCTGAAAATTAAACTGATCCAAACTAATCATAAGCTGAGGAACAACATAATCCTTGAAGGTTCCTGAAGTAAACGCATGTGGCTGCATTATGGCCATGTTTTGTTGTTGCATTTAAATGCCACTTGCCTGTGGAGTGCCTGTAATGAGCTGTGAAATTACCTGGGAAGCAACGGAAATGTTTAGTCATCTGCAATTCCTTTCTTACTGGGTTGTCTGATTTGTGGGGTGGATATCAGAAGCTAAAGGAGCTTCCATTTGAAAACAGCTTCTCGAGACTTCGGACGGACCGAGCAGTCGGCTGCCTCATCCCCAGGGCAAGTCATAGAGTGATACAGTGTGGAAACAGGCCCTTCGGCCCAACTTGCCCATACCGGCCAACATGTCCCAGCTACACTACTCCCACCTGCCTGCGCTTGGTCCATATCACTCCAAACCTGTCCAATCCATGTACCTGTCTAAAGGGCCTGTCCCACTGTACGAGCTAATTCAAGACATGTTGAAAAATCTTCAGGAGTCTTCATGAGCTTACCGCGTTTCCCGAGTACCTGCCGTTAGCGTTACGAGCCGCTAAGAGACGTCCCGAGCTCCGACGTACCTGCTACGTACCCGCTATGTGCTTACCACGAGTTTGATTTTTTTTTTTTAACTCAGGAGAGCTCTTGAATTAGCTCGTACAGTGGGACAGGCCCTTAACTGTTTCTTAAGCATTGGGATAGTCCCAGCCTCAACTACCTCCTCCGGCAGCTTGTTCCATACACCCACCACCCTTTGTGTGAAAAAGTTACCCCTCAGATTCCTATTAAATCTTTTCCCCTTCACCTTGAACCTATGTCCTCTGGTCCTTGATTCCCCAACTCTGGGCAAGAGACTCTGTGCATCTGAAGTCATTCCCACAGCAGCTGCAGAACCCTCAGTAAAAAACTACTCCCAGGAGGAAAATTTGGGTCAAACCTTTCACACTTTCTATAGAAACGAGGAACTGCAGATGCCGGTTGATACACAAAGGGCACAATGTGCTGGAGTAACTCAGCGGGGCATGCGATGGATGGGCGATGTTTCGGGTCGGGACTGATACAGCGCGGAAACAGGCCCTTCAGCCCACCAAGTCCGCGCCGACCAGCGATCCCCCGTACACCAGCCGTATCCCACACACACGAGGGACAACTTTACCGAAGACAATTAACCTACAAACCTGCACGTCTTTGAGGGTGTGGGAGGAAACCGGAGCAACTCCGAGAAAACCCACGTGGTCACTTGGAGAACGCACTAACTCTGTGCAGACTGCACCCGTGGCCACGATCGAACCCGTGTCACTGGCGCTGCAAGGCAGCAGCTCTACCGCTGCGCCACCGTGCCGCCCTGGCCGGTGGTTGGAACAAAGGCTCGAGAGAAGAGCAGAAGGTCTGAGACAGGATTGAATAGCTGCAAATTGTGAAGCCAGAGGAAGGAATGTAGAATGGGGGAGAGGAGAAATAGGTGAGGCACTGGGAGGGGAGGGGGGGGGGGGAGAAAAGGGAGGGTATGAGGAAGAAAAGGGGCAGGGTGTGGGGAAATTAGTTAGAGGTGACCTGAAATTGGAGAATTCAATGTTCATACCATTGGGTTGTCAGCTACCCAAGCGGAATATGAGGTGCTCTTCCTCCATTCTGTGTCCACCTATCTGGGGCGGCACGGTGGTGAATCTGTGGAATTCATTACCAGAGATGGTAGTGGAGGTTAAGTCAGTGGGTATTTTTAAAGCGGAGATTGACTGATTCCTGATTAGTGCGAGTGTCGGGGGTTATGGGGAGAAGGCAGGAGAATGGGGAGAGATAGATCAGCCATGATTGAATGGCGGAACAGACTTGATGGGCCGAATGGCCTAAATCAGCTCCAAAGTGTTCTGAACAAGAGTTAATATTACACAATATCACACATTTGAGTCAGAATCTCACTTTGAGTTTGAACATTGAATAATGGCACACTTATTGACTCGTCTTATTTACGTGGCATAGATCTGATCCATTAGGAGATAGCGACCACAATATGATAAGTTTTAATCTGCAGTTTGAGAGGGAGAAGGTGATATTGGACGTGCCGGTATTGCAGCTGGGCAAAGGGGACTACAGAGGCATGAGGGAGGAGCTGGCCAAAAGTTGACTGGAAAGGGACCCTAGCAGGGATGACGGTGGAACAGCAATGGCAGGACTTTCTGGTAATAATCCGGAAGATGCAGGATCTTTTCATTCCAAAGAGGACGAAAGATTCTATGGAGAGAAAGAGGTGGCCGCGGCTGACAAAGGAAGTCAAGGACAGGATAAATACAAACTAAAAGTGAAGGCGTATAACGTAGCAGGAGTTTCTTCAGTTATATAAAGAGCAAGAAAGAGGCAAGAGTGGACGTTGGGCTGCTGGAGAATGATGCAGGACAAGTGATAATGGGGAATAAAGAAATGGTAGAGGAGTTGAATAACGTTTCTGCATCAGTCTTCACTGTGGAAGACACCAGCAACGTGCCTGCAATGCAAGAGTCAGGCGGTGGAAGTTAGTGGAGCGGCTATTACCAAGGAGAAGGTGCTTGGGAAGCTGAAAGGGCTGAAGGTGGTTGAGTCACCTGGACCGGATGGACTGCACCCTAGGGTTCTGAAAGAGGTGGCTTTAGAGATTGTGGGGGTGCTGATGGTGATATTTCAAGCATCATTAGAGTCAGGAGAGGTCCCAGAGGATTGGGAAATTGCCAATATTACCCCCGCTGCACAAGAAGGGAGCGAAGCAGAATAGTGGGAACTATCGGCCGGTTAGTCTGGCTTTGGTGGTTGGTAAGATTTTAGAGTCCATTATAAAGGATGAGGTTATGGATTACTTAGAAGTTCACGATAAAATAGGCCAAAGTCAGCATGGCTTTGTGAAGGGGAGGTCTTGCTTGACAAATCTGCTGGAATTCTTTGAACAAGTAAATAAAGGAGAGTCAGTAGATGTTGTTTACTTAGATTTTCAGAAAGCCTTTGATAAGGTGCCACACGTGAGGCTGCTAAGGAAGGTTAGAGCCCACGGTATCAAAGGGCAAGTACCAGCATGGACAGCAGGTTGGCTGGATGGCAGAGTGGCAATAAAGGGGGCTTTGTCTAGTTGGCTGCCAGTGACTAGTGGAGTTCCGCAGGGGTCGGTACTCTTCACGTTGTATATTAATGATGTGGACGAGGGGATTGAAGGCTTTGTGGCAAAGATACGAAAATAGGTGGAGCGGCAGGAAGTGTAGAAAAGCAGGGACTCTGCAGAAGGACTAAGGTTGGGAGAGTGGGCAGAGAAGTGGCAGATGGAATATAGTGTAGCACAGTGTGGAG
>CM075982.1:30313614-30411864 GCA_038087875.1 Malacoraja senta
GCCTCCCCACGGACGCTGCTTGACCCGCTGAGTATTTTCCACCATTTTCTGTTTTCATTTCGGATTTGCAGGGTTTATTGTTTGCTTTTTAATTTCGCACCCTCTGAATATGCCGTACATTTTACAGCCATTTGGCGTATAGTTTTTGTGCATTTAGGACTGTCCTGTGGACAGCAGTAAAATAATGTCCAAATCTTCGAAAGTATAAAACAGAATGGGTTCTTCTACTAAGAGGAGACTTGAAAACATTTAGAAATAGCACACAAATTTGAAGTACATTTTGTTTTAGTTTAGTTTAGTTTAGAGATACAGCGCGGAAACAGGCCCTTCAGCCCACTGAGTTCGTGCCGACCAGTGATCCCCGCACATTAACACTACCCTACACACACTTGGGACAATTTTACATTTACACCAGGCCAATTAACCTACCAACCTGTACGTCTTTGGAGTGTGGGAGGAAACCGAAGATCTCGGAGAAAACCCACGGGCAGGTCACGGGAGAACGTACAAACTCCGTACAGACAGCGCCCGTAGCCAGGATTGAACCCAGGTTTCTGGCTCCTGTAAGGCAGCAACTCTACCGCTGCGTCACCGTGCCGTCCTTCTCTAAGTCCACACAAAGTTGAGATGAAAAAAGACACAAAGTGCTGGAGTTACTCAGCGACTCAGCCAACATCTCTGGAGAACATGGATGTGTGACGTTTCGTGTCGGGACACTTCCTCAGACTGATTGCTGGGGGGTGGGGGAAGAATTATGGAAGACAGGAGGGGGCAGGACAAAGTGTAGCAGCTAATAGGTGGAAGAGAGACGCAAAATGCTGGAATAACTCAGCGGATCGGGCAGCATCTCTCGATGGAAGGAATGGGTGACGTTTCAGGTCGAGTCTGAAGAAGGGTCTCGAACCGAAACATTACACACTCCTTCTATCCAAAGATGCTGCCTGTCCCGCTGAGTTACTCCAGCATTTTGTGTCTTTCTGTGTAAACCAGCATCTGCAGTTCCTTCCTTAAATGCTACTTCCCTATCTGCCTCCATCATCACCGCAGGCGATGCATTCCAGGCACTCAGCACCAGCTGGGTCATAAGGAATAGGAGTAGAATTAGGCCATTCGGCCCATCAAGTCTAATCTGCCATTCATTCATGGCTGATCCATCTCTCCCTCCTAACCCCATTCTCCTGCCTTCTCCCCGTAACCTCTGACACTTGTACTAATCAAGAATCTATCTATCTCTGCTTTAAAAATATCCATTGACTTGGCCTCCACAGCCTTCTGTGGCAAAGAATTCCACAGATTCACCACCCTCTGACTAAAGACATTTATCCTCATCCCCTTCCTAAAAGAACATCCTTTAATTCTGAGGCCGTGACTAGTCCTAGACTCTCCCACTAGTGGAAACATCCTCTCCACGTCCACTCTATCCAAGCCTTTCACTCTTCTGTACGTTTCAACAAGGTCCACCCTCCTCCTTCTAAACTCCAGCGAGTACAGGCCCAGTGCTGTACAACGCTCATCATATGTTAACCCACTCATTCCTGGGATCATTCGTGCAAACCTCCTCTGGACCCTCTCCAGAGCCAGCACATCCTTCCTCGGATATGGTGCAGATATGGGTTAAAGAAAACTCATAGTTACATGGTTTTGGTTGGGTCATACAAATGCTCTGACGCCAAGACAGTTCCGTTTAGTTTCCTGTCACATGTACGGAGGTACAGTGAAAATCTTTTGTTGCGTGCTAACCAGCCAGCAGAAAGACAATACATGATTACAATCGAGCCATTTACAGTGTATAGATACATGATAAGGGAATCACGTTTAATGCAAGGTAAAGCCAGTAAAGTCCAATCAAGAATAGTCCGAGGGTCACCAAAGAGGTAGATAGTAGTTCAGGACCAGCTCTCTATTTGTGGTAGGATGGTTCAGTTGCCTGATAACAGCTGGGAAGAAACTGTCCCAGAATCTGGAGGTGTGCGTTTTCACACTTTAATACCTTTTGCCTGATGGGAGAGGGGAGAAGAAGGAGTGACTTATGGAAAAGTGACACTTATGGAAGGGTGACAATTCCACATTATCCCACTTTCTCATCCACTCCCTATACACGAGGGGGCAATTTACAGAGGGCCGATTAACCCACAAACCCGCATGTCTTTGGGATGCGGGAAGAAACCGGAGCACCCGGAGTCATGGGGAGAACGTGCAAACTTCTCACACAGGTCAGGATGGAAGCCGGGGCCTCGGGCGCCGTGAGGCAGCGGCTTTACCCGCTGCGCCACTGTGCCCGCCTCTGGTAACGTTGTAACGTGGAACCTGCAAGAGAATAAATTCATCTCAAAAAGCTGAATATTCAAAGAACGGCTCGGTTCTCTGAGGGGACCCACATCAAAGGGGAACCTCGTATCCTGTCAGCTCCTGAGGGGAGTTCCCACATCACAGAGTCTGAACATACTGTAACGTGAGGCTTGAATAAAGTGGAACAGTTGAATTTGCTATCATCGCCTCAAAACATAAATCTACTGTGGTTGGAAATATATAGGAAGGAACTGCAGATGCTAGTTTAAACCAAAGATAGACACAAAGTGCTGGAGTAACTCAGCGGGTCAGGCAGCACCTCTGGTGAGAAGGAACGGATGACGTTTCGGGTTGAGACCCTTCTTCAGGCAATAAAACAATCTTGACTGTTGAAACCACACTTGAAGTGGGAAAACTGGAGACAGGATGGCATCACTCTAAGCCCTCACCTCTGGAGAGGGGTTTTAATCCAAACCGGCTCAGACCAAGTCTGAAGAAGGGTCTCGACCTGAAACGTCACCTATTCCTTTTCTCCAGAGATGCTGCCTGACCCACTGAGTTACTCCAGCATTTTGATTTACTGTGGCTGGAAATCTTTAGTTAGGCCTAGATAGACACAGAGTGCTGGAGTAACTCAGCGGGTCAGGCAGCACCTCTGGAGAAAAGGAATAGGTGACGTTTCGGGTCCAAAGACGTGCAGGCTTGCAAAAATGTTTTATTTTTTATTCTGTGGTATTGTGTGTAGATTGATGATAAAATAAAATTTTTTAATCCATTTTAAAATAAGGCTGTAACGTAACAAAATGTGGAAAAAATGAAGGGGTCTGAATACTTTCTGAATGCAGTGTAGGTTAATTGGCTTGGTATAAATTAAATTTGTCCAGTGTGTGTAGGATAGTGTTAATGTGCGGGGATCGCTGGTCGGCACGGACTCGGTGGGCCGAAGGGCCTGTTTCCGCACTATACCTCTAAACTAAACTAAACTAAACTCTGGAGAACATGGATAGAGTCACAGAGTTGTACAGCTCTACAACAGGCCCTTCAGCCAAACGCGTCCCTGCTGGCCAAGATGCCCCATCTCAACTTTATGTGGACTAAGACAATGGAAATAATAAATCTACTCCAAATATTGTGTGCTGTTTCTAAATGCTGGCAAGACGCCTCTTAGTTCCCCTTAGAACAGGGGTAATTCCCTTAGAACAGGGCTAATTCCCTTAGAACTGTGGCCATTCTTGGTTGGTTTCTCATCAGAAGCTCTTCAGCTCAGGCAGGTGCCCATACAGGTTGGCACGGTGGTGCAGTGGGTAGATCCGCTGCCTCACAGCGTCAGAGACCCAGGTTCGATCCTGACCTCAGACGCTAAACTATGCGTAGTTGGTACATCCTCCCTGCGACCCCGTGGGTTTCCTCCTGGTGCTCCGGTTTCCTCCCGCATCCCAAAGAGATGTGGGTTTGTCGGTTAATTGTCCCTCTGTAGATTGCCCCTGGTGCGTAGGGAGCGGAAGGGAAAGCGGGATAACGTAGAACTAGTGCGAATGGCCGATCGCTGGTCGGTGTGGACCCGATGGGCTGAAGGGCCTGTTTCCGTGCTGTATCTTTTAATGGATCAATACGTTGCCACTGGATGAGGTTGTCTATTCTGGTGCAAGAAGTGATGCTATCACTGTACAACCAGCTATCAAGACAAAGCAGCAGGTGAAGGAATTACTTGTAGCGATAAGTTGAACTTTCTAAAGGTTGAGAACCAGCTACTGGAAAAGAATTCACATTTGCAGTTTTTATAGAAAACAGCTGTTATCCTAAAGGTGTATTTTCCAATGAATAAGATTCTGAAATCTTTTCGCTGTTCGGATCAGTTGGACAAATGTCACTGGAAGTTTGGGAGGGTAACGTTAACCTTTGTGAGATGTCAAGAAACAAGCATTGGCACCCAACGACAGTCTGAAGAAGGGTCCCGAGCCGAAACGTGTTCCAGTTTACTGTAGTTTAGTTCATTGTCACGTGTAGCGAGGTACAGTGAAAAGCTTTTGTTGCGTGCTAACCAGTCCGCCTCCAACCTCATCTACTGCATCCGCTGTTCCAAGTGTCAACTTCTCTACATCGATGAGACCAAGCGCAGGCTTGGCGATCGCTTCGCCCAACACCTGCGCTCAGTTCGCAATAACCAACCTGATCTCCCAGTGACTCAGCACTTCAACTCCCCCTCCCATTCCTAATCTGACCTTTCTGTCCTGGGCCTCCTCCATTGACAGAGTGAGGCCCAGCGCACATTGGAGGAGCAGCACCTCATATTTTGCTTGGGTAGTTTACACCCCAGTGGTATGAACATTGACTTATCTAATTTTAGATAGCCCTTGCTTTCTCCCTCCTTCCCCTCCCCCTTCCCAGTTCTCCCACAAAGCCTACTGTCTCTGCCTACTTCCTTTCTTTTTCCCGCCCCCCCCGACATCAGTCTGGAGAAAGGTCTCGACCCGAAACGTCACCTATTCCTTCTCTCCGTAGATGTTGCCTCACCCGCTGAGTTTCTCCAGCATTTTTGTTTACCACAGAACACAATACTTGATTACAATCGAGCCATTTACAGTGTATAGATACATGATAAAGGAATACCGTTTGGTGCAGCTGGACAAGAACCACTTTGGGAGATAAAGTGTGTAGGAAGGAACTGCAGATGTTAGTTTACACCAAATATTGACGGAAAAAACTGGAGTAACTCAGCGGGACAGGCAACATCTCTGGAGAGAAGGAATGGGAGACATTTCGGGTCGAGGCCCCTCTTCAGAATCTAAAGAACCAGCATTTTGTATCTATCCTGGAGAGATAAGAGCTCCAAACACTCCCAGGATGATCCCAGGAGAGAGATACCCACCTGCCCCAGCGGGAGAGACCCGGATTAATGAGGAGGGTCCCGACCCGAAACATCACTGATCCATAAGATGGACACACAAAGCTGGAGTAACTCAGCGGGACAGGCAACATCTCTGGAGAGAAGGAATGGGTGAGGTTTCGGGTCGAGAACCTTCTTGAGATCCATGTCACGGATACGTCACTGCCCCAAGTTCGCCAGAGATGCTGCCCGTAAACCAGCATCTGCGGTTCCTTGTGTCGGCACGAGTGGGTTTGTTGATCAAGATGGAGTTGGGGTGGGTAGAAGGGTTGGGGAGGTGGAGAGGGAATGCATTTTATTCCAGCCTCCTTTCGTCCCCATCTCTTTAATCTGGCCAATGTCAGGTGGAAAATAGGTGACCTGACTGAGGACTTAGGGGGGAATGTGACAGGTATAAAATTAAACGCCAACTTGGAAGGTGCAGAGACGTTTACCAGAATGATGCGTGGATTAGCGGGTATTCGCTACAGGGAGAAGTTGGACAGACCTGGATTGTTTTCTCTGGAACGCCGGAGGTTGTGTGGAGACCTGATAGAAGTGTATAAAATTATGAGAGGCATTAGGGGCGGCACGGTGGCGCAGCGGTAGAGTTGCTGCCTCGCAGCGTCAGAGACCCGGGTTCGACCCTGACTACGGGTGCTGTCTGTACGGAGTTTGTACCTTCTCCCCGTGACTGGGCGGGTTTTCCCCGGGTGCTCCGGTTTCCTCCCACACTCCACAGACGTGCAGGTTTGTAGGCTAATTGGCTTCGGTAAAATTGTAAATTGTCCCTGGTGTATGGGATGGTGCTAGTGTACGGGGGGATCGCGGGTCGGTGCGAACTCGGCGGGCCGAAGGGCCTGTTTCCACGCTGTAAATCTAATGCCTAAAGTCTAACAGCATTGGCAGGGTAGACATTCAGAACCTTTTTCCCAGGGTGGAAATATCAAATACCGGAGAGCACAGCTTTATGCTGAGAGGGGCAAAGTTTCAAGGAGATGTGCGGGGCAGGTTTTTTTTACACAGAGGGTGGTGGGTGCCTGGAACGTGTTGCCAGGGGTGGTGGTGGAGGCAGATACGACAGTGGTGTTTAAGAGGTTTTTGAACGGGCACATGGATATGCAGGGAACGGAGGGATATGGATCATGTGCAGGCAGATAAGTTGACCAACTCCCCCTCCCATTCCGAATCCGACCTCTCTGTCCTGGGCCTCCTCCATGGCCAGAGTGAGCACCACCGGAAATTGGAGGAGCAGCACCTCATATCCCGCTTGGGCAGTCTGCACCCTAGCGGCATAAACATTGAATTCACCAATTTCCGGTAGCCCTTGCTGTCTCCTCCTCAGCTCTCCCTCAGCCCTCGGGCTCCTCCTCTTCCTTTTTCCTTTCTTCTCCCCGTCCCCCCCCCCCCCCCCCCAACCCTCCATCAGTCTGAAGAAGGGTTTCGGCCCGAAACCTTGCCTATTTCCTTCGCTCCATAGATGTTGCTGCACCCGCTGAGTTTCTCCAGCACTTTTGTCTATCTTCGATTTTCCAGCATCTGCAGTTCCTTCTTAAACACAAGGTCTTGGCATCATGTTGGGCACAGACATTATGGGCCGAAGGGCCTGTTCCTGCACTGTACTATTTTGAGAATTCCTTCTATAACACGTGCTATATCCCCATTTACTTTATAGATCCAACCTAAGCCTCGACGTCGATGTATTATTGGTGACTCCGTGTTGCCATTGGTTACAAAGACCGATTTTCGAAAAAGTAGCCATTAAAACCCTGGCCATATTCTGATAGATTCTCTAATTCTACTTCAGGGAGTTCTTTAATGTTTCTGCGAGATCCGTAATGCCCTCTTGACTTCAAATATGATGAAAACATTTTCTTCTCCGTCGATATCTTCTTCTCTAACGACCCGTTGGTGCATCGGATGGCTACCATTAACAGAAATCAATAGCTATCATTGTCCTCCTGAAATTGATATTTCTATGTCTGGATTAGTCACTGCATATGGAACAGCTGAACTTAGTTTTGCTTTTCTCGTGAACACTTGCGCTCGGTCCGCCAAGGCCTGCCGGATCTCCCGGTTGCCAGCCATTTTAACTCCCCCTCCCATTCCCACACTGACCTTTCTGTCCTGGGCCTCCTCCACTGTCAGAGTGAGACCGCACGCAAACTGGAGGAACAGCGCCTCATATTTCGCTCAGGCGACTTACAGCCCAGTGGTATGAACGTTGAATTCTCTAATTGTAGGCAACATGCAAACACTCCCATCCCCCAATTGCCCGTTAACCAGTTCCACAGTTCACAACGATGTCTCCCTCTCGGGATCACACCATCTCCAGCCAACAGACTATCAGGGGACCTCATCTATTGCCAGCCCTGATTTGGCCTGGTCTTTTCTTGCTTCCAGTTCTTCCCTCCTACCTATCTTGGCCGGTGCGGGTTGCTGGCAACGAATCTTTGTGTGTTTGGGGGTGTGGGGCTAGAGGAGAATTTTTTTTTTTTTTAATTTAAACGGGATGGCGGGACTGTCGTATGCTGAGAGAATGGAGCAGCTGGGCTTGTACACTCTGGAGTTTAGAAGGATGAGAGGAATATCATTGAAACATACAAGATTATTAAGGGTTTGGACACGCTAGAGGCAGGAAACATGTTCCCGATGTTGGGGGAGTCCAGAACCAGGGGCCACTGTTTAAGAATAAGGTGTAAGCCATTTAGAACGGAGACGAGGAAACACTTTTTCTCACAGAGAGTTGCGAGTCTGTGGAATTCTCTGCCTCAGAGGGCGGTGGAGGCCTGTTCTCTGGATACTTTCAAGAGAGAGCTAGATAGGGCTCTTAAAAATAGCGGAGTCAGGGGATATGGGGAGAAGGCAGGAACGGGGTACTGATTGGGGATGATCAACCATGATCACATTGAATGGCAGTGCTGGCTCGAAGGGACGAATGGCCTACTCCTGCACCTTTTGTCTATTGTCAGTGTGAAGAAGGGTCACCTACCCATTTTCTAAAAGAGACGCTGGCTGACGGGCTGAGTTACTCCAGCGCTTTGTGTCTATCTTTGCTTTTCCTGCAGTCTTGGAGTTGTAATTTGCAGTGTAGAGGCTCGGTTCTCTGCTCTAGGTTCTATGAGTGAGCAAACCGAAGGTGAAGCACTGCTGGAGCTGCTGCCTCGCAGCGCCAGTGACCCGGGTTCGATCCCGACCTCGGGTGCTGTCTGTGTGGAGTTTGCATGTTCTCTCTGTGACCGCACGCATTTTTCACCGGGTGCTCCCACATCCCAAAGACGTGCGGGTTTGTAGGTTAAATGGCCCCTCTGTAAATTGCCCCTATAGTGTGTAGGGAGTGGATGAGAAAGTGGGATAACATAGAACTGGTGTGAACGGGCTGTGGACTCACTGGGCCGAAGGAGGCTTGAGACCTGAAACACCATCTACTCCAGCGTGTTGTGTCTCTCTTCAGTGTAAAGCAGCATCTGCAGTTCCTCCCTACACATTATTCATATTACAGTTCAATTCCGTTTGGAGGAATTTTTTATCTCTCTTTCTCAATAACCTCTGGAAAGATTTATACATCAGCCAAATACTGAATATTTAAAAGAGAGACGGACACAATGGCGCTGCCTTACAACACCTGACCTCGGGTGCTGTCTGCGTGGCGTTTGCACGTTCTCCCTGTGACCGTCTGGGTTTCCTCCGGGTGCTCCGGTTTCCAGCCACATCCCAAAGACGTGCGGGTTTGTACATTAATAATAATAATAAGAAAAATATATTTTATTGTCATTGCACAGAGGTACAACGAGATTTGGTACGCAGCTTCCATCCGATGTAATAACTTAATCAACTAAAAATTTAGACGCCCAGAGAAACAAGATTAAAAAAAAACAGTATAAAGTGTAAATAGGTCAGTGCCGGGTCGATGTGCGATGTGACCATCTGAGGGAGACAGTTCATAAGGGGGGGGGGGGGGGGGGTGGGGACACTCAGCAGGGCTGGTTCAGAGCAGCTATAGCTCTGGGGATGAAGCTGTTCCTAAGAAAATTGGCCCCTATGTAAATTGCCCCCAGTGTGTAGGGAGTGGATGAGGAAGTGGGATAACATAGAACTGGTGTGATCGTTGGGCGGCATAGACCCGATGGGCCGAAGGGCCTGTTTCCATCCTGTATCTCCAAAACGTAAACTAAAAAACTAAAACCATTTATATTAAAAGCTAATTATTCTTGGCTCTGTGGTCTGATCAACCAGTTTGAGAAGTGAGATTAAATAACTTAGTTGTTTCAAAGTGGCTGGGGAAGTCGTCTCAGAGTTCTGAGGTGGCAGTTTCACTTCCTGAAGTGGCCTTTCTTGCCGTGTTTACGATTTCCACCCTACCTTGCTGGCTCACCAAAAGAATGAACCTTTAATATTTATATTGTGACATGAATTTAGCAGCAAAGGACCCAGATTCAATCCAGACCTCGGGTGCTGCCTGTACGGAGTTTGCACGTTCTCCCTGTGACCACGTGGGTTTTCTCCAGGAGCTCCAGTTTCCTCCCACGTCCCAAAGACGTACAAGTTAATTGGCCTCTCTACATTGCCCCTGGTGTAGTTTAGTTCAGAGATACCGCGTGGAAACAGGCCCTTCGGCCCATCGAGTCCGTGCCGACCAGCGATCCCCACTGACACACTAGGGACAATTTACTATTGTACCAAGCCAATTAGCCTACAAACATGTACTGTACGTCTTTGGAGTGTGGGAGGAAACCGGAGCACCCCGGAGAAAACCCACGCAGGACACGTTGAGAACGTACAAACTCCGTACAGGCAGCACCCGTAGTCAGGATCGAACCCGGGTCTCTGGCACGGTAAGGCAATAACTCTTCCGCTGCGCCACCCTGCCACCATGAAGGGGCCCAGCCGGAACTGTCACCTATCCATGTTCTCCAGAGACGTTGCCTGACCCGCTGAGTTACCCCAGCATTCTGTGTCCTTTGGTGGGCCGAGGGGGCCTGTTTCCACGCTGTAGCTCTTAACATAGTTGCTCACCCAGGCCACACTAACACCAACTCCCCAACCTCCCACCTCCACTGTCAAGAATGAAATGCAACACCGTTTTTCCATTGTTGTCGTGTCTAAGTACTGGAACACTTCCACGACACGGTACGATATGAACTTTATTTATCCCACAAGGGAAATTGGTCTGGCAACAGTCGTCAAAGACAAGTTGCATGAAAAATGAAATTAAAGTGACGAGTGGAAAGGATTGGGGATGTGTAAAGATTGGAGGGGGGGGGAGCCAGTCAGCCTACCCCACGACAGAAGGGGGAGGGGTTGTACAGTTTGATAGCCACAGGGAAGAAGGACCCCCTGTGGCGTTCTGTGCTGCATCTTGGTGGGACCAGTCTGTTGCTGAAGGTGCTCCTCAGGTTGACCAGTGTGTCATGGAGGGGTTGAGCTGTATTGTCCAAGATGCTCCGCAGTTTGAGGAGCCATCCTCCCCTCCAAGACCACCCCTCATGAATTCAACTCCGCCCCCAGGAAGGAGCCAGCCTTCCTGATGAGCTTGTTCATCCTGTTGGTGTCCGCGACCTTCGCCCTGCTGCCCCAGCACACGGCAGCGAAGAAGATGGCACTGGCTGCCACCGACTGGTAGAACATCTGCAACATCTTGTTGCAGATGTTGAAGGAGCGGAGCCTTCTCACAAAGTACAGGCGGCTCTGTCCCTTCTTGTACAGGGCCTCGGCGTTCCTGGACCAGTCCAGTTTACTGTCCAGTGAGACCCAGTGGGAGGGGCTGCACCAGGAGTTCTGCTGTGGTTCACACAGCAACTCAGCACCATTTCCTCTGCTTCCAAGATGGCGGCCAACACAGGCGACTATTTGCGTGCTAGCCACAGAAGCAGATCTCCAAACTCACATTACAATCGCTCCACACTCGAAAGGGCCTGTCCCACTTGGCCGTCATTTGTGCGTGTCACGCAGATGGCGCGCGAAGATTTTGTACATCACAAAATCCTGCGATGCCGCGCATGGCCGCGCATCACTGCCTATGTCATCGCGCACCACGCGTGCATAATGCCCACCAAGTGCGCATCACGTGCGTGTCACGTCGCGCGCGTCGTGCGTCGTGACACGTAAATAATGTCGCGTAAATTACGTGCAAATGTCGCCCAAATGGGGCAGGCCCTTTAATCCACACACTGCAAATGGATCGATTTTAATCATGTACTGTCTTTCTGCTGACTGGTTAGCACGCAACAAAAGCTTTTCACTGTGCCTCGGTACAGGTGACAATAAACTAAACTGGAACTATTTTAGTTCATTATTGTGTTCGGTAGAGATTGTAAATTGTCCCAAGTGTGTGTAGGATAGTGTTAGTGTACAGGGGTGGTCACTGGTCCACACGGACTCGGTGTGCCGAAGGGCCTGTTTCCACCGTGTGTCTCTAAACTTAACTTAACTGTACACAATACTCCAAATGCGGCCTAACCAAAGTCCTCTAAAGCTGCATCCTGACTTCCTGACTCTTACACTCTGTCCTCGGCCGATGAAGGTTAGCATAGCTTATGCCTTCTTTACCACCCAGTTAATACTCAGTTATTTGGCAAAGGGTCTTCTTTCTTACACATGTGAATGTTCAGTTCAGTTAGTTTATGGTCACATGTTGTCAGGTACAGTGAAAAGCTTTTGTTGCATGCTAACCAGTCAGCAGAAAGGCAATACATGATTACAATTGAGCCATTAACAGTGTATGGTAAGGGAATAACGTTTAGTGTAAGGTGAAGCCAGCAAAGTCCGATAATAGTTCAGGACTGCTCTCTGGTTGCAGTAAGATGTTTCAGATGCCTGATAACAGCTGGAAGTAAAAGATGGACAATAAATGCTTATGGTAGAACCAATTTGGGCCCCATATCTGAGGATGTGCTGGCGTTGGAGAGGGTCCAGAGGAGGTTTACAAGAAAGATCCCAGGAATGAGTGGGTTAACATATGATGAGCGTTTGTCGGCACTGGGCCTGTACTCACTGGAGTTTAGAAGGTTGAGGGGGACTTCATTGAAACAGAATAGTGAAAGTCCTGGATAGAGTGGATGTGGAGAGGATGTTTCCACTAGTGGGAGGGTCTTGGACCAGAGGGCACAGCCTCATAATAAAAGGACGTACATTTAGAAAGGAGATGAGGAGGAATTTCTTTAGTCAGAGGGTGGTAAATCTGTGGAATTCATTGCCACAGACGGCTGCGGAGGTCAAGTCAGTGGATATTTTTAGGGCGAAGATTGACAGATTCTTGATTAGTATGGGTATCGGGGGTTATGGGGAGAAGGCAGGAGAATTGTGGTTGAGAGGGAAAGTTAGATCAGCCATGCTTGAATGGCGTAGACTTGATGGGCTGAATGGCCTTATTCTGCTCATAGAACTTATGAACAATAATGCAGTACCAGCGACCCGGGTTCATTCCTAACCTCAGGTGCTGTCTGGGTGGAGTTTGCACGCTCTACCTGTGACCGCGTGGCTTTCCTCCGGGTTCCTCAGTCTCCTCCCACATCCCAAAGACGTGCCGGTTTGTACGTTAATCGGCCTTCACTAGTTGCCTCAATTCATTGGGAGCGGATGAGAAAGTGGGACAACATGGAACTAGTGTAAACGGGTACAAACAAAGAACTGCGGATGCTGGTTTACACCAAACATGGACACGAAGAGCTTGAGTGACTCAGCGGGTCAAACAGTATCTCTGGAGAAAAATACCTGTCCGAGTGCTTTTTAAATGTCTCATTTCCCTCCTCTGGCAGCTCGTTCCATATACCCACCACCCTTGCATATTGTGTGTTTTCCACACTGGTCTCCGTAGAGTCATAGAGTGATACAGTGTGGAAACAGGCCCTTTGGCCCAACTTGCCCACACCGGCCAACATGTCCCAGCTACACTAGTCCCACCCGCATGCATTTGGTCCATATCGCTCCAAACTTGTCCTATCCATGCACCTGTCCAAATGTTTCTTAAACGTCACGATAGTACTTGCCTCAACTACCTCCTCTGGCAGCCTGTTCCATCCACCCACAGCTCATTCCATACACCCACAGCTCATACCATACACCCACAGCTCATTCCATACACCCACAGCTCATACCATACACCCACTTCCAACCATTCAACACATCTGCAGTGACCTGTTTCTGTGCACATCAATCAGTTTGTGCTTTGAAATGAAGGCTGGTCCCTGCAATATTTCCTCTTGCTCTTTATAAGATTGTGAAGGATGGTATTTTTATTTCAGTCCGGGTACCAGTTGGTGTCAGGGAACAATAAATTGTCTTGTTCCTGAACTGACTCAGCTCCTTCATTGAGGCTATAAATCTTCTGTGTCCCTGAAATTGCGAGTTCTTTGCATCCACGGGCTTCGTGTCTTTCTCTGCGGTAAAAACAGAGGGCGGCACGGTGGCGCAGCGGTAGAGTTGCTGCCTCACAGCGAATGCAGCGCCGGAGACCCGGGTTCGATCCTGATTACGGGTGCTACGCTCTCCCCGTGATCTGCGTGGGTTTACTCCGAGATCTTCGGTTTCCTCCCACACTCCAAAGACGTGCAGGTTTGTAGGTTAATAGGCTTTTGTAAAATTGTAAAAAAAAGAGACCCCGGTTCGATCCAGGCCTGCACGGAGTTTGCACGTTCTCCCCGTGACCGCGTGGGTTTTCTCCGGGAGCTCCGGTTTCCTCCCACACTCCAAAGACGTGCGGGCTTGTAGGTTGATTGGATTCGGTAAAAATTGAAAACTGGGATAGTGCTAGTGTACGGAGTGGTCGCTGGTCGGTGTGGACTCGGTAGGCCGAAGGCCCTGTTTCCGCGCTGTATCTCTAAACTAAACTAAACTAAACTAAGTTAAACACTCATTGAGGACTTTGCCCATCTCCTGTGGCTCCACACACAGATGACCACTTTGGTTTCTGAGGGCACCTATTCTCTCTCTCTCGAGTTATCCTTTTACCCTTAGTGTACATAAACATGATACACCTGACATTAAGCCAGTATTAATATCAATAAATCTCTTTGGATTATTGAACATTATCTGCTGGAGCTATCTCCTGCCTCCTTTTTGCCCTCCTGATCCCCTTGTTAAGTATGCTGCTCAGTCCCCTATGCTCCTCCATTTGATCCTAACTGCCTATACTAGGCCCAAGCCTCCTTTATCCTGACCAGAGGCTCCATTTCTCTCGACGATAGACACAAAAAGCTGGTGTAACTCGGCGGGACAGGCAGCATCTCTGGAGAGAAGGAATGGGGGACGTTTCGGGTCGAGACCCTTCTTCAGACTGATAGTCAGGGCAGAGGGAGACGAGGAAGGGTAAGGTGTGAAAACGAGACATCAAAGGGGATGTGGGTTAAGGAAAATGCAGAATAGATCATTGTTAGCTAGGAGGTTACAATGAAGCATACAGATATAACATTTAATTAGGGGGACAATCAGACTGGTCGGAGAACTGGGAAGGAGGAGGGATGGAGAGAGAGGGAAAGCAAGGGAAGAAGTCCTTAAGAAGGAACTGCAGATGCTGGAAAATCGAAGGTAGACAAAAGTGCTGGAGAAACTCAGTGGGTGCAGCAGCATCTATGGAGAGAAGAAAATAGGCAACGTTTCGGGGGAAGAAGGCCCTTCATCTGCTCATGAATCTTAGATGGTAAAACATTGCTTTTCAAAAACTCATTATGCCGTTCTGAAAATGTGCCTAGTTATTCCTCTAAAGGGGCTGTCCCACTGTACGAGCTAATTCAAGAGCTCTCCCGAGTATAAGATAAATCAAACTCGTGGTAAGCACGTAGAATGTATGTGGCGGGTACGTCGGAGCTCGGGGACGTCTCTTAGCGGCTCGTAACGCTAACGGCAGGTACTCGGGAAACGCGGTAAGCTCGTGAAGATTTTTCAACATGTTGAAAAATGACCACGAGAGCCCTGAGTACCTACGAGCGGCCATTACCGTAATTCTCCGAGTTCGAATCGGGGGAAACTCGGGAGAACTCTTGAATTAGCTCGTACAGTGGGACAGGCCCTTTAGACAGGACGTAGAACATAGAACAGTACAGCATGGGAACAGGCCTTTCGGCCCACAATGTCTGTGCTGAACATGATGCCAAGAGCAACTCTTATCTGCCTGCACATAATCCATATCCATCCATTTCGGAGAATTAGCTAGAAGGTGAGTCATAGAGTGATACAGCACGGAAACAGGCTCTTCAGCCCAACATACCCACGCCGGCCACCATGCCCCACCTACACTAGTTCCACCTGCCTACATTTGGCCCATATCAGTCTAAACCTGTCCTCTCCATGTTCCTGTCCAAATGTCAACTGCTTCCTCTGCCAAAGCGTTCCATATACCCACCGCCTTCTGTGTACACAAAGGTGCCCCTCTATTAAATCTATTAAATGGAGTTCCTATTCCTATTATTTGTTTAAGAAAAAACTGCAGATGCTGGAAAAACCGAAGGTAGACAAAAATGCTGGAGGAACTCAGCGGGTGAGGCAGCATCTATGGAGAGAAGAAATAGGCGACGTTTCGGGTCGAGACCCTTCTTCAGACTGATCTATTCCTGTTAAATCTTTCCCCCCTCACATTAAACCTATGTCTTAATTCGCCTACTCCGGGTAAAAGATGTATGACTCAACATGGCTTTATTTCCTCTGACTACATGGTCATAAGGTCATAAGTGATAGGAGTAGAATTAGGCCATTCAGCCCATCAAGTCTACTCCGCCTTTCAATCATGGCGGATCTATCTCTCCCTCCTAACCCCATTCTCCTGCCTTCACAACCCATAACCTCTGACACCCTCACTAATCTAGAATCTATCTGTCTCTGCCTTAAAAATATTCACTGACAACCTTCTGTGGCAAAGAATTCCACAGATTCACCACCCTCTGACTAGAGAAATTTCTCCTCATCTCCTTCCTAAAAGAGCGTCCTTTAATTCTGAGACTGTGACCTCTAGTCCTAGACGCTCCCACTACATGGTGATCGGAGTCAGTGATAAATTTGTGAAGATTTAGTTTACAGATTACAGGAAAGATGTTGTCAAGCTGGAAAGGGTACAGAGAAGATTTACGAGGATGATGCCAGGACTTGAGGGCCTGAGCTACTGGGGGAGGTTGAGCAGGCAAGGGCTTTATTCCTTGGAGCGCAGAAGGATGAGGGGTGATCTTATAGCGGTGTACAAAATCATGAGAGGAATAGATTAGGTAAACACACAGAGTCTCTTGCCCAGAGTAGGGGAATCCAGAACCAGAGGACATAGGTCTAAGGTGAGGGGAGGAAAGATTCAATAGGAACCTGAGCGGTAACTTTTTTACACAAAATGTGGTGGGTGGATGGAACGAGCTGCCGGAGGAGGTATTTGAGGCAGGTCCTATTGCAACGTTTAAGAATAAGGGGTAGGCCATTTAGGACTGAGATGAGGAAAAACCTTTTCACAGAGAGTTGTGAATCTGTGGAATTCTCTGCCACAGAAGTCAGCGGAGGCCAATTTACTGGATGTTTTCAATAGAGAGTTAGATTTAGCTCTTAGGGTTAATGGAATCAAGGGATATGGGGAGAAAGCAGGAACAGGGTACTGATTTTGAATGATCAGCCAAGACCAAATTAAATGGTGGTGCTGGCTTAATGGGCCGAATGGCCTACCCAGGCAGCTATTTTCTATATATCTATGTTTAAGAAACATTTAGACAGGTACATGGATAGGATAGGGTTGCAGGGATATGGGCAGGTGGGACTAGTGTCGATGAGGCATGTTGGGCGGTGTGGGCCGAAGGGCCTGTTTCCACTCTGTACCACTCTATATGACTCTATTTCCTAAGACATCATGGTGATCAGAGTCAGTGATAAATCAATGAAGATTATATCAGTGGGGAGTGTGAGCTGGGATGTTGTAACAGGTAAAATCTCATTCTGCCCTGCGTAAAAGAAGTCAATGGCTGCCCATTTTATGGGAACAGTTGCTTGTTTGAAGAGCTGATGTAACATTAATCACTGATTTATTTCTGTTATTGCCGGCTTCATAGGTCTGCAGCGTGGCGTTATCGCAGTTATGTTTATGATTCAATATTTTCTTATTTGCCTGTTATATTTAACTTTTGTCACAACACCGTGACATGTAGAAAAAGTCAACGGTGAACTTTATAAAAAAAATGTAATGTCAAAGCGATATTAGTGCAATGGTTCTTGTCAGTCTGAACCTGACTGTGTTGACGTCAGTGAACAGCAGCTCATACCGAAAACAGCCGTCTCTACGCAGTCTCTTTATTAATATCTATTTTTTTGATGCTATTAAACCGGCTGCAGTTTAATAAGCATTGGCTTTGGCTGCTTTTAATATATTGTAAGTTGTTATGAATTTTTGATTAAAACAACTCTGACTCAACCTGTAATATTACATTGCAAACCGCTGGCTGGTCGTGGAGTTAATCAAATCAGCCCAGGGCTGGTATGAGCGCTGGTAAGTGTGTGATGTTTTCCATTGTTACAAGTGGGAAGATGTTACTGTCTGAAGAAAGGGTTTCGGCCCGAAACGTGGCCTATTCCCTTCGCTCCATAGATGCTGCTGCACCCGCTGAGTTTCTCCAGCACTTTTGTCTACCTTTGTTACTGTCAGGGTTCAGGAAGGAATGGGGCGGCACGGTGGCGTAGCGGTAGAGTTGCTGCCTCACAGCGCCAGGGACCCAGGTTCACTCCTGACCACAGATGCTGCCTGTACGGAGTTTGCACGTTCCCCCGTGACCTGCATGGGTTTTCTCCGGGTGCTCCGGTTTCCCCCCCACACTCCAAAGACCTGCAGGTTTGTAGGTTAATTGGCTTAATTGGTGTAATTGTAAATTGTCCCTCGTGTGTGTAGGATAGCGTTAGTGTGCGGGACATCACTACTTGGTGGGCTGAAGGGCCTGTTTCCGTGCTGTAACTCTGAACTAAACTAAACTAATAATTAGAGCACAATAGGTGCATTCTGGCGTTTATGTTGGACACAATTCTCTTCCTACCTTTCATCAATATCATTAACATAATCCTTCTTACACATTTTGTCTGCTCCACTGCCATCACTCTCCCTGTCATCTCCTCAAGGTAAACACAAAAAGCTGGGGTAACTCAGCGGGAGCAGGTAGCATCTCTGGAGAGAAAGAATGGGTGACGTTTCGGGTCGAGACCCTTCTTCTGACCCATTCCTTCTCTCCAGAGACGCTGCCTGTCCCGCTGAGTTACTCCAGCACTTTGTGTCTATCTTCGCTTTAAACCAGCATCTGCAGTTCCTTCCTGCACATCTCCCCAAGGCATGTCTACTTTGAAGTTCTCCTCCTCTCTCCAACAAGAGTTCTGCAGCACCCTCTCTCGCTGCTCCCCCTCTGCGATTCCTCCTGATCTCCAGCACCACGCATTCATTTGTCCTGTGTGCCTTCTCCATCTCTCGTTTCCCTTTCCCCTCACTCTCAGCCTGAAGAAGGGGCTCGATCGCAAATGTCACCCATTCCTTTTCTCCTGAGATGCTGCCTGACCCGCTGAGTTACTCCAGCTACTCCAGATTTCTGTGTCTATCTTCAACATAATCAAAGACTTGTCCCACCACAGTCATTCCTTTTTCTCCCCTCTCCCATCCAGCTTGAAAGCTCGTACCACCAGACTCAGGAACAGCTTCTTTCCCTCTGTTATCAGGCTTCTGAACGGCCCTTCCATAAGCTAGGGTACTGTCCCATTCACCTCCACCCCATTGCGGACATCGGACTCTGTCTCTGGAACTGCAATACTGAGAACTATATTCTACATTCAGTCTCTTCCCCTTTACTCTACCTATTGTACTTGAGTTTAACTTAATCATCGAATCATACCGCACGGATATAGGCCCTTCGGTCCAACTTGTCCATGCTTACCAAGATGCCACATCAAAGCTAATCCAGAGACTTGATTGTAGAGTATTATACAATAATACTGGACTTCCACATATTTCTCCCCTCCCCTCCTGCTACCTTCCCACCTCTGGCTGCCCCATACCTGTCTCACACCTTCTGCTCTTATCTCCAGCCTTTGCCCCAACCATATGCCTATCAAACAACCCCCTCACATGTGTACATGGTTGTTACCTGCCATGCTGAGTCCAGCTTCTCCCGTCTTCCAGCTTTCTTCTCCCTTTCTACAATCAGTCTGTGGAAGCGTCCCGACCCGAAATGTCACCGACCCATGTTCTCCAGAGATGCTGCCTGACCTGCTGAGTTCATCTCCCTACTACCTTCAGGTAGAAGGTACAGGAGCCTGAAGACTGCAACGACCAGGTTCAGGAACAGCTACTTCCCCACAGCCATCAGGCTATTAAACCTGGCTCGGACATAACACTGAACTTTATTAGCCAATACTGTTATTTGCACTTTATCAGTATATTGACCATTGTGTATATATTTATAGAATGCCTTGTAGTAAATGCCTACTATGTTCTGTTGTGCTCAAGCAAAGCAAGAATTTCATTGTCCTACCAGGGACACATGACAATAAACTCACTTGACTTGACTTGACTTGAGTTACTCCTGCACTTTGTGCCCTTCTGTGCATTAACCACATCTGCAGTTCTTTGTTTCTACGTATTATATCTGACTGGATTGTGCACCTGTACCTCAGTAGTACTGAGTCAGTTCTCATGGTATTAATAATCCTAAAACCAAACCTAAATCTAGCAAATTACTTATTTTACCATTCTTTAAATGAGATTCTTCTGAAATCTCTCTCAGATGGCACGGCAGCGCGGCGGTAGAGTTGCTGCCTCACAGCGCCAGAAACCCGGGTTCCATCCTGCCTATGGCTGCTGCCTGTACGGAGTTTGTACGTTCTCGCTGTGAGCTGCGTGGGTTTTCTCCAAGATCTTCGGTTTCCTCCCATACTCCAAAGACGTACAGGTTTGTAGGTTCATTGGCTTGGTACAATTGTAAATTGTCCCTAGTGTGTGTAGGATAGTGTTAAGTGTGCGGGGATCGCTGGTCGGCGCGGATCCGGCGAGCCGAAAGGCCTGTTTCCGCTCTGTATCTCAAGAGATTCAAGATTCAAGTTCAAGTGAGTTTATTGTCATGTGTCCCTGATAGGACAATGAAATTCTTGCTTTGCTTCAGCACAACAGAACATAGTAGGCGGTACACAAAAATGCTGGAGAAACTCAGCGGGTGCAGCAGCATCTATGGAGCGAAGGAAATAGGTAACTTTTCGGGCCGAAACCCTTCTTCAGACTGATAGGGGGTGGGGAGAAGAAAGGAAAAAAGGAAAAGGCGGAGGAGGTGCCCGAGGGCTGGGGGAGGGGAGGAGACAACCAGATGGCTGATGAAGGGGAGGGGACAGCCAGGGCTAGCAGAATTGGGAGAATTCAACGTTCAGGCCACCAGGATGTAGACTGCCCAAGCGGAATATGAGGTGCATTTCCTCCAATTTACGGTGTTGCTCGCTGTGGCCATGGAGGAGACCCAGGACAGAGAGGTCAGATATGGAATGGGAGGGGGAGTTGAAGTGCTGAGCCACCGGGAGTTCAGGTTGGTTATTGCGGACCGACCGGAGGTGTTCGGCGAAACGATCGCCAAGCCTCCGCTTGGTCTCACCGATGTAGATCAGCTGGCATCTAGAGCAGCGGATGCAATAGATGAGGTTGGAGGAGATGCAGGTGAACCTCTGTCGCACCTGGAACGACTGCTTGGGTCCTTGAATGGAGTGGAGGGGGGAGGTGAAGGGACAAGTGTTGCATCTCTTGCGGTTGCATAGTAGGCATAGTAGGCATTGACTACAAAACAGATCAGTGTGTCCATATACCATTATATAAATATATACACACATGAATAAATAAACTGATCAAGTGCAAATTAGTATCTCTGAACTAAACTAGACTAGGTTATTGATTCCGCCCTTCATCAGGAAATATTTGTACATGGGCACCTTTTCATAATCTTGAAGATCGCTGCCTGATCACCTTCTGTCATGATTCCTGAGTTCCCACCACTTCAAAGATGAGTATCATTTCATGGCATGTCATGCTTCTGGTAAATCAACTTCACACCTCTGTTCTTCTTTCTCTGTATCTCATGCTTTCACACGTTGGTAAATAAAAGACACACCCATTGTCCTGGCACGACAAACAACCAAAGACAATGTTCCCACACTGGTGTTAAAGAAGGAACTGCAGATGCTGGAAAATCGAAGGTAGACAAAAATGCTGGAGAAACTCAGCGGGTGCAGCAGCGTCTATGGAGCGAAGGAAATAGGCAACGTTTCGGGACGAAACCCGAAAGGGTTTCGGCCCGAAACGTTGCCTATTTCCTTAGGTCTGAAGAAGGGTTTCGGGCCCGAAACGTGGCCTATTCCCTTCGCTCCATAGATGCTGCTGCACCCGCTGAGTTTCTCCAGCATTTTTGTGTTCCCACACAGGCGCTTGACAGAGACTCCTTCCTCTCTAACAAGATACAGTTTAGTTGAGGGATACAGCATAGGAACAGGCCCTTTGGCCTTTGATCACCCGTTCACACTATTTCTATCTTATCCCACTCTCTCGTGCACTCCCTACACACTAGGGGCACAGGACCCATGCGGGGAATAGATCGGGTAGATTCGCAGAGCCTTTTACCCAGAGTAGGGGAATCAATAACCAGAGGGCATAGGTTTAAGGTGAGCGGGGAAAGATTTAATAGGAACCTGTTATAGACAATAGACAATAGGTGCAGGAGTAGGCCATTTGGCCCTTCGAGCCAGCACCGCCATTCAATGTGATCATGGCTGATCATCCCCAATCAGTACCCCGTTCCTGCCTTCTCCCCATATCCCCTGACTCCGCTAGTTTTAAGAGTCCTATCCAGCTCTCTCTTCAAAGCATCCAGAGAACCTGCCTCCACCGCCCACTGAGGCAGAGAATTCCACAGACTCACCACTCTCTGTGAGAAAAAGTGTTTCCTCGTCTATGTTCTAAATGGCTTACTCCTTATTCTTAAACTGTGGCCCCTGGTTCTGGACTCCCCCAACATCGGGAACATGTTTCCTGCCTCTAGCGTGTCCAAGCCCTTAACAATCTTATATGTTTCAATGAGATACCCTCTCATCCTTCTAAACTCCAGAGTGTACAAGCCCAGCTGCTCCATTCTCTCCACATATGACAGTCCCGCCATCCCGGGAATTAACCTTGTAAACCTACGCTGCACTCCCTCAATAGCAAGTTGTTTAACTGTTATACACAAGGGGTAGTGGGTGTATGGAACGAGCTGCTGGAGGAGGTAGTTGAGGCACGTACAATCACACCGTTTAAGAAACATTTTGACAGGTACATGGGTCCGATGTTTAGAGGGATATGGGCCAAACGCAGGCTGGTGGAACCAGTGTAGATGGGGCATGTTGGTCGGCGTGGGCAGGTTGGGCTGAAGGGCCTGTTTCCCTATGACTCTGTAGTTAACCTACAAACCCGCACGCCTTTGGGATGTAGGGGGAAACCGGAGCTCACCGGAGGAAACCCACGCGGCCACAGGGAGAACAGGCAAACTCCACAGAGGCAGCACCCGAGGTCAGGATTGAACCTGGATCACTGGCGCCGTGAGGCAGTGACTCTACCGCTGCGCCATGGGGGAAATAGATCATTTCTTACCGCAAAACCGGACACAAAGAGCTGGAGTAACTCAGCGGGTCCAGGCAGCATCTCTGGAGAACGTGGGTCGGCAACGTTTCGGGTCGGGATCCCTCTTCAGACGCGAAACGTCACCTTTCAATGTCCCCCACGGATGCTGCCTGGCCTGCTGAGTTACTCCAGCACCTTGTGTCCATGTTTGTAAAGCAGCTCTGTGCCGCCCCCACGGTATAATCTTTAACATTTAAAATAAAATCTCTCCTCTAAACGTTTGACTGGGGCTTGAAAAGCCGCTGCAAGTGTCTCCAGCACTGAGATCCCACATCTGTTCCTGATTTAGACCCAGAGAGTTCTCGATGAAGTGTTCTCCACCCAGGAGCGATGGTGCCACGTAAAATGAGTTGGCGTGAAACGTGACTAATGAACAGCCCTTGCGATTCTTGAATGTACTTGCGCTGATTTGTCGCCAAAGCTCGCTGAGGTATTCAGTGTGAAATTCTTCAGCCCCACAGGTGTGTGTGCAAGCTTCCAACCCTCGCGTTCAACAGGGTACTTCTGAAATGCATTCACTTTGTCCACGGATTTGGGCTAGACTTCATAACTTCATAAGTCCCTGGAGTAGAATTAGGCCACTCAGCCCATCGAGTCACTTCCACCATTCAATCATGGCTGATCTATCTTTCCCTCTCAACCCCATTCCCCTGCCTTCTCCCCATAACCTTTGATGCCCTTACTAATCGAAAACCTGTCAGTCCCCGCTTTAAAAATACCCATTGACTTGGCCTCCACCGCCATCTGCGGCAGAGAATTCCACGGATTCACCACCCTCTGGCTAAAGAAATTCCTCCTCTACTCCTTTCCAAAGGTGCGTCCTTTTATTCCGAGCAGTTCAGTCGCTGCTTCTCATGTGCATGGTTTGGGTGGGTGAGGCAGCGAGTGGCAACGTCTCCCAGAGTCCCAAGAGGTTTCAGACAAGTTGAGTGGTAACCGGCTGAATCCTGGTTGGATTTGGCTGCACCAGATAGCTACCGCGTTTGGCTGAGATTTTGAGGCTAAAACTTCATCAAGGTTGGAAGTCCTGGTCTTCAGAGTGGGACAACACTCTCCAGGGTGAGGCACAAAGTGCTGGATAACCCAGCGGGTCAGGCAGCCTCTGTGGAGGAGAGGTTTCTGGTCAAGACCCTACATCAGACTCAACCCTTCCTCCACAGATGCTGCCTGACCCGCTGGGTTTCTCCAGCACTTTGTGTCTATCCATGGTATAGACCCGCATCTTAGGCAGCTTACAACCCAGCGGCATGAATTTTGATGTCTCTTAACTTCAAGTAACCCTTGCATCCCCTCTCTCGCCTTCCCTCCCCCACCCCAGTCAGGTACGAGTTTCACTGTCGACCTGTTGAGTTGTGCCGTCTGAACTTGTTATCGCCGAGCCCACAACCAACAATGGACCATTGTGGGCTCCACCTCTCCTTGATCTTCGTTACATTTTTGCATATCGTTCATTCATTTATTCTATATCTCTCTACATCGCCGTCTATACCTCTCGTTTCCCTTTCCCCTGGCTCTCAGTCTGAAGAAGGCTCTCGACCCGAGACGTCACCTATTCCGTTTCTCCAGAGATGCTGTCCGTCCCGCCGAGTTACTCCAGCATTTTGTGTCCGTCTGTCGTCTATCTTTGGTTCTATACTCCCCAGGCAGTCTGGTTTGTTTAGGATAAACAGCATCCAATTAATCCACGTATCCTTGTCTGAAAACATTGACTTTGACACAGCAGACTGGTCATCTGACAATAGACACAAAGTGCTGGAGTAACTCAGCGGGTCAGGCAGCATCTCTGGAGAAAAGGAATAGGTGACGTGTCGGGTCAAGACCCTTCTGCAGACTGAGAGTCGGGGGAGACGGTACAGAACAAATCAGAGCCGGCACCCGATGACCAAGGAAAAGTGGAGCCCACAATGGTCCAACCACTGCCTGGCAGCAAGTTGTTGCAGTCCCTTTATATGTAGCCTGTTTACCCGCAAAATAGGTCTAGGTTTAGGTAGATTTCCAATCAGAATAGGTAATACCGTACATAAATACAATCAAGTCCAACTCCAGTACAATAGGTAGAGCAAAGGGGGAAGATACAGAGTGTAGAATATAGTTCTCAGCATTGTAGCCCACCAGTTCCACAGACAGAGTCCAATGTCCGCAATGGGGTTAGAGGTGAATCGGACAGAACCCGAGCTTATGGAAGGGCCGTTCAGAGGCCTGATAACAGAGGGGAAGAAGCTGTTCTTGAGTCTGGTGGTGCGAGCTTTCAAGCTTCTGTTTCTTATAGATTCATAGTAATACAGCGTGGAAACAGGCCCTTTGGCCCAACTTGCCCACACCGCCCAACATGTCCCATCTACACTAGTCCCACCTACCTGCGTTTAGTCCATATCCCTCCAAACCTGTCCTATCCATGTACCTGTCTAATTGCTTCTTAAAAGTTGGGATAGTCTCAGCCTCAACTACCTCCACTGGCAGCTTGTTCCATGCACCCACCACCCTTTGTGTGAAAAAAGTTACCCCTCAGATTAAATCTTTTCCCCTTCACCTTAAACCTATGTCCTCTGGTCCTCGATTCACCTACTCTGGGCAAGAGACTCTGTGCATCTACCCGATCTATTCCTCTCACGATATTATACACCTCTATAAGATCTCCCCTCATCCTCCTGCGCTCAAGGGAATAGTCCCAGCCTACTCAACCTCTCCCTATAGCTCAGACCCTCTATTCCTGGCAACATTCTCATAAATTTACTCTGGAATTTAGAAGGATGAGAGGGAATCTTATTGAAACATGTAAGATTATTAAGAGTTTGGACACGCTAGAAGCAGGAAACATGTTCCCGATGTTGGGGGAGTCCAGAAACAGGGGCCACAGTTTAAGGGGTAAGCCATTTAGAACGGAGATGAGGAAACACTTTTTCACACAGAGAGTTGTGAGTCTGTGGAATTCTCTGCCTCAGAGGGCGGTGGAGGCCGGTTCTCTGGATACTTTCAAGAGAGAGCTAGATAGGGCTCTTAAAGATAGCGGAGTCAGGCGATATGGGGAGAAGGCAGGAACGGGGTACTGATTGGGGATGATCAGCCATGATCACATTGAATGGCGGTGCTGGCTCGAAGGGCCGAATGGCCTAATCCTGCACCTATTGTCTATTGTAAAATCCTGGCAACATTTCAAATAAGATATCGATGAGACAAGTTCTAGTTGGCATGCTATTGGCATGTTGATCTACTCTTAGCTGAAGATCAAATCATATAAATTAGAAGATCGTATGTGTTAAGAAAAATTAAATGGTTTGTCAGCGTTGAATGAAATGGTGCTGGTTATATTTCAGCCATCATTCCATGCCGTTCCTGTTCAAAGAAAGAACAAAACAATGTTACTCTGGTTCCGAAAGACGAGATGAAAGCTAATGATGTTCCTTTATTTAGGAGGAGCACAGCTCACTGTATCCCAGTCTGCCTTATGTCTTTAGTCAGGATCGGACCCAGGCCTCTGGCGATGTACGCTCTGCAAAGGGCTTGTCCCACTTGGGCATCATTTGCGCGTCACACAGATGGCGCGCAAAGATTTTGTACATCCCCAAATCCTGGGGCGCAGTGCGCGACCGTGCGTCACTGCCTACATCACCACGCACCATGCGCGCGTAATGCGTCGTGACGCGTAAATGATGTCGCGTAAATTACGCGCAAATGACACCCAAGTGGGACAGGCCCACTGCGCCACCATGCTGCCCGCCTGATACAAGGGAATCGCAAGAAACCCAGTGTGAAGAAGGGCCCAGACCCGATACGTCACCTATTCATTTTCTCAAAAGGTGCTGCCTCACCCGCTGAGTCACTCCAGCATTCCGTGTCCACCTTCGATCTATCTCCATACTGTATGTGAGTTTGACAAATAGCTTGTCCCTGTGTTTAACTCTTGAAGTGCCTGACCCCTACACAGAGGTCACCTCCCACGCACACACTCCCGCACCATGACTGCTCTGCGCAGTTGTTAGTTACTCCCCTGTTAACTCAGGTAATTATCTCCCTTGAGTACCTCCAGCCAAGGTCAGAGGAGCTCATTTCTCAAAAGAAATGTTCTCCTCACTGGCTAATAAGTTGCTAAAAATAAGCAGATACTCATAGCGATGCAGCACGGAAACAGGCCCTATTGCCCAACTCGTCCACAATCGACCAAGATGGCACTAGTGCCACCTGCCCACGTTTGGCCCATATCCCTCCAAACCATTCCTATTGATGCAGTTTAGTTTAGTTCCAAAATACAGTGTGGAAACAAGCCCTTCGGCCCACCCAGTCACCGATACTACTCCCACCTGCCCATCCATGCAGTTTAGTTTAGTTTAGAGATACATTGTGGAAACGGGCCCTCTGGCCCACCGAGTCCCCCCGTACACTAGTTCTATCCTACCCTCTAGGGACAATTTACAAATTTACAGAAGCCAATTAATCTACAAACCTGTCTGTCTTTGGGATGTGAGAGGAAACCGGAGCACCCGGAGAAATCCCACGCGGTCACAGGGGGAACGTATAAACTCCGTACAGAGAGTACCCGTAGTCAGTGTGGTACCCCGGTCTCTGGCGCTGTGAGGCAGCAACTCTACCGCTGTGCCACCGTGCCCGCCGTCCCCGGTGAGTTGACACAGAGTTGACACAGAGCGGGCAAAGGAAGAGAGCCAGAGATGGCTCCGGCTGCACACGTTCCAGTATCACAGCCGCACATCTGGCTCACAGGCTGGGGCCCCAGCTCCGTCCGCTCACCCCTCCTGTTGGCTCACATCCCCGACCAACGTGCGCCCCTTGTGGGGCAGATCAGCAGAGTTTCACAGCACTCGCATGCTGAATTATTGGTTTACGTTTCAGCTTCATCATTATCTCTGGAACGCGGGAGGTTGAGGTGAGACCTGATAGACGTCTATAAACTGAGAGGCATTGACGAGGTAGACAGTCGCAACCCTTTTCCCAGGGTGGTCAGGTCAAATGCAGGTCAGCAGAGCTTCAAGATGCAAGGGGCAATGTTTAAAGGAGATGTGCAGGGTTTTAGTGTGAACAGCATGGACAGTGGGCTGAAGGGCCAGCTATATCTCAAATCTATATCTATATTTTTTACTTTGCTCTATCTATTGTACTTGAGTTTGACGTGATTGTATTTATGTGTAGTGTTATCTGATCTTATTGAATAGCATGGAAAACAACGTTTTTCACCTGGCAGATAGACTTTATACCTAAACCGAGGACATTATTGACCAACTGAGTTAAATGGGGTTACTGTGGGTGGTACTTGATGATCAGCATGGGAATGGTGGGATGAAGAGTCGTTCATATAAGAAGGGTCTCGACCTGAAACATCACCTATTCATATCTATCTGGAGAAGGGTCTATACCCGAAATGTCACCTATCCATGTTCTCCAGAGATGCTGCCTGACCCGCTGAGTTGCTCCAGCATTCTGTGTCCTTTCCTCTCGCTGTCTTGTGGGACTTGATGACTTGTCCCTTCCACCCTTTTGTTCCACTATGTGATGGAGTAAATGGACCTGACCCGAAAAATCGTCACCTGAATGGTCACCTATCCATGCTGCCTGACCCGCTGAGTTACTCCAGCACTCTGTGTCTTTTCATCTTTGCCTGGCTAAGGTCGATCTGTGTGAAGATTTGAACACCGCATTCCCTCATGGCCCAGGGATGATGCCAGTCCCTGTGTTTAAGAAGGAACTGCAGATGCTGGAAAATCGAAGGTAGACAAAAGTGCTGGAGAAACTCAGCGGGTGCAGCAGCATCTATGGAGCAAAGGAAATAGGCAACGTTTCGGGACGAAACCCTTCTTCAGACTGATGCCAGTCCCTAATTGGCACTGAGGGTAAAGGTGGCAGAACGCCTTCTTGCCCTGCTACAGAGGGCGCTGGGCACAGTTGCCTCCACTACACTTGCCACCCCCACAAACCAGCCTTGGAATGAGATTGAGTTCCAGGTTCCCACAACTTCTTGTAGAAACCAGGAACTGCAGATGTCGGTTTACAAAAAAAAAAAGACACAAAGTGCTGGAGTAAACCCGGTCTAAAGAAGGGTCCTGACCCAAAACGTCACCTCACCATGTTCTTCAGGGATGCTGCTGCCTGACCCTGAGGAACAGCCTCAGAATAAAAGGACGTGCCTTTAGAATGAAGAAGAGGAGGAATTTCTTCAGTTAGAGGGTGGTGAATCTGTGGAATTCATTGCCACAGACGGCTGTGGAGGCCAAGTCATTGTGAATTTTTAAGGTGGAGATTTGACAGATTTTGAATTGTAAGGGCGTCAAAGGTTACGGGGAGAAGGCAGGGGAATGGGGTTGAGTGGGAAAGATAGATCAGCCATGATTGAATGGCGGAGTAGACTAGACGGGCCAAATGGCCGAATTCTTCTCTTATAACTTAAGAACTTTTCCCTGTCCTCTTGAAAGTCTCTTTTTTTTGAGTAAATTGGGATAACATAGGACTATTGTGTACAAACAAGGATCTGCAGATGCAGGTTTGCCAAAAAAAAAAAAGACAAAGTGCTGGAGGGACACGGCAGGTCAGGCAGCATCGCTGCAGAACATGGATAGGTGACGTTTTGGGTCGGGACCCTTCTTTAGACCCATCCCAGGATATCACCTATCTATGTTCTCCAGAGATGCTGCCTGACCCGCTGAGTTACTCCAGCACTTTGTGTCTTTCATTGTGTACCTTCTTTGCCTGGCAAAAATCAATCCTCAGTCTGAAGAAGGGTCTCAACCCAAAGCGTCCCCTATCCCTTCCCTCCAGAGATGCTGCCTGTCGCGCTGAGTCACTCCAACACTTTGCCTTTTTTCTCGCAAACGTGCATCTGCAGTTCCTTGTTTGTACACGATGGGCCCTAGGTTATCCCAGTTTTGCAGTTCCTTTCTACAAAAACAATCGGTCAGGATATGACTAGGTCATAAGGTCATAAGTGATGGGAGCAGAATGAGGCCATTCGACCCGTCAAGTCCATTCAGCCTTTCAATCGTGGCTGATCTATCTCTCCTTCCTGACCCCATTCTCCTCCCCCTTAACCCCTGACACCTATTCTAATCAAGAATCTGTCAATCTCCGCCTTAAAAAATATCCATTGACTTGGCCTCCACAGCCGTCTGTGGCAATGAATTCCACAGATTCACCACCCTCTGGCCTTTGTTTTGCTTCTCTTTCATCCCTCTCTGATCATTATTTGCACTGCAGTATCTGTCCAATCCTCCCCCCCCCCCATCCCCCATCCCCCGATGACCAATAGACCCCCATCATCCCGATGATCTTCACCAACCTCATCAACTTACCGGACCGGACCCTGAGATACTCCAGCGCCTTGCTGTCGTTGCTGCTCTCCCACATCTCATCCTTGCCTCGGAAGGGTTAATGCAGAGAAGTCGATGCGTTCTGACACCAGTGTGGAGAGAGAGGAGAGAGAGAGGGAGAGAGAGAGAGAGAGAGAGAGAGAGAGGGAGAGAGAGAGGGAGAGAGAGAGAGGGAGAGCGAGCGGGCAGAGCTGCCTTTGGGAAGGACGGATGTAGCTGGGTGGGGAGGAGCCCTCTCAGTTGTCACGTCTCCGTGGCAACACGCCCGGCAGAAAGTGCCGAGGAGACAGGGTGTTGGGATCTCACCCTGGCTGGTCCAGCGCTCACACGGGCACTGCCGTAGAGCACGGGGACGCGTTCGCCGTTGAACCCTGGACCTCTCTCCCCTCCGGAGCGCTGGGACGCCGGACGCTGGGTGGTCCCGATCAGCGTTGGGGGGACGGGAGGGGGGGAGTGGAGGAGGAGGACGCGGCGGGGCTGGGAAGGAACCGGGCGAGTTGGCAGCGTAAGGTGCCGGAGACAGAGAGGGAGGAAGAACTGCGTCCGATTGCAGGCTGGAAAGAAAAAGGAGAGAGAGAACGGACTTAGTAATGAGCCAACTCTGGAAGCACGAGAGGAACAGCTGCTGCTGCCTGCTAGTCGTCAGCCAGGTGACTTGAAGGTCACTTGAGGTGGAGAAGATCGGAGGGGAGGAGGAGGAGAACGGACGGACGGACGGGCCGAAGCAGGGGAGCGAGAGAGAGGAGACACTCTACCGGCCGGCGAGGGGAGGCAGGAGGTGCCAAGTGCCGGGGGTGAGGGGAGAACCCGTCCTGGCAGGGCGCTCTCCGGGGAGGGGGACGGACAGCCGGGCACAGCCAAGGGGCCGGAGCGGCTGACCAGACATGGCCGAGAAGGGCAGCCACACCAGCTCCAAGAAGGCTGGTCTGCGGGCGGCAGTGGTGCTGATAGGGTTACTGCACAGATCCAGGAGGGAGAAGGAACGCAGGTAAAACATGCTGCTTGCCGGAGACAAGCTGTCTTATCCACTCCTTAACTACTTCAGTGCCAGTGTCGGGCTTGTGTACAGCTGGTCCAGGTGGAGCAGGTACCCGTTAACAATGGCTCTCTCTCGCCTGTCATCAACATAAAGTTATAGCTGTGGCTTATTATTGTCAGGTGTATGAGAGGGGGTCTTATAGAAACGTATAAAATCCTTCACGGATTGGACAGGCTGGACGCAGGAAAAATGTTCCCCATGTTGGGGGGGGGGGGGGGGAGTCCAGAATCGGGGGTCACACAGTTTAAGAATAAGGTGTCGGCCATTTAGGACTGAGATGAGGAAAAACTTTTTCACCCAGAGAGTTGTGAATCTGTGGAATTCTCTGCCTCAGAGGGCTGTGGAGGCGGGTTCTCTGGATGCTTTCAAGAGAGAGTTGGATAGGGCTCTTAAAAGGGATATGGGGAGATGGCAGGAACGGGGTACTGATTGTGGATGATCAGCCATGATCACATTGAATGGCAGTGCTGGCTCGAGGGGCCGAATGGCCTACTCCTGCACCTATTGTCTATGTTTTTATGTCGCCAGTATACAGTGAAAAGTGTTGTTCGGAGGCTTATTATTGTCATGTGTACCGAGGTAAAGTGAAAGGCTTTCATTTTAGATGTTTAGTGTATTTTCAGACAGGGGTGCCCAGGGTTCAGTGAAGAGTGTTTGTCTACGAGCTTATGTTTACTACTGTCATGTGCAACAAGATACAGAGCAAAGCTTTGTGTCGGAAGGAACTGCAGATGCTGATTTAAACCGAAGTTAGACACAAAATGCTAGAGTAACTCAGCGGGACAGGCAGCGTCTCTGGAGAGAGGGAATAGGTGGCGTTTCGGGTCGAGTCCGAAGAAGCGTTCCTTGTATCCCAGAGATGCTGCCTGTCCCCGATGAGTTACTCCGGCATTTTGTGTCCATCTACAGTGGAAAGCTTTGTTTTACAGCCTTAGGTTTGTGTTTACTATTTCCATGTGTACCCAGGGTAGAGTATAAAGCTTTGTTCCACACGCTGGTTGGTTATTGTCACGTGTACCAAGGTACAGTGAAAAGCTTGGTTTTGCAAGCCTGTCCCAACAGAAGCAATCAATATGGACCTGTCACCTTGAGAATAATTCTTTAATCATAATTTGCTGCCAAACCTCTGGAACGGAGAGGTGGAGGGGGGGGGGGGAGGGGGGGTGGAAGAGTGTGGGGTGGGTGGTGTGTGTGAGGGGGGGGGGGCAGGAGTCTAACAAATTATCTCCATGCTACAGCTGACCGCAAATAACAAGTCCATTTCTTGTCCATGAGCTCATAAGCGATAGGAGATGAATCAGGCCATTCGGCCCATCGAGTCAATTCCACCATTCAATCATGGCTGATCTATCTTTCCCTCTCATCCCCATTCTCCTGCCTTCTCCCCATTTATTAATCTCCGATCCACGTTTTTTCCTGATCCATGTGGCGTGTGTCCACCAGGAATAACGCTGGGATTTGGTTTAGGTTTAAAGTTTAGGTTCAGGTTTCTTAGTGACACGTGCACTGAGGTCCAGTCAAAACGTTGTGTTGCTGGTTGTTCAAACAGATCAGATACACTGTACATAAATATCACCAAGTCCAACTCCAGTACAACAGGTGGAGCAAAGGGGAAGATACAGAGTGCGGAATATAGATCTCAGCATTGTAGCGCATCAGTTCCAGAGGTAGAGTCCAATGTCCGCAATGGGGGTAGAGGTGAATCGGACAGTACCCCAGCTTATGGAAGGACCGGTTCAGAAGCCTGATATCAGAGGGGAGGAAGCTGTTCCTGAGTCTGGTGGTGCGGGCTTTCAAGCTTCTGTACCTTCTGCCGGACGGGAGCAGGGAGAAGAAGGAATGACCAGGGTGGGACAAGTTACTTGTTAAACTATTCCATTGGACTTAAGACTTCACCCTTGATATATGGTTAATAATATTTAAAGGGAAGGGAAAGATTTTTCAGACACTCTGCTGGCCAGGACAGCTATCAGGTTGCTGCGTGTCTTTTACTGACATGTAACCTTATGGATATTAAAGCATTTTGATCGGAAAGGCAGAACTCACAGCGACATGTTACATTTATATATCACCTTTAACTTATGCACCTGGAATCACAAAAATATCTTAGTGCCTGTGCTCTATAGTAGAAGGTTGTACTAAATGCAGGTACAGCAGGCAGTGAAGAAAGCTAATGGCATGTTGGCCTTTATAACAAGAGGAATCGAATATAGGAGCAAAGAGGTCCTTCTGCAGTTGTACAGAGCCCTAGTGAGACCACACCTGGAGTATTGTGTGCAGTTTTGGTCCCCTAATTTGAGGAAGGACATTCTTGCTATTGAGAGAGTGCAGCGTAGGTTAATTCCCGGGATGGCGGGACTGTCATATGCTGAGAGAATGGAGCAGTTGGGCTTGTACACTCTGGAGTTTAGAAGGATGAGAGGGTATCTCATTGAAACATATAAGATTGTTAAGGGCTTGGACACGCTAGAGGCAGGAAACATGTTCCCGATGTTGGGGGAGTCCAGAACCAGGGGCCACAGTTTAAGAATAAGGAGTAAGCCATTTAGAACGGAGACGAGGAAACACTTTTTCTCACAGAGAGTGGTGAGTCTGTGGAATTCTCTGCCTCAGAGGGCGGTGGAGGCAGGTTCTCTGGATGCTTTCAAGAGAGAGCTAGATAGGGCTCTTAAAGATAGCGGAGTCAGGGGATATGGGGAGAAGGCAGGAATGGGGTACTGATTGGGGATGATCAGCCATGATCACATGGAATGGCGGTGCTGGCTCGAAGGGCCGAATGGCCTACTCCTGCACCTATTGTCTAATGTCTATAAATGATGTTTCTTTGCAGAATAAGTTGTGTCTCGGCTCCAATGGATCGTTTCGCTGAACACCTCCTTGGCCGACGCGATCTCCTGGTTGCCAAATATTTTAACTCCCCCCCCATTCCCACACTGACCTTTCTGTCCTGGGCCTCCTCCACTGCCAGAGTGGGGCCACACACACAAAATGGAGGAACAGCACCTCATATTTCACTTGGGCAGCTTACACCCCAGCGGTATGGAGGTCGATTTCTCTAATTTCAAGTAACCCCTGCATTCCCTCTCCCCGCCCCTCCCCCACCCTGCTAGTTCCACTGTTTATATCCACATAATCCCTTTGTTATCACCTCTCCCACAGCCAACAATGGACCATTGTGGGCTCTTTGGTCGGTGTGGGCTCTGATTTGTTCCGCACCTTTTCAAACCTCTAGATTCCCTCTCCCCCGACTCTCAGCCTGAAGAAGGGTCTCCACCCGAAACGTCACCTGTTCCTTTTCTCCAGAGATGCTGCCGGACCCTCTGAGTTACTCCGGCGTTTTGTGTCTACCTTTGGTGTAAAGCAGCATCTGCAGTTCCTTCCCGCACAAATAGTTTGGTTTATTTACCATATTCCGTTGTATTATGGAGCTTCGGAGATGGAAGCCAGCAGATGGCTTATCTCAATTCTGCAACTGCATGGAATAAATTAGCAAACAGATAGCGTTCAAATGATTACTGGTTTTATAGAAGGTAACACATGGGTGTAGTGTTAAACTGGCTGCCTGTTTAAAGCCGTAAGTGGCAGCAACTTTGCGTACAAACCTATTCACCACAAGGGTGATCGCCTTATGTACTGGTTTAGTTTCTTGTCAAGTGTACCAAGGTACAGTGAAAACGCTTTTGTTGCGTGCTAACCACTCATGCACTGACGCAAGAGAGTGAGAGAGAGAGAGGGAGAGAGAGTAGAGGGTGATTGAGAGTGAGAGAGAGGGTAGAGAGAGAGGAGAGAGAGAGAGAGGGGGAGAAAGCTGGTAGAGAGAAAAAGAGTGATAGAGGTAGTGGGAGAGAGAGAGAGAGGAGAGAGGGAGAGGGAAGAGGAGAGAGAGAGGGAGAGAGAGTAGAGGGTGAGTGTGAGAGAGAGAGAGAGGAAGAGAGAGAGAGAGAGGGGTAGAGAGAATAGAGAGAGCATGGAGAGAGGCAGAGAGCGAGAGAAAAGGGAGAAAGGGGGAGAGGAGGAAGTGGTAGAGAGAGAGTGAGAGAGAGGGAGAGGGAGAGAGAGGGAGATGGAGGGAGTAGAGAGAGAGAGAGAGAGGGAGAGTAGAGAGCGGTAGAGAGAAAGAGTGTGGGTAGAGAGAGGTAGTGCGGACAGACAGACAGACAGACAGACAGACAGACAGACAGACAGACAGACAGACAGAGATTAGCTGGAACTCTCTCAGGTCTGGAGATGGTGAGCATTTGTAGCAGCAAGTCTGGTGAAAATAACCCAGTGATTATTCCACCATCAATTCATTGTAAATGAATGCAGCATTTGTGGAAGGCCTAACGCTGTCTTGTCCCCAAATGAAGCCCCAAAACTCTACCTAACGCCAGTGAAGCGCCTCAAAACATTTGCCGAAAGCGCCCGTGGTCTCCTGCAGAAGATGGGACACAAAGTGCGGGGTAACTCAGCGGGTCAGGGCAGCGTCTCTGGAGAAAAGGAGCGGGTGATGTTTCGGGCCGAGTCCCTTCATCTGCATTCTGAAGAAGAATCCCGACCCAAAACGTCACCTGCCCACGTTCTCCAGAGATGCTGCCTGACCCGCTGAGTTACTCCAGCACTTTGTGCCTTTTTTGTGGTCTTCCCGAAGTAACCCCGACAGTTCCAGCCCTTTTACCTCACGTGGAGATGATCCAGACTCCTGGGATGGTTTTGACGTCCTTTCAGGTCGCGACACAAAGTGCTCAGCGGGTCAGGCAGCATCTTTGGAAAATGTGGATAGGTGACGTTTCAGGTCAGGGTCCTTCGAAGACCCTTCATCAGGCTGAAGAAGGGTCCCCCTCGCATTCCGTATTCGACCATTCTGTCCTGGGTCTCCTCCATGGCCAGAGTGAGTCCCACCGCATATTGGAGGAGCAGCACCTCATATTTCGCTTGGGCAGTTTACACCCCAGCGGTATGAACATTGACTTCTCCAATGTCAGGTAGTCCTTGCTTTCTCCCTCCTCCTCTCCCCCTTCCCAGCTCTCCCACAGCCCACTGTCTCCGCCACTTCCTTTCTTCTTCCACCCCCACACCAGTCTGAAGAAGGGTCTCGACCCGAAACGTCACCCATTCCTTCGCTCCATAGATGCTGCCTGACCCGCTGAGTTACTCCAGCACTTTGTACGTTGTTTTTGGTAAACCAGCATCTGCAGTTACTTGTGCCTCCACCCTGGGGCAGTTTTCCGTGTTGGAGTCTGGCTTCCTGTTGGTACAGATACAAGCCAGTCACGCAGCTGAGAAGGACATAAAAGCAGACTGGCCATCAGTACAGTGAGAACCAAATTCTAATGCAGATGGACCTTATGTCAGCTCAGCATGAGAAGGTTGTGCCAGGGACCTGAATATATAAAATCTGCTCTTCCACAGTAGTGCAGCGGTAACGTTGCTTCATTACAGCGCCAGAGACCCGGGTTCGATCCTGACCACGGGTGCTGTCTATACGGAGTTTGCACGTTCTCCCCGTGACCACGTGGGTTTTCCCCGGGTGCTCCGGTTTCCTCCCACACTCCAAAGACGTGCAGGTTTGTAGGCTAATTGGCTTGTGTGTGTGTGAATGGTCCCTAGTGTGTGTAGGGTAGTGTCAATGTGCTGATGTCGGCGCGGACTCGGTGGGCCGAAAAGGAAGCCTGTTTCCGCGTTGTATCTCTGAACTAAACTAAAAGAGGGAGTTAGATTTGACACAGAATGGTGGATCTATGGAATTCTCTGCCACAGAAGGTAGTTGAGGCCAGTTCATTGGCTATATTTAAGAGGGAGTTAGATGTGGCCCTTGTGGCTAAAGGGATCAGGGGGTATGGAGAGAAGGCAGGGATGGGATACCGAGTTGGATGATCAGCCACGATCGTATCGAATGGCGGTGCAGGCTCGAAGGGCCGAATGGCCTACTCCTGCACCTATTTTCTATGTTTCTATGTAAACTAAACTAAACTATAATCAGAGCAAGCAATCAGAGCTGGAAATGCTCGGCAGGTCAGGCAGCATCAGTGGGGAGGAAACCGAGTTAACATGTCAGACAGGTGGCCCCTTTGCAAGACAACTGACTATGGACCGAGTGGTAAAGAATTGGACAGGTCATCGAGGATAAGATCGAGGATAACTTCATCGAGGATAACCCTGCATCAGTCTGAAGAAGGCAGGTGAGGCAGCATCTATGGAGTGAAGGAAATAGGCAACGTTTCGGGAGTTTCTCCAGCAATTTTGTCCACCTTTGAGGATAAGCGTCAGGAAGTCATGATGCAGCTTTATAGGACGTTGGTTGGGCTGCATCATGGAGTATTGTGTGCAGTTTAGTTCAGTTTACCAAACAAAGATGGGGGTTGAGGACGCCATCATCCATCTGCTCCATCGTTCCTACGCTCACCTGGATAAATCGTAAGAGCCCTGGCTCCACCAAGATGCAGCGCAAGAACGCCACAGGAGATCCTTCTTCCCTGTGGCTATCAAACTGTACAACTCCTCCCCCTTCTGTCGTGGGGGTAGACTGACTGACTCCCCTTCCCCCCACAATCTTTGCACATCCCCAATCACTTTAATTTCATGTTTCATGCATCTTGTGTTTTTATGACTGTTGGCAGATCAATTTCCCTCCTGGGATAAATAACGTTCTATCGTATCGTAGATTAGTTTAGAGATACAGCGCGGAAACAGGCCCTTCGGCCCACCGAGTCCTTGCTGGCAAACAATCACCCCGTACACTATCGCTATCCTACACACACACACACACACACACACACGTGGGCCAACTTACAGTCTCTACCGGAGCCAATTAACCCACAAAGCTGTACGTCTTTGGAGTCAGATTTCTGGTCACCCCCTTACAGGAAGGATGTGGAGGCTTTGGAGAGGGTTCAGCTGAGGTAGTTTACCAGAATGATGTGTGGGAAGGAACTGCAGATGCTGGTTTAAATCGAAGATAGACACAAATTGCTGGAGTAACTCAGCGGGACAGGCAGCATCTCTGGAGAGAAGGAACGGGTGATGTTTCGGGTCGAGACCCTTCTCCAGACTTGATGCCTGGATTTGGGGGTGGTTAGCTACAGGGAGAAGTTGGACAGATTTCCCTGATACTCTGAAGGTCCAGGAAGACCTGATGGATGTATATAAAATGATGAGAGGCATAGTTAGGCGGGGAGAAGAAGGAATGACCGGGGTGGGACAAGTCTTTGAGTATGTCGGCTGCTTTTACGAGGCAGCGTGAAGTGTAGATGGACTGGGCCACATCAGTGATGGGGAGCCCGGTCTGTGTGGTGGACTGGGCCACGTCTGCAACTGTCCGCAATTTCTGGCAGTCTTGGGCACAGCTATTCCCAGACCAACCTGTGATGCAACACGACAGATGAAGGAGTGGGTCGACTGGGCTTGTATTCACTGGAATTTAGAAGAATGAGAGGGGATCTTATAGAAACATATAGAACTCTTAAAGGATTGGACAGGCTAGATGCAGGAAAAATGTTCCCCATGTTGGGGGAGTCCAGAATCACGGGGTCACCGTTTAAGAATAAGGGGTCGGCCATTTAGGACTGAGATGAGTAAGTAAGTAAGTAAGTACATTTTATTTATATAGCACGTTTAAATCAACTCGCGTTGAAACCAAACTGCTTTACATAGAAAAAATAATTACGTTTCCGTACATCCATAGAAAAAAGATGAGGAAAAGCTTTTTCACCCAGAGAGTTGTGAATCTGTGGAATTCTCTGCCACAGAAGGCAGTGGAGGTCAATTCGCTGGATGTTTTCAAGAGAGAGTTAGATTTAGCTCTTAGGGCTAAAGGAATCAAGGGATATGGGGAGCAAGCAGGAACGGGGTACTGATTTTGGATGATCAGCCATGATTATATTGAATGGCGGTGCTGGCTCGAAGGGCCGAATGGCCTTCTCCTGTACCAATTTGTCTATGTTCTATGACAGTGTGCTTTCTAGGGTGCACCTGTAGACATGGTCTACAGTGGAAACAAGCCAAATCTCCTCATCTTCCTCAGGGAGTAGATGTTAGTATGGCTTCTGGGCTGTTGCATCACTGTGGTTGGGCCTTGCTTCTGGGCTATCGCATCACTGTGGTTAGGCCTTGCTTGCCGACTTTAACATCCCAGTACAACAAAAATACCCTGCTTTGCGGAATAAAACCAGGGAGCGATAGAAGTACAGCAGAATGCCATTCAGCCCTTGGATGTCATGCTAGCCCTCTGTATCAGCTGAGCAGCTAACCTTCCCCATTCTAAAGGTAATTGCAGTCATACAGCATGAAAACAGGCCCTTCAGCCCATCTTGACCATACCCCTTCTACACCAGTGCCACCCGCCTGCGTTTGGTCCATTTCCCTCGAAACCTTTCCTATCCATGTACCTGTTCAAGCATCTTTTAAACGCTGTTATGGTACCTGTTTAGTTTAGTTGAGCTTTTCTGTTCCGTTTCTTATTATTGTCAGGTTTGCTGAGGTACAGTGAAAAGCTTTGTTGCTGCCTGCTATCCAGTCAACAGCAAGACATTCCATGATTAAAATCAAGCTGTCCACAGTGTACAGATACAGATGTGCAAGGTAAAATCCAGTATATTCGATGAAAGCCAGTTCAAAGGGCTCCAGTGAGGTGGATGGGAGGTCAGGATCGCACTGTAGTTGGTGGGAGGATGGTTCAGTCGCCTGATAACAGCTGGGAAGAAACTGTCCCTGAATCTGGAGGTGTGCGTTCGTTTTCACACTTCTGTACCTCTTGCCTAGTGGGAGAGGGGAGAAGAGGGGGTGAGACTCTAGTCTTGCTGTTAACCATGTTACTTTTAGAAGACCCAAAAAATTGCATTACCCACAACAGCGACATCTGGAGACAATTGACTTTTAGATGCCATTGTTTTCAGATGTGGTTTTGTCCGAAGAAGGGTCTCGACCCGAAATGTCACCCATTCCATTTCTCCCGAAATGCTGTCTGACCTGTTGAGTTACTCCAGCATTTTGTGTCTATCTTCATGAAAAGATTGTTAGAAAAAAAGTAACGTTCAAAAAATAAAATACGTTTTTATTGTTCAATGAACTTCCATTTCGGCCTTGATACTTTTAGTTTAGTTTAGTTTAGAGATACAGCGCAAAAACAGGCCCTTCGGCCCACCGAGTCCGTGCCGACCAGCGATCCCTGCACACTAACACAGGCTAGGGACAATTTACAATTATATCAAAGCCAATTACCCTGCAAACCTGCATGTCAATTGCCCCCAGTGTGTAGGGAGTGGATAGAATAGAACTAGTGTGAACGGGTGATCATTGGGCAGCATAGACTCGATGGGCCGAAGGGCCTGTTTCCATCCTATATCTCCAAAACTTAAAGTAAAAAACTAAAACCATTTATTTTAAAAGCTAATTATTCCTTGGCTCTGTGGTCTGATCAACCAGTTTGAGAAGATCTATGCTGGTGAGAAAAATAACTTAGTTATAATAACTTTCAAAGTGCCTGGGGAAGTCGTCTCAGAGTTCTGAGGTGGCAGTTTCACTTCCTGAAGTGGCCTTTCTTCCCGTGTTTAAGAATTCCACCCTACCTTGCTGGCTCACCAAAAGAATGAACATTTAATATTTATATTCTGACATGAATTTAGCAGCAAAGGACCCAGATTCAATCCAGACCTCGGGTGCTGCCTGTACGGAGTTTGCACGTTCTCCCTGTGACCGCGTGGGTTTTCTCCAGAAGCTCAAGGTTCCTCCCACGTCCCAAAGACGTACAAGTTAATTGGCCTCTCTACATTGCCCCTGGTGTAGTTTAGTTCAGAGATACCGCGTGGAAACAGGCCCTTCGGCCCACCGCGTCCGTGCCGACCAGCGATCCCCACTGACACTACGTTGCACACACACTGCGGACAATTCACAATTGTACCAAGCCGATTAGCCTACAATCATGTACTGGAGTGTGGGAGGAAACCGGAGCACCCGGAGAAAACCCACGCAGGTCACGGGGAAAGCGTAGAAACTCCACACCCGTAGTCAGGATCGAACCTGGGTCTTTGGCGCTGTAAGGCAACTCTACCACTGCGCCACAACCTTCCATTTCCAGGCGAAAGATAATTCCTTCGCCACAAACAAGGAGCAGGTATAAGATTTTGAATCCTGAAACCGAACGACCACAAATATATAGTCATACACCACGGAAACAGGCCGTTCGGCCCAAGTTGCCCATGCCGACCAAATTCCCCATCTACACTAGCGCTATCTGCTCATGTTTGGCCTGTATCCCTCCAACCCTTTCCTATCCATGTACCTGTCCAAATGTCTGTTAAATGTTGTTATAGAACCTGCCTCAACTACTTACTCTGGCAGCTCGTTCCATTCACCCTCTGTGGGAAAAAGTTACCCTTCAGGTTCCTATTCAATCTTTCCCCTCTCATCTTAAACCTGTGTCCTCTGGTTCTTGATTCCTCTCCCATGGTTGAAACATTTATCCTTTCTATTCCCATTATGGTCTTATACACATCTGTACCTTTGAAAGAAAACCAGAATTTACAGAGGTACAGTTTTCATCAATCGGCATCTAAAAGTGTTTTTAAACTGTTTGCTCACATTACTCAACCAGTCTAAACTCACCATTTCTCTCCAGTGTGTGTCCAAGCTCAATACGGGGATCGCTGGTCGGCGAGGACTCGTTGGGCCAAAGGGCCTGTTTTGTCTAAGCTAAGCTACAAACTAAACTAAACTGCTCAAAGCGCTGCCTTGCCTGCCCTAGGTCTCCGTTCCCATGTGCTCAATGGTTTTACTTTTAGACTTTAGCGATGCAGTGTGGAAACAGGCCCTTTGGCCCATCGAGTCAGTTATTAAAGATGGGACAGCAGCACATTTGGAAAGTGGTGAAATCATTGGACAAAGTCAGCATGGATTTACGAAAGGTAAATCATGTCTGACGAATCTTATAGAATTTTTTGAGGATGTAACTAGTAGAGTGGATAAGGGAGAACCAGTGGATGTGTTGTATCTGGACTTTCAGAAGGCTTTCGACAAGGTACCACATAAGAGATTAGGATACAAACTTAAATCACATGGTATTGGGGGTTCAGTATTGATGTGGATAGAGAACTGGCTGGCAAACAGGAAGCAAAGAGTAGGAGTAAACGGGTCCTTTTCACAATGGCAGGCAGTGACTAGTGGGGTACCGCAAGGCTCAGTGCTGGGACCCCAGCTATTTACAATTTATATTAATGATCTGGACGAGGGAATTGAAAGCAACATCTCCAAGTTTGCGGATGACACTAAGCTGGGGGGCAGTGTTAGCTGTGAGGAGGATGCTAGGAGACTGCAAGGTGACTTGGATAGGTTGGTTGAGTGGGCAAATGTTTGGCAGATGCAGTATAATGTGGATAAATGTGAGGTTATCCACTTTGGTGGCAAAAACGGGAAGGCAGACTATTATCTAAATGGTGGCCGATTAGGAAATGGGGAGATGCAGCGAGACCTGGGTGTCATGGTACACCAGTCATTGAAAGCAGGCATGCAGGTGCAGCAGGCAGTGAAGAAAGCGAATGGTATGTTGGCCTTCATAGCAAGAGGATTTGAGTATAGGAGCAGGGAGGTTCTACTGCAGTTGTACAGAGTCTTGGTGAGACCACACCTGCAGTATTGCGTACAGTTTTGGTCTCCAAATCTGAGGAAGGACATTATAGCCATAGAGGGAGTGCAGAGAAGGTTCACCAGACTGATTCCTGGGATGTCATGACTTTCATATGAAGAAAGACTGGATAGACTTGGCTTATACTCGCTAGAATTTAGGAGATTGAGAGGGGATCTTATAGAAACGTACAAAATTCTTATGGGGTTGGACAGGCTAGATGCAGGAAGATTGTTCCCGATGTTGGGGAAGTCCAGGACAAGGGGTCACAGCTTAAGGATAAGGGGGAAATCCTTTAAGACCGAGATGAGGAGAAACCTTTTCACACAGAGAGTGGTGAATCTCTGGAACTCTCTGCCACAGAGGGTAGTTGAGGCCAGTTCATTGGCTATATTTAAGAGCGAGTTAGATGTGGCCCTTGTGGCTAAAGGGATCAGGGGGTATGGAGAGAAGGCAGGTACGGGATACTGAGTTGGATGATCAGCCATGATCATATTGAATGGCGGTGCAGGCTCGAAGGGCCGAATGGCCTACTCCTGCACCTATTTTCTATGTATCTATGTATCTATGAGGCCACGCCGACCAGCGATCACTAGCGCTACCCTACGCACACTAGGGACAATTTGCAATTTTACCGAAGCCAATTAATCTACAAACCTGCACATCTTTGGAGTGTGGCAGGAAACCCGAGCACCCGGAGAAAACCCACGCAGGTCACGGGGAGAATGTCCAAACTCCATACAGACAGCGCCCGTACTCAGGATCAAACCCGGGTCTCAGCCGCTGCAAGGCAGCAACTCTACCGCTGCGCCATCGTGCCGTGGAGGGCGTCTATAAAAATGGGATCACAAAATGGGAGTAAATATGTGGTTGATGTTTGTCATGGACTCTGTGAGCCTGAGGGCCTGTTTCCGTGCTGTCTCTCTCTATGACTCTGAATTCTATTGAGTTAAAGTAATAATTAACCTTGGATCGTTTCATCAAATCGATTCTTCAGCTAGAGGGGAGTACAGCTATGAGGGGCTGACAGAAAAGCGGATTGAGTCCCAGATCAGATCAGTTCAGAAGATTGGACAAAATGTGTAGGAAAGAACTGCAGGTGCCGGTTTAAATCGAAGATAGACACAAAATGCTGGAGTTACTCAGTGGGACAGGCAGCATCTCTGGAGAGAAGGAATGGGCGACATTTCTGGGTCTGCAGGAAGGTCTCGACCCGAACGTCACCCATTCCTTCTCTCCAGAGATGCTGCCTGTCCTGCTGAGTTACTCCAGCATTTTGTGTCTACCTTCAGGAGATTGGACATGGCTTGAGGGGAGAAATGACCTCCTTGTGCCCTTATTTCTTACAATCTTACATTCAAAGTTTAGTTTTAGTTTAAACATGCGGAAACAGGCCCTTCGGCCGTCCGAGTCTGTGCCGACCAGCGATCACTATCCTACACACTAGGGATAATTTACCATTTACCAAAGTCAATTAACCTATAAACTCGTACATCTTTGGCTAGATCTATGTTATCTCACTTCATCGTCCACTCCTTGCACTCTAGGGACAATTTACAGAGGGCTGATTAACCGACAAACCCGCATGTCGTAGGGATATGGTAGAGAGCCGGAGCACCTGGAGAAAACCCACGCAGGTCACAGGGAGAATGTACAAACTCTGTACAGACAGCACCTGTAGTCAGGATCGAACCCGGGTCTAAGGTGCTGTAAGGCAGCAACTCTACCGCTGCACCACTCTGCCGCATCAAAGATGAACCTAGTAATGCGACTAAGGTGGGGGAGGGACGGAGAAAGAGGGGATGCAAGGTTTACTTGGAGTTAGAGAAATCAATAGTCACACTCTGGAGTTTAGAAGGATGAAAGGGCATCTCATTGAAACATATAAGATTGTTAAGGGTTTGGACACGCTAGAGGCAGGAAACTTGTTCCCGATGTTGGGGGAGTCCAGAACCAGGGGCCACAGTTTAAGAATAAGGGGTAAGCCATTTAGAACGGAGACGAGGAAACACTTTTTCTTACAGAGAGTGGTGAGTCTGTGGAATTCTCTGCCTCAGAGGGCGGTGGAGGCTGGTTCTCTGGATGCTTTCAAGAGAGAGCTAGATAGGGCTCTTAAAAATAGCAGAGTCAGGGGATATGGGGAGAAGGCAGGAACGGGGTACTGATTGGGGATGATCAGCCATGATCACATTGAATGGCGGTGCTAGCTCGAAGGGCCAAATGGCCTACTCCTGCACCTACTGTCTATTGTCTATTGTCTATTGTCACACCGCTGGGTTGTAAACTGCCCAAGCGAAATATGAGGTCCTCCAATTTGCGTTTGGCCTCACTCTGACAGTGGAAGAGTTTCGGGACAGAATGGTCAGTGTGGGAATGGGAAAGGGAGTGAAAGCGTTTGGCAACCGGGAGATCGGGTAAGCCTAGGCGCACTGAGCGAAGGTGTTCAGCGAAATGATCGCCCAGTCTGCGTTTGGTCTCGCCGATGTATAAGAGTCCACACCTTGAACAACAGATACAGTAGATGAGGTTGGCGGGGGTTAAACTGAGGCAGCTGGTACCTAATGCGTAGTGCTTACTTGATCATTAAATTATCCTCGGTGCTAGTTCAAGATGAGTTGTAAGTCCTGCTAGTCAACATTCCGTCTTCAGCGAACACCACCAAAAGAATATGAATTGTTTAGTTAGCTTCCACTGTTTACAAACTGGCAGCTGTGTTTGCCGATGTAACAGCAGCCTCCGGAGGTCAACCGGTTCGTCTGTTGGGAGTATGGAGATGTATTTGTGAGGCATCATAAAGAGTTACTCATATTTCATCATTATGAAGATAGACAGGAGGAACAGGCAGCAACTCTGGAGGGAAGGAATGGGTGACGTTTCGGGTCGAGACCCTTCTTCAGACTGAGAGTTAGGGGAGAGGGAGACATAGAGATATGGAAGGGCAAGGTGTGAAAACGAGAGATCAACGGGGACGAAGTTCAAGGAAAATGTGGAATAGATCATTGTTAGCTGGGGAATGTGACTATGTTATACAATATATATTTACACACATATATATACACACACACACACATATACACACACACACACACACACATGTACACACACACATATATATTCATACACACATATATACACACACAGAGACACACACATACATACACACACACACATATACACACACATATACACACACACATATATATACATACACACATATATACACACACAGAGACACACACACATACATACACACACACACACATATACACACACACATATATATATAAACACACACACCCACACACACACAGACACACACACATATACCACATATACACACACACACACACATATATACACACATACACACACACACACACACACACACATATACACACATATACACACACATACACACACACACACACACACACACACACAGACACACACACATATACACACAGACACACACACACACACACACACACACACACACATATACACACATATACACACACACACACACACACACATATACACACATACACACATATACACACACACACACACACACACATATATACACACATACACACACACACACACACACATACACACACATATATATACACATATACACAGATACACACACATATATATACATATACACACATACACACACACACATATGCACATACACACACATATACACACACACATATATATATATATACACACACACACACATACACACATGTTCACACATGTATATACATATACACACAGATAGAGATAGATAGATAGATAGATAGATAGATAGATAGATAGATAGATAGATAGATAGATAGATAGATAGATAGATTACAAAGGAACTGCAGATGCTGGTTTACACCAAAGTTAGACACAAAATGCTGGCGTAACTCGACGGGACAGGCAACATCTTTGGATAGAAAGGTGATGTTTCGGGTTGAGACCACTCTTCAGACTGAGAGTCAAGGAAGAGGGAGACACGGAGATAAGGAAGGGCAAGGTGTGTAAAATATATGTATAGCACAATAATTGCTATGGCCTGTTAATTGAGGTGGCTGCAGATACTTCACCTCTGATGCTCCTTGTACCAACAAGAGCAAGTATGAGCATCAGAGACATGCGGCACGGTGGCACAGCGGGAAGAGCCACTGCCTCACAGCGCCAGGGATCCGGGTTCAATCCTGACCTCAGGTGCTGTTTGCCTGTGTGGAGTTTGCACGTTCTCCCTGTGATCGCGTGGGTTTCCTCCGGGTGCTCCACCTTCCTCCCACATCCCTGCGACATGCGCGTTTGCAGGTTGATTGGCCTCGATGTGTAGGGAGTGGATGAGAAAACGGGATAACATGGAACTAGTGTGAACCGGTGATCGATGGTCGACGTGGACAAGGTGGGCCGAAGGGCCTGTTTCCACGCTGTATATCAAAACTAAAATCTCTAGACATCCCAACATCTCTCTTTTGCAGAGTGACGCCAGCACTTTGGGCCTTTTCATTGTACCAGAGATGCTGCCTGACCTGCTGAGTAAAAGGCCTGTCTCACGAGTCTGCGGTCATTGGCGGCGAAACAGGAAGAATCTACCGCTCCTGGGCCGCCATAGACCGCGCACTCGGTCAAACGCACAATTCCGGGGCCGTGCGGCGTTGTTCCCAACACCGCACGGTGCTAAAATAAAACCAACACTGTTCAAAAAACTGAGGCACGAGTGCGGCACGGCCGCCGCCACAGCCGCCGCCAGTGTGGCACGAGCGCCGTGCGTCGAACCTGCACCGCCACAGCCTCCGCCAGTGACGCACGGCCGCCGCCACAGCCCCGCAGATCCTAAATGACGTCATCGCAGTCGGCCCGCCCTTTTATTTTACTTACCGCAAGCTCGTGGGACCAGCCGTATTTAATCACTCGGCCCCCGCGCAGCAACCGTGCGGCGCTCACGTGGCATAGGCTCGGCGCTCTCGCCGTTGCCGTGTGGTCCCCTCTACCGGCGACGCCGCGCTTCACCGCCGATGACCGCAACACCGTGAGACAGAGCCTTTACTCCAGCACTTTGTGTCCTTTTTGGAGAGTTACCTTTCTTGTAGAATTCCTCCAGCACTTTATGTCTTTTTGGTTGAAAACCAGAGATGCTGCCTGACCAGTTGAGTCTGAAGAAGGGTCTCGACCAGAAACATCGCCTATTCCCTTCGCTCCATAGATGCTGCCTCACCCGCTGAGTTTCTCCAGCATTTTTGTCTACCTTTGATTTTTCCAGCATCTGCAGTTCTTTCTTTAACAAACTGTGGAGTTACTCTAGCACTTGGTGTCTTTTTTCTAGAGTTACTCCAGCACTTTGTGCCTTTTTGTGATAAACCAGCATCAGCAGTTCAGTGAGACCAAGCGTAGGCTTGGCGATCGTTTCGCCGAACACCTCCGCTCAGTCTGAAGAAGGGTTTCGGCCTGAAACGTTGCCTATTTCCTTCGCTCCATAGATGCTGCTGCACCCGCTGAGTTTCTCCAGCACTTTTGTCTATCAGCAGTTCCTTGTTTCTCTCTAAACTTGATACTAGGGCACGAATGGATGCAGTGGCCAGGTCTCTACCTGTTGCCATTAGGGAAGCAGAAATGACACAGCTAAAAACAGAAACAGAACCCATAGTGAGCGGAGTGAGTAGACTTGAGTCCGACACCAGCTCTAGGGGGCCTGGGCTGACACAGCAGCCACGTCTGAGACTGATGTGTCAATGTTATCTCACTTAATGTCTTCCCGCCTCCCAATATGCATGAGACAGAGATATTTAATGAAAAGCAGGTACACTCTTGTCCTTGAGCAAGCAGGAAAGACACAACACTCTCTGCATTATTAGTCGTGGAACAAAATTGAATTGATGTCAACAGTATCAAGGCAAAAGGGTCGGCACGGTGGCGCAGCGGTAGAGCTGCTGCCTCACAGTGCCAGAGACGGGGTTCGATCCCAACTACGGGTTCTGTCAGTATGGAGTTTGTACGTTCTCCCCGTGACCTGCGTGGGTTTTCTCCGGGATCTCCGCTTTCCTCCCACACTCCAAAGACGTGCAGGTTTGTAGCTTAATTGGCTTTGGTAAAGATTGTAAATTTCCCCTAGAGTTCATACTGATTGGGGATGATCAGCCATGATCACATTGAATGGCGGTGCTGGCTCGAAGGGCCGAATGGCCGACTCCGGCACCTATTGTCTATTGTCTATTGTAGGACAGTACTAGTGTACGGAGATCGCTGGTCGGCGTGGACTTGGCGGGCCGAAGGCCCTGTTTCCGCTTTGTATCTCTAAACTGAAGTAAACAGGGCCCTTTTCCGTTACAATAACGACCACTCCACGGGGAATGCACAATGTGAAGACAATTGAGAGACTTTCATAGTCATACAGCCTGGAAACAGGCCCTTCAGCCCAACTTGTCCACACCACCCAACATGCCCCAGCTACACTAGTCCCACCTGCCCGTGTTTGCCCCATATCACTCCAAACCTGTCCTATCCATGTACCTGTCTAACTGCCTAATATTGGGATAGTCGCTGCCTCAACTACCTAATGATGTGATAGAACGCCTTGTGATTTCAAAGTAATTTGGGGTCCTGATCATTCAATCCGGTAAATTTTATTTTGTTCAACTCTACAACTGACCCAGTAACTAACTGATGAAGCATCTTCTACTGGCTTCACAAGTTGCAGCCTCTTCTCTTATCTCACACCCTTTTGTTTCCTTCTCATCTCTGGCCTTTGTCCACTCGTCTGCCAATGGACCCCCTACCACACCGCCCCCCCCCCCAGGTGGGGCACAGGGGAGAGAAGGGGGAGAAAAGAGGGGGTTCGTTAGTTAGAGGTTACCTAAAATTGGAGAATTCAACGTGCACACCGCATGGTTGATTAGAGTTCAGAGATAGCGCGACAACAGGCCCTTCGGCCCACCCAGTCCATGCCAACCAGCGATCCCCGCACACTAACACTATCCTACACACACTAGGGGTAATTTAAAATTACACCCCCCCCCCCAGCTAGTTAACTTACAAACCCCTACGTTCTCCAGAGCGCCCGGAGAAAACCCACACGGTCACGGGGAGAACTTCTCAAGCACCCGTAGTCAGGATCGAACCCGGGTCCCTGGCGCTGTGGGGCAGCAACTCTACCGCTGCGGCACCGTGCCGCCCCTCTGCGCCACCATGCCGCCCCTTGTAAGCTACCCAAGTGGAATATGAGGTGTTGGTCCACCAGTGGTGTTGAAGGTATCTTGGAGTGGATGCCTTTCCATGCAGTGATCAGTCAAAACGTAGTCTCAGAAAATATATGGGTCCAGCTGCATGTTATGTCAGACCCAGGTTGTATGTCTGAATGTTACCCTCTCTCTCTCTCTCTCTCTCTCTCTCTCTCTCTCTCTCTCTCTCTCTCTCTCTCTCTCTCTCTCTCTCTCTCTCTCTCTCCGAGAATCTCAGCCTGCATGGGCACTATCGACGTAATTTAAAAATTGAGTCCAAGGCTAAAAATGGAAGTCTGGTACTCTTGGTGAAAAATCACTTCACAAAACCCATTACAAATAATGCAAAGATTGTTGGAAATGAGTTCACTGAACACAGTTTCTAATAATAATATTCCTGTAAGGAGAAACTAATCTAGGCTGTATTGACGAGCTGCAGATACAGCCCCGCCAAGCTTTCCGACTTAAGTGGACGATGTGACCAAAGAATTGTATCTTCCTAAAGTCCGTCAAAGAGATGATTTAGAGCATAGAACTACGGTACAGGAACAGGCCCTTCAGCCCACAATGTCTGTGCCGTACATGATGCCAAGACCAACTCTTATCTGCCTGCACATGATCCATATCCCCCCATTCCCTGCATATCCATGGGCCTATCCAAAAGTCTCTTATTCACCACTATCGTATCTGCCTCCGCCACCACCCCCCCGGCAGTGCGTTCCAGGCACTCGCCACCCTCCTTGTAAAACAACGTGCCCCGCATATGAAACATATATAGGTGTATGGAACGAGCTGCCGGAGGAGGTACTTGAGGCAGGTACTATAGCAACGTATAAGAAACATTTGGATAGGTACAGGAATAGGACAGGTCTGGAGGAATATGGGCCAAACGCAGGCAGGTGGGACTTGTGTAGATGGGGCACATTGGTCGGTGTGGGCAGGTAAGACCAAAGCACCCTATGACTCCATATCTTATTTTAACTTTGCACCCCCCACTCTAAAGCAATGCCCTCTAATAGTTGATATTTCCATCCTGGGGTAAAGAGGTTGTAGGTAGGAACTGCAAGTGCTGGTTTAAACAGAGGATAGACACAAAATGCTGGAGTAACTCAGTGGGACAGGCAGCGTCTCTGGAGAAAAGGAACGTGTGGCGTTTTGGGTCGAGACCCACCTTCAGAGTCCCGACCCCAAACGTCACCCATTCCTTCTCTCCAGCTGAGTTACTCCAGCATTTTGTGTCCACCTGGGGAAAATGGTTCTGACTGTCTACCCTATCTACAGCTCTCCTGGTTTCATAAGCTTCTGTCAGGAGTCCCTGCAACCTCTGGTGTTCCAGATTTGTGGGCTACTTCCTGAAGCCTATAGTTACAACAACCAGGGCGGTCACGGTGGCGCAGCGGTAGAGTTGCTGCCTTACTGTGAATGCAGCGCCGGAGACCCGGGTTCGATCCCGACTACGGGTGCTGTCTGTATGGAGTTTGTACGTTCTCCCCGTGAGCTGCGTGGGTTTTCTCCGAGATCTTCGGTTTCCTCCCACACTCCAAAGACGTGCAGGTTTGTAGATAAAAATTGTCCCTAGTGGGTGTTGGATAGTGTTAATGTGCGGGGATAGCTGGTCGGCGCGGACCCGGTGGGACGATGGGCTTGTTTCCACGCTGTATCTCTAAACTAAACTAAACCAAACTTTGCGATAGTCCCTCCCTCGACTACCTCCTGCGGCAGCTCGTTCCATACACTTATGTCAAAGTAATGGGCCTGTCCCACGAGCATGCGACTGCATGCGGCAAGCGCGACCATACCAGAAGCGGGGGCCGCGCGGAAGTCGAGTGATCCCCGTACAGGGCCGGTCCCACCAGCATGCGACTGCATGCGGCAAGCGCGACCAAACCGGAGGCGGGGGCCGCGCGGAGGTCGAGTGATCCCCGTACAGGGCCGGTCCCACCAGCATGCGACTGCATGCGGCAAGCCGCGCGGAGGTCGAGTGAGTGACGTGAAGTTCGAGCGAAGTCCGCGCTTGACGTACGGCGTCGAGATGCTGCGCACGCCTGTCGAGGCGGTGCGTACGGCATTGAGGCGGCTGCGGGCCGGCAGGCCGTTGCCGTGCGGAAATTTTCAACAGTGTCAGTTTTTCGGAGCCCCGCGTGATGTCGGGAACCAGCTCCGCACAACTCCATACGGCTCCGGCGATCGAAGTGGAACCGGCCCCGCGAGGCCGTACGGCTCAAGCGACCACGTTAGGTCTCGCATGCTGGTGGGACAGGCCCTTAACCTACAGTCACCTTTGTCATTGTAATTAAACTGGGAGGAAGCAAACACTGTGAACGGCGCAACTGTAATCATGTATCGTCTTTCCGCTGACTGGTTAGCACGCAACAAAAGCTCTTCACTGTACCTCGCTACACGTGACAATAAACTAAACTCAACTTTAGTAAGGTGTCTTGAAGGTGCATTTACCACATGGGGGTCTGAGCAATATTACCCCCATTTGTACCGTGATGAACATATCGAGGGTTAGCTGAGGGGACCTCACTGGTGGACACAGTGGTTTGTTGGAACTTTAATTGTCACATGTACCGAGGTACAGTGAAAGCCCTTTTTGCCTGCAGTTCAGTAAAACTATTACTGCACGTAAGCCCATGTATAGGCCAGCACAGTAGCGCAACGGTAGCTTTGCTGCCTTACAGCGCCAGAGACCCGGCTTCGATCCTGACGACGGGTGCTGTCTATGTGGAGTTTGTACGTTCTCCCCGTGACCTGCGTGGGTTTTCTCCGGGTGCCCCCGGTTTCCTCCCCCACTCCAAAGACGTGCAGGTTAGTAGTTTAATTGGCTTTAGTGAAATTGTAAAACTGTCCCTATTGTGTGGGATAGTGCTAGTGTTCGGGGTGATCGCTGGTCGGCACGGACTCGGTGGGCTGAAGGGCCTGTTTCCACACTGTATATCTAAAGTCTAAAGTCACATCTTAGATTGAGTCCAAGTGTACAGAAATAGTACACTGAGATAGGTTTGCCACCATTTCCAAGTTGTAGTTGTTATAAATGTTGAGTTTTTAACCTGACCATGAAGGCCCGTTGCCCTGGCAACATTGCAGGGTCGGCCGGGCCAAGCGTAGCTGTGGTGACCTCCGCCGCTGCTCCACCGCTGTAGGCCGCGTCCGGTCCACGTGCTCGGCCTCTTGCAGCGACCCCCGGTCCAGCCGAGCCCCAGGCTGCTGCAGGGCCTCCAGTGGCCACTCCCCCGTCTAGGCCGTGCACTCCCTCCCGCAGCCGGTCTGCCCGCCGGCCTTTGTCACGCCATCTTGAATCTCCTGATTCAATCCTGACCTTGGGTGCTGTCAGTGTGGAGTTTGCACGTTCTCCCTGTGACCGCGTTGCTTTCCTCCGGGTGCTCCGGTTTCCTCCCACGTCCCAAAGACGTGCGGGTTTGTGGGTTAATTGCCCCCAGTGTGTAGGGAGTGGATGAGTAAGTGCAACAGCATAGAACAAGCGTGAATGAGTGATCGATGTTCAGCATGCACTCGTTGGGACGAAGGGCCCGTTTCCATGCCCTATCTTTCAATCACTCACTCAGTTGGAATAGATAAAGGTGAATACACAGAGTTATTTACCCAGGGTAACGGAATCAAGAACTAGTGGGTCAGGCAGCATCCTTGGAGAACATGGATAACTGATGTTTCGTGTCGAGACCCTTCTTCAGACTGAGAGTCGGGGGAGAGGGAAACTCAGTCTGGACCCGAAACGTCACCTATTCCTTCTCCCCAGATATGCTGCCTGTCCCGCTGAGTTACTCCAGCACTTTGTGTCCATCTTCAGTGTGAACCAGCATCTGCAGTTCCCCCCTCCACGACAAGCATGACGTAATGAAGGACAAAGTCACCTTCTTCAAATTATTTTTAAATGATTTTTGCCTTGACCGTATTAGTCTCCCGTTGCATGGAAGGAAGGTTCAGGCAGATGACGGAGGCAGAGCCAGCCAGCCTGGCAGATTTAAAACGGACTGATTGCTGCGGTCAATATATCAATGTAATTCTGCGCTGGAACTGTTTTTTATCAGGGCTGATGTCTTGGGGACTAGAAAGGTGCGATTTGCTGATAGAAATCTCAATTTGCAGCTCCAGGAGTTGTGGAATGAAAAAAGAACGGCAGATTTGCTGCTGGTTTATACCAAAGATAGACACAAATTGCTGGAGTCACTCAGCGGGTCAGGTAGGATCTCTGGAGAACATGGATAGGTGACGTTTCGGGTCGGGACCCTTCTTCGGTGGGGGGATGGGGGAGAAATTGGAAGTGAGGGAAATTAGCCATAGAAACATAGACAATAGGTGCAGGAGGAGGCCATTTGGCCCTTCTAGCAGGCACCGCCATTCATTGTGATGATGGCTGATCATCCACAATCAGTAACCCGTGCCTGCCTTCTCCCCATATCCCCTGATACCGCCAGCCCCTGGAGCTCTATCTAACTCTCTTTTAAATTCACCCAGTGAAATGGCCTCTACTGCCTTCTGTGGCAGGGAATTCCACAAATTCACAACTCTCTGGGTGACAACGGTTTTCCTCATCTCAGTTTTAAATGACCTCCCCTTTATTCTAAGACTGTGGCCCCTGGTTCTGGACTCGCCCAACATTGAGAACATTTTTCCTGCATCTAGCTTGTCCAGTCCTTTCATAATGTTTCTATAAGAGACCTGCTCATCCTCCTAAATTCCAGTGAATACAAGCCCAGTCTTTCCAATCTTTCCTCATATGACAATCCCGCCATCCTGGGGATTAACCTCGTGAACTTATGCTGCACTCCCTCAATAGCAAGGATGTCCTCAAATTAGGGGACCAAAACAGCACACAATACTCCAGATGCGGTCTCACCAGGGCCCTGTACAACTGCAGAAGGATCTCTTTAGTCCTATACTCAAATCCACTCATTATGAAGGCCAACATGTCATTAGCTTTCTCCACTGCCTGCTGTACCTGCATGTTTACTTTCAGTGACTGGTGCACAAGGACACCCAGGTCTCGTTGCACTTCCCTTTTTCCTAATCTGACACCATTGAGATAATAATCTGCCTCCTTGTTCTTGCCGCCAAAGTGGATAACCTCACATTTATCTACATTATACTGCATCTACCATGCATCTGCCCACTCACCCAACCTGTCCAAGTCACCCTGCAGCCTCATAGCATCCTCTTCACAGTTCATACTGCCACCCAGCTTTGTGTCTTCTGCAAATTTGCTAGTGTTACTTTTAATCCCATCATCTAAATCATTAATATATATTGTAAATAGTTGCGGCCCCAGCACCGAGCCTTGCAGCACTCCACTCGCCACTGCCTGCCATTCTGACAGGGACCCGTTTATTCCTACTCTTCAGCAGGTTACTACAGAAGCTGGAATCTGAAGCAAAACTAGGAACCTGAGCCGCAACTTTTTTACACAAAGGGTGGTGGGTGTACAGAACGAGCTGCCGGAAGAGGTAGTTGAGGCAGGGACTATCGCAACATTGGAAGCATTTGGACAGGTACATGGATCGGACAGGTTAAGAGGGATATGAGGCAAACGCAGGCAGGTGGGTCTAGCGTAGATGAGGCATCTTGGTCAGTGTGGGCCTGTTTCCACTTTGTATAACTTTATGATGCCATGATCTGGTCAGTGGCTTCAGGGGGAACTCTATGATGGTGCCTAGAGTGTGGGGCGGCAGTAAATGATGCTGAACCAGCTATTGAATGGCAGTCGGGCTAATCCCGAGGAAGTGATGCATATTGGGGTCAGACTGCATCTCGAAGATCAGATCAAGATTCTGGCTGGAGGCAATGTAGAGGATGGTCGTGAAAGCAGAGAGCAGTCCTGAGCTACTATCTACCTCATTGGAGATCCTTGGACCATCTTTGATCAAAACTATTTGCTCTGAGGTAAAATTACATTTTTGTTTGAGAAGGTAGATAAAAATTCTGGAGAAACTCAGCGGGTGAGGCAGCATCTATGGAGCGAAGGAAATAGGTGACGTTTTGGTTCGAGACCTTTCTTCATCCTTGTTCGAGAAGTATGTTATTTACATTTAAGTTTATTATTGTCATGTGTGTACGGAGGTACACGCTCCCATCAGGCAAGAGGTACAGAAGTGTGAAAACGCACACCTCCAGATTCAGGGACAGTTTCTTCCCAGCTGTTATCAGGCAACTGAACCATCCTAGCATCAACTAGCGAGCAGTCCTGAGCTACTATCTAGCTCATTGGAGACCCTGGGACTGTCTTTAATCGGCCTCCACTGGACGTTTCCTTGCACTAACCATTATTCATGTTAATCCCTTTATCATGTATCTGTACACTGTGGACGGCTCGATTGTAATCATGAATAGTCGTTCCACTGACTGGTTAGCACGCAACAAAAGCCTTTTCATTATACACATGACAATAAACTAAACTCAAACTAAACTAAACTAAGTTGAAAGTCACCTCCCAACATAGAACATGGAAGAGTACCGTGTAGGAAGGAACTGCAGATGCTGGTTTAAACCGATGATAGACACAAAAAGCTGGAGTAACTCAGCAGGACAGGCAGCATCTCTGGAGAGAAGGAATGGGTGTCTCTCACAGCGCCAGAGACCCGGGTTCCATCCTGACCACGGGTGTTGCCTGTACGGAGTTTGTCCGTCCTCCCCGTGACCTGCGTGGGTTTTCTCCGGGTGCTTCGGTTTCCCTCCCACACTCCAAAGACGTACAGGTTTGAAGGTTAATTGGCTTCGGTAAAAATTGTAAATTTGTCCCTCGTGCGTAGGATGGTACTAGTGTACGGGGTGATCGCTGGTCGGCACGGGCTCGGTGGGCCGAAGGGCCTGTTTCCGCGCTGTATCTCTAAACTAAACTAAACTAAAAAGTTATCACTCCAATTCCTTTCAAAACTCCCCCCCCGCCCCCCCACCTTAAACCTATATTGTCTGTTTTGCAATTTCATTTTAATCATCGGAGGGTAAATGAATTATGAAGCTGGCCAGACTTTATGATATCTCGAAACCAGGAGTAAAGGGCAGACCATACTGATTTAACGCAGAACAGATGATTCTCCCTTTATAGTGTAGACAGCGCTCACAGAGTGGGATTGCTGCCATTTGTGCTCCCAGCAACATCAAGTGACTTCTGCCATGAGGGAGAAGCAATATCTCCTCATCATCTGCCTGGCGCCCTTTTACAGATGCCTGTCGAAGCTAACCAGCCAAATTTAGTCTTGTTGTCGGGTTGTCAGGGAGCGCTGGTTTCCACAGAAACACACCGCGCGCGAGCTGTCTCGCCCTGATTTAAGGTGGGGTCGTACAAAAGCGGTTCATTCCGTGATTTGCAAAAGATTAACCTGACAGCTGTGTGAAGAGCACGGCCCTTCTGGAGCTGCGTGTGAATGGTGTAGGGGCACCTGTCACTGTGAGCCGCTGAGACAAGGCCAGCGCTGGGAGTCAAGGGCTTACAAGGAATCTTCGTGTTACGCAGTGTCGGGATGTCTGTCGGCTGGGAGATCAGTGTGTCGTGTACCACACAATAGAAACATAGAAAATAAGTGCCATTCGGCCCTTCGAGCCAGCACCTCCATTCAATAAGATCATGGCTGATCATCCAAAATCAATACTCCGTTCCTGCTTTCTCCCCATAGCCCTAAGAGCTAAATCTAACTCTCTCTTGAAAACATCCAGTGAATTGGCCTCCAATGCCTTCTGTGGCAGAGAATTCCACAGATTCACAACTCTCTGGGTGAAAACGTTTTTCCTCATCTCAGTTCTTTTTTTTATTTTTTTATTTTATTTTATTAGAAGTGAGTACAGGAATATGGCACCAAGGTGCCTAATATATATTGACATAATACATTTTATCTACAGATTCCTTTTTTTTTTCATAATGAAAGAGAAAAAGATAGAATAGATAATAAAAGATAGAAAAACGTGTGATATATGGTGTGTGAAAAGGAAAAAAGGGGGGAAAGAGGGAAAGTGAAGAAAAGAAAAGAAGAGAGAAAGAGAAAGAGTAGAGAGAAGGAAATTAATGAGATCGTTATTTATATTCTTGACCATCCTTCACCCAGTCCTGGAAGAGTTAGCTTCTACAATTGTGTTGCACCATATGCTTCCAAAACGTCGATAAGTGGAGACCAACTCATTAAGAATTGGTCCGATTTATCTATTAGGAGGAATCGCATTTCCTCAAGATGTGCGGTGTCCAACATGTTTGAAATCCACATTTTAAGCGTTGGTGTGGGTGTATTTTTCCAAAATTTAAGTATACATTTTTTTTGCCGTTATTAACCCATAATAAAAAAATAAATTTTGAAATGTGTTCAATTTGTTCCCGTCTTCCGTTACTCCAAATATAATCATCTCAGTTCTAAATGGCCTACTCCTTAGTCTTAAACAGTGACCCCTGGTTCTGGACTCCCCCAACATTGGGAAAAATTTTCCTGCATCTAGCCTGTCCAATCCCTTAAGAATGTTATATGTTTCTATAAGATTCCCTCTCATCCTTCTAAATTCCAGTGAATACAAGCCCAGTCGACCCATTTTTTCATCATATGTCAGTCCCGCCTAACCATGGAATTAACCTGGTGAACCTACCCTGCACTCTCTCAATAGCAAGAATCACTAGCAAGATGCAATGGCAAGAACAATTTAAAGGGGAGCACACTCCATGGGAGTTGGAAGGAACTGCAGATGGACACAACAAGCTGGAGTAACTCAGCGGGTCAGACAGCACCTCTGGAGAAAATGGATGGGTGATGTTTCGGGTCCCGATCCTTCTTCAAATTTAGTTTAGAGAGACAACATGAGAACAGATCCTTCGGCCCACCGAGTCCTTGCCGAATATCAATCACCCTTTCACACTAGTTTTGTTTATTGTCGCATGCACCGAGGTACAGTGAAAATCTTTTTGTTGCGTGCTAACCAGTCAGCGGAAAGACTATACATGATTACAAACTACCCACAGTGTACAAATACAGGATAAAGGGAATAATGTTTAATGCAAGATATAGTCCAGTAAAGTCTGATTAAAGTAAGTAAGTAAGTAAGTTTATTGGCCAAGTATTCACATACAAGGAATTTGCCTTGGTGCTCCGCCCACAAGTAACAACATGACATACAGTGACAGTTACGAATGACTCAGAAAACACTAAACATTAATAATAATAAAACATTAATGATAAAACACTATTGATCAAGCATGTGAACCAACAAAATACCAGATCAAAGAGAGGCTACAGATTTTTGGCTGTTGAGTAGAGCAACTACTCGTGGATAAAAACTGTTTTTATGTCTGGCTGTGGCAGCTTTGACAATCCGGAGTCGCCTTCCAGAGGGAAGTGATTCAAAGAGTTTGTGGCCAGGGTGAGAGGGGCCAGAGATGATCTTACCCGCTCGCTTCCTGGCCCTTGCAGTGTACAGTTCATCAATGGAGGGAAGAGAGTCTAAGGGTCTCCAATTCAGGACCACTCTCTAATTGGTGGTAGGATGGTTCAGTTGCCTGATCACAGCTGGGAAGAAACTGTCCCTGAATCTAGAGGAGTGCATTTTCACACTTCTGTACCTTTTGCCTGATGGGAGAGGGGAGAAGAGGGAGGGTGAGACTGGTCCTTGGTTATGCTGCTGGCCTTGCCGAGGCAGTGTGAGGTGTAAATGGAGTCAATGGAAGGGAGGTTAGTTTCTGTGATGGGCTGGGCTGAGTCCACAATTCTCGACAATTCCTAGCGGTCTTGGATGGAGCTGTTCCCAAACCATGCTGTGATGTGTCCCGAGAAAATGCTTTCCATGGTCTATGTTATCCCACTTTCCCATCCACTCCTTATACACGAGGGACAATTTACAGAGGCCAATTAACCTACAAACCCAAACATGTGGGAGCAAACTGGAGCACTTGGAAGAAACCCATGTGGTCACAGGGAGAATATACAAACTGCACATAGACAGCACCCGAGGTCAGGATCGAACCCAGGACTCTGGTACCGTGAGGCAGCGCTTTCAAGCTTCGGGACCTTCAGTTGGGTGGGAGAAATGAGAAGCGTTGACTGGAGCAGGACAAAAGGAAAGTGTAGACACAAGGAACTGTAGATGCTGGTTTACAAGAAAAGGCACAAAGTGCTGGAGTAAATCAATCTGTCAGGCAGGATCTCTGGAGGGCATGGAGAGGCGATGTTTCCGGTCGGGACCCTTCTTCAGACTGATTGTAGCTGGAGAGAGGTGGAGGGTGGGACAAAGCCCACAGGATGACAGTGCTGACGAGAGCTGAAGAAACAGACAGGGTTGTGGAAAGGTTCTCTCTGGTTTACTTGTAGTACATGAATGTTGTTAGAGATGACACCATTTATTGTCCTTCCCTATTTGCCCCAGAGATGGTGACAGTTACGAGAAAGTGTGAAAAGTCTTGAGAAGTATCCTTCACCCATTTAACTCTTGGTGATCGATGTGATTATGTGATCGATGGACAGTGTGGACTTGGTAGGCCGAAAGGCCTGTTTCCATGCTGTGTCTCAAGTATCAAGAGTGTTTTATTGTCATATATCCCGAAACGGAACAATGAAATTCTGGTCGGGAGCACAACAGAATATGTAAACATAGTACTCTGTAAACAATATAAGAAAAGATTTTAAAAGTTCAATGTTATATACATATATAAACACACTAGAGGCAGGAAACATGTTCCCGATGTTGGGGGAGTCCAGAACCAAGTCATTTAGAACGGAGATGAGAAAACACTTTTCCACACAGAGAGTTGTGAGTCTGTGGAATTCTCTGCCTCAGAGGCCGGTTCTCTGGATACTTTCAAGAGAGAGCTGGATGGGGCTCTTAAAGTCAGGGATATGAGAAGAAGGCAGGAATAGGGTACTGATTGTGAATGATCAGCCATGATCACATTGAATGGCGGTGCTGGCTCGAAGGGCAGAATGGCCTACTCCTGCACTTATTGTCTATTGTCTACAATGCAGCAATTAAAAGACACTTGGTCAGGTGACTAGGTTAGATGGGGCATCTTGGTAGCATGGACAAGTTGGGCTGAAGGGCCTGTTCCCCTGCTGAATGACTCCATGGCTTTACACACAGATGCAGACAGTTCAACTGATCCTTGGAATCAATTGAAACGACCCATAAATATTTATGTTTTACGGAGGCTACAGAGTTAGTGACTGCAAAATTATTACTCCACAAAGTTCCTTGTGATAAGGCCCCAGTCATCAATCCTCGGTCATAATGGGATTTTAAAACCACCGGTTCAAGGAGCTGATCCCAAAGATTGCTCATTGTTGCTCTCCAAGAATATTGTCCTTCCAACATGGCCGCTGGTTTGTCCCCGAGCAATGATTCTAATTTATTAATATATTGAAACTAACGTTGGTGAGGCCGCATTTAGAGTATTTTGTACAGTTCTGGACACCATGTTATAGGAAAGATGAGTGTAGGTACATAGTTTGTTGAAAGTGGCATCATAGGTCGATAGGGTGGTCCAAAAGGCTTACGGCACATTGGCATTGAGAATAGAAGTTGGCAAGTCATGTTGCAGTTGGTGAGGCCGCATTTAGAGCATTGTGTTCAGTTCTGGGCATCATGTTGGGGTGGAAGATTGCAACCTTCAAGTGTTCCGCCCTGATTCGACAAATGCAATCAACCTGGCGTGCACAGTCAAATAAGGTCAAATTGAACACGTTGTCCTACAACTTTAGGCTGTGCACGCCATACGCAAGAAGAAGAAGAAGAAGAAGAAGGCATCATGTTATGGGAAAGATGTTGTCACGCTGGAAAAGGTACCGAGAAGATTTACGAGAACGTTGCAGGAACTCGAGGGTCTGAGCTGTAGGGAGAGGTTGAGTAGGTTGGGACTCTATTCTTTGAAGCACAGGAGGATGAGGGGGGATCTTATAGAGGTGTAGACAAGCATGAGGGGAATAGATCGGGGAGATGCACAGAGTCTCTTGACAAGAGTGAGAGAAATGAGAACCAGTGGACATGGGTTCAAGGTGAAGGGGAAAGGATTTAAAAGGAATCTGAGGGGTAATTTTTTCACACAAAGGGTGGTGGGTGTATGGAATGAGCTGCCAGAGGAGGTAGTTGAGGCTGGGACTATCACAACATTTAAGGAACATTTAGACAGGTACATGGATAGGACAGGTTTAGAGGGATGTGGGCCAAAGGCAGGCAGGTGGGACTAGTGTAGATGTGACACGTTGATCCGGGTGGGTAAGTTGGGCCGGAGGGCCTGTTTCCACGTTGTCAGACGCTATGAGTCTAAATTACGTCTGGATCTGGTTACGGTAATGAGATTGTATCTGCTAATGCCTCGGTGGTAACATTAGCATAAAACCATGACAGGACACGCACGAGGATGGGTTGAAAGCTGATTGAAATACTTCACTGCCGTCCAAACCTCTGAAGGTGATTTGAAGTTTGTTATAGAGTCATGCTTTGATCTTGCCGTTTACACATCTGCAGCCTGCGATTAGATGATTATCCCGTCAGTAGCTCTGAGGCGAATAACCACCTGGTTTCCTCAGTAAATAATGGCCATAAGGGAATAGTCAATGGACATCATGTCGGAGTGAGGCTGTGTACTGTGTGAGTGTTGGAAAGAGCGGTGGCAGCCCGGTCCTGTGTAAATACTACATAGAACATAGAACAGTACAGAAGTGGGAGAACATGGACAGGTGACGTTTCGGGTCTGGAACCTTCTTCAGAGTCAAGGGAGAGGGAAACTAGAGGTACAGAACAAATCAGAGCAGGCACCGATAGCCAAAGAGCCCACAATGGTCTATTGTTGGCTGTGGAGGAGGAAATAATGAATGGGTGCAAAGGTTCTGACTGTCTACCCTATCTCTGCCTTTTATAATTTGATATACTTCTGTCTGGTCTCCCCGCAACCTCTGATGTCCCAGAGAAAACAATCCAACCTCTCCCTGTAGCTGAAACCCACTAATCCAGGCATCGTCCTGGTAAACCTCCTCTGCACCCTCTCCAAAGCCCCCACATCTTCCCTGCAATGGGGGAGACCAGAACTGCACGCAATACTCCAAATGCAACTGAACTAGGGTCCTGTGGAGCTGTGGAGATATGTCCTAATGTGTTTGTTGAGGACACAAACACCCAGAATGCACAGCTGTGGCTGCCATGGGAACAGTGGAGGTTTAGAGATACAGCATGGATACAGGCCCTTCGGCCCACCGAGTCCACTCCAACTGTGGATCGCCCTTTCACACTAGTTCTGTGTTATCCCACTTTCACATCCACTCTTGGTTCTTGGTTTCTTGGTCCTCCAAAATATTCCAAATGGAATTTAAACTGGAGGTGGTGGAGGGAGGACTTAAGCCAGAAAGGGGTTTTGGGAAGAAAGAGCTACCTTAAATTTAGTTGCATCTGGTTGGGTAACTAAAGTAGGGTGGAGATTATTCCATGCTGTAATTGTGCGGGGGGAGAACACTCCCTGCTCACTGGGGGACAATTTATAGATGCACTCCTTTGAGATATGGGAGGAAACAGGAGCACCCGTAAGGAACCCACACGGTCTCAGGGAGTACGGGCAAACTCCACACAGGCAGCACCCGAGGTCGGGATTGAACCAGTGGTTCGGGCGTTTTGATGCAGTGGCTCTTCCCGCTGGTATACTCCCGGCAAAAGCTGTGAGACCCACGGAAGGAAAATCACTCTTCTCCATCTTAGACAGTGGCTTGGGAATGAGGGGTTACGGGGAGAAGGCAGGAGAATGGGGTTGAGAGGGAAAGGTAGATCAGCCATGACTGAATGGTGGAGTAGACTTGATGGGCTGAATGGCCTAATTCTGCTCCTATCACTTGTGAACATGGGATCGAGAATGAGTTACCTGCAGGTAATCTTGACCCACAGATGGCTGGATTAATCGGCTGGTCCTGGACCCCTTCCACTATTTTCACATTAGTTTAGTTTAGTTTAAAGATACAGCGCGGAAACAGGCCCTTCGGCCCACCGGGTCCGTGGCGACCAGCGATCCCCACACACCAACACTACCCTACACACACTTGGGACAATTTTACTGAAGCCCATTAACCTCTTTGGAGTTTGGGAGGAAACCGAAGATCTCGGAGAAAACCCGACGCAGGTCACGGGGAGAAATACAAACTCCGTACAGACATGCACCCGTGGTCAGGATTGAACCCGTGTCTGTGGCGCTGTGAGGCAGCAACTCTACCGCTGTGCCGTAGAGCCACCCTCGCTCCGACTAACGAAACATGAGGTTCTCAAGGCTTTCCAAGATCTTCCCCCACCACCAATATCAGCAAAGGCATGCCATGAGTTGATGAGTATGTTCCATTTTGATCAAGGATCATTGCTGCCGACCTCCTGCCATCTCTTGTTCCAAAAGAATAGAGTCGAGTTTATTTTCTGCAATTTGCTTTAGGTTTACGGTTGGATTTGCACACTGTGGTCGGCTCGATGGTAATCATGTGTAGTCTATCCGCAGACTGGTAAGCCCACAACTAAAGGTTTTTCACTGTACCTCGGTACACGTGGCAGTAAACTGAACTAAACTAAGATGGGTGGCACAGTGACGCAGCGGTAGAGTTGCTGCCTCACAGCGCCGGAGACCCGGGTTCGATCCTGACTACGGGCGCTGTCCGTACGGAGTTTGTACGTTCCCCCCCGTGACCTGCGTAGGTTTTCTCCAGGTGCTACACTCCAAAGACGTACAGTTTTGTGGGTTACAATCGTGAATTGTCCCCAGCGTGTGGAGGCTAGTGTTATAGTGTGTGGGCATCGCTGGTTGGCACGCACTCAGTGGGGCCGAACGGCCTGTTTAAATGGACAGTCTCCAATCTTTACCGAAGCCAATTAACCTGCAAACCTGTACGTCTTTGTTGTGTGGGAGGAAACCGGAGCCCCCGGGATAAACTCACGTGGTCACGGGGAGAACGTACAAACTCCGTACAGACAGCACCCGTAGTCAGGATCCAACCCGGGTCTCTGGCGCTGTGAGGCAGCAGCTCTACCGCTGGGCCACCGTGCCGCCCAAAGTTGAGACAGCGTGTTGTACCTTCCCTTTTGCTCGACCCCTTGTACTTGAGTTTGACTTGATTGGATTTACATACCGTATTAACTGATCTGTTCGGACAGAACGCAAAACAAAGCTTTTCACTCTACCTCAGTACACATGACACTAATACATCTTAATCATTCATATTAAAGAGAGTGCTTTCTGTTCACACTAAACCACCAAGCATGTGTTCCTTATCTTCTTGACAGAGAGGGCTCCCAGGTTCAGAGTTGTGACCTCTCTTGCAATGAGCAACATCACTCCAGTACCCAATAATTCTCAAACCTCTAAATAATTGACCGCTTGTAATATTAGGCTTCTCCACTTACCAAATGCCAAGTTCGTACCAGTTCATAATTAAAATATGAACAGTGAATGTTCTTTTATTCAATATTTCTTTCAACACGCAATGTAGTGAAATGTACGTAGATATTAGCTGGATGTTGCCAAGACTCGGGGGGCCTGAGCTATAGAAACATAGAAAATAGGTGCAGGAGGAGGCCATTCGGCCCTTCGAGCCAGCACCGCCATTCATTGTGATCATGGCTGATCGTCCCCAATCAATAACCTGTGCCTGCCTTCTCCCCATATCCCTTGAATCCACTAGCCAGTCTAAAGCCAGTGAAGCCAGATAGTCTAAAGCCAGTGAATTCACTCCCCAGTGTTTAGGGAGAGGTTGGGCTAGCTAGGGCTTTATTCCTTGGAGTACAGGAGGCTGAGGGGCGATCTTATGCCGATCATAAAATCATGAGCGGAATAGAGAGGGTAAATGCACAGAGTCTATTACCCAGCGTAGGAGAATCGAGAACCAGAGGACATAGGTTGAAGGTGAGGGGGGAAAGATTTAATAGGAAACCCAGGGACAACGTTTTCACACATAGGGTGGTGGGTGTGTGGAACGAGCTGCCAGAGGAGGTAGGTGAGGCAGGGACTCAAACATAGACAGGAACGTTTTGGGGGAATGTGGGCCAAACGCGGGCAGGTGGGACTAGCGTTGATGGGGCATTTTGGTTAGTATGGGCAGGTTGGGCTGACGGGCCTGTTTCCATGCTGGGTGTCTCGATGATTCCATGTCAGTTGACTTGGGTTAGTCGCTCTGATTTGGAAGACAGGGGCAGCAGCGGTAGAATAACTGCCTCACAGTGGGAGAACCTGGGTTCCATCCTGACTATGGGTGATGCCTTACGAAGTTTGTACATTCTCCCTGTGACCACATGGGTTTGCACAATTTCATAAGGTATCGGAGCAGAATTTGGCCATTCGGTCTACCCCGCCCTCAATCATGGCTGGCCTATCTTTCCCTCTCAACCCCATTCTCTGCCTTCTCCCCATAACCCCTGACACCCATACTAATGGCAGGTGCTGGCTTGAAGGGCCAAATGGCCTCCTCCTTGCACCTATTTTCTATGTTAATTAAGAATCTGTTAATCTCCGCCTTTAAATAATCCATTGACCAGGCCTCAACAGCCTTCCTCGGGAAAGAATATTCCCGGGAGCTCCAGTTTGCTCCCACACTCCAAAGGCCTACAGGTTGTAGGTTAATTGGCTTCAGTAAAATTGTAAATGATCCCCAGTGTTTAGGATAGTATTAGTGTACGGGGATCGCTGGTTGGCGCGGACTTGGTGGGCTGAAGGGCCTGTTTCCGCGCTGTATCTCTATAGTCTAAAGACTGTGAGGTCAAGAATCATTCCTGTATTTAGTTTAGTAGTTTAGTTTATAGATACAGCGCGGAAACAGGCCCTTCGGCCCACCGAGTCCGCGCCGACCAGCGATCCCCGTACACTATCACCATCCTACACACACTGGAGAGACTAATTACATTTACACAAAGCCAATGAACCTACAAATCTGTACATCCTGGAGTGTGGGAGAAAAGGCAGGCAGGTCACGGGGAGAACGTCCAAACTCTGTACAGACAGCACCCGTGGTCAGGATCGAACCTGGGTCTCCGCCGCTGCAAGGCAGCAACTCTACCGCTGCGCCACCGTGCCGCCCAAGGGTCATATATTGGGACTATTTACACTCATGGGGGCGTTAGTGCCCGCCATTGCCCCATCATAACCATCTGTCTACAAGCCTGGCAAAGACCCACTGCCCTCGATCATTAACTCTCTGACCCTGTAATGAAGTCCCATTGCACCGTTATGCGTTGGAAGCATCCCAAAATAAATATCACCTGTTGATCATTCCCACACCTTAATTCCAGAGTAATATCATCCACGAGAAATACTAAAATAGCATGAATCATACCGTGAGATCCAGTGCTTAAGGCAGAATCTGCTGGCTAAACCCCCATAATAGGAAAAGATTTAGCTCAGTCTGATAAAGTAAGTAAGTAAGTTTAAGTAAGTAAGTACATTTATTGGCCAAGTATTCACATACAAGGAATTTGCCTTGTTGCTCCGCCCACAAGTAATATCATTCCCACATCATCAAATCTCAAGTTGACAGCAGCATTAGCATTTCGGTTCTTGGCATCAACAGTCAGTCTTCAAAAGATAGACTCAAAATGCTGGAGTGACTCAGCGGGACAGGCAAGGTCTCTGGATAGAAGGAATGGGCGACGTTTCGGGTCCAGGCCCTTCTTCAGACTGAGAGTCAGGGGAGAGGGAGGCACAGAGATATGGAAGGGTAAGGTGTGAAAACGAGAGATGGTATATCGCTGTGTCTCCTCTCCCCTGACTCTCAGTCTCCCTCAACCTGCCTCCACAGCCTCGGAATTCATGGACGTTCCGTTAGGAAGGAGATGAGGAGGAATTTCTTCAGTCAGAGGGTGGTGAATCTGTGGAATTCATTGTCACAGAAGGCTGTGGAGGCGTCAATGGATACTTTTATGCCAGAGATAGATAGATTAGTATGGGTGTCAGTGGTTATGGGGAGAAGGCAGGAGAATGGGGTTGAGAGGGAAAGATAGCTCAGATGATTGAATGATGGAGTATTGATGGGCCGAATGGCCTAAATCTGCTCCTAATATATATGAACCTATGAACCACCACGTTTGGCAAAACGCTCGTTCCATACACCCACCACCCTTTTGCGTGAGAAAGTTGCCCCTCAAGTTCCTATTAAATTTTCCCCTCTGACCTTAAACCTATGTTCGTTGGTTCTTGATTCCCCTTCTCTGGGTGAAAGACACGCCTTCTCCCCCTTATCTATTCCCCTCTTGATCTTACATGTGCTCGATTAGATCACCCCTCGTCCTCCTGCGCTCCAGAATAAGTTTCAGGCTGCCCAACCTCACCCGAGAGATCGGGCCCCTCGAGTCCGAGCAACATCCTTGTGGATCTTCTCTGCACTAACCCAGCTTGGTGACATCCATCCTATAGCAGGGCGAGCACAACTGAACACAATGCTCCCAACGCGGCCTGAAGAGAATAGGTAGAGACGGTGATTTCACTCCTGGGTGGTTTAAGGGCCATGGACATTGATTTGGATTTTGACCAATTTGTAAAAGGCGGGAAGAAAACTTTCACCAAGGTGGAAAGAGAATAAATTAGTGCCAACGGTAGCAAATTGGAAAAGTGCATCTGTGGAAATAATTTGTTTGCTGTGGGGAAATGGCTGAGGAATGGGACTTTGAGCATAAAGGGCCTGCCCCACTGTACGAGCTAATTCAAGAGCTCTCCCGAGTAAAAAAATAAATCAAACTCGTGGTAAGCACGTAGAATGTACGTAGCGGGTACGTCGGAGCTCGGGACGTCTCTTAGCGGCTCGTAACGCTAACGGCAGGTACTCGGGAAACGCGATAAGCTCGTGAAGACTCGTGAAGATTTTTCAACATGTTGAAAAATGTCCACGAGAGCCCCGAGTACCAACGAGCGGCTATTACCATAATTCTCAGAGTTCGAATCAGGGGTAACTCGGGAGAACTCTTGAATTCGCTCGTACAGTGGAATTGTACGAGCGAATAAGGCCCTTAAGAGTTAGGAAAAGATGAGGCAACTTCACAGGACTTTGGTTAAGCTGCATTTTGGAGCATTGCGTGCAGTTCTGGCCTCCCCATTACAGGAAGGATGTGGTGGCTTTGGAGAGGGTGCAGAGGAGGAACACCTTCGTTGAGTCTGCCTTGGCCAACACCATCTCCTGGTTGCTAAACACTATAACTCCCCCCCCCCCATTCCCACACTGAACCTATCTGTCCTGGGCCTCCTCCACTGTTAGAGGCCCAGCACAAATTGGAGGAATATCACCTCATATTTCGCTTGGGCAGCTTCCACCTCAGAGGTTTGAATATCGACTTCTCTAACTTCAAGTAACCCTTGCTTTCCCTCTCTCTCCATCCCTCCCCCATCCTAGTCCTCCAACTAGTTTCACTGTCCTCCTGATTAGATTTTACTGTTTGTACGCCTCGTTGTCACCTTCCCCTCAGCCAACAATGAACCATTCTACATGTTCCTTGAACTTCGATCTCTGATCTCTCGTTTTAACACCTTTACCTTTTCATATCTCTATGCCTCCCTCTCCCCTAATTCTCAGTCTGAAGAAGGGACTCGCCCCGAAACGTCCCTCTCCAGAGACGCTGCCTGTCCAGCTGAGTTGCTCCAGCATTTTGTGTCCATTACCAGAATGGTGCCTGGATTCGCGGGGTAATAGCGACAGGGAGAGGTTGGACAGACTTGGATTGATTTGTCTGGAACGTCAGAGGTTGCGGGGAGACCTGATAGAAATGTATAAAATGATGACAGGCATCGATGGGATAGACATTGTCAGAACCTTTTTCCCAGGGTGAAAATATCCATCACTATAAGGCGTATCTTTAAGGTGGGAGGGGCAATGTTTAAAGGAGACTAGACCAAGTGGGACCCGTTGCAGGGGGGGGGGGTCGGCCTGCGGCGTCACACACACCCTAACCACCCCCATTGATATTATATTAATATTATTCATTCGCTCCTTTTACCCCATCCCCCACCCTATCCACTCACACATAGCCCCCAACTCGCAGGAGCATCTAGAGAGGGAGGGGGGGGGGGGGCAATGTTTAAAGGAGATGTATAAGGCAATATTTTTACACAGCACCAGCACTGTCCTACTCACCAGGGAAACTTACAATGTCTTACCAAAGTATTTAGAGCTACAGCGTGGAAACAAGCCCTTTGACCCACCAGGTCCACATCAACCACATTAGCTCTATCCTACACAATATGGACAATTCACAGAAGCCAATTAAATGTCAAACCTGCACTTCTTTGGGATGTTGGAGGAAACCGGAGCACCCGGAGGAAACCCACGCGGTCACGGGGAGAACGTGCGAACTCCACACAGACAGCACCCCTGGTCAGGATCGAACCCGGGTCTCTGGCGCTGTAAGGCAGCAACTGTACCGCTGTGCCACCGTGCCGCCCTAGTCCCAACTATCCAATATGGACCAGTGGCCCCACTCTGGTCCCATCCAAGGGGGAAGTATTTGAAGACATGTTTACCACAGTGATCCTTAAAGGGGAGAAGAACAGCAAAAAGAACACGGGGGAGAAACTGGCCAAGCTCTTTGGTGAGGATTCATCCTCTTTTGTGTATCATAGAGTGATACAGTACGCAAACAGGCCCTTCAGCCCAACTCGTCCATGCTGACCAAGATGCACAGTCCAAGTAAGTCCCCTTTGCCTGCGTTTGGTCCTTATCCCTCTAAACTTTCCTATCCATGTCCCTGTCCATGTTTAGTTTAGTTTAGAGATACAGCGCGGAAACAGGCCCTTCGGCCCACCGAGTCTGCGCTGACCAGCAATCCCCGCACTTTAACACTATCCTACACACACTAGGGACAATGTTTTCATTTACCAAGCCAATTAACCGACAGGTAGACAAAAGTGCTGGAGAAACTCAGCGGGTGAGGCAGCATCTAAGGAGCGAAGGAAGAAGGTCTGAAGAAGGGTTTCGGCCCGAAACGTTGCCTATTTCCTTCGCTCCATAGATGCTGCTGCACCCGCTGAGTTTCTCCAGCATTTTTGTATACCTTCGATTTTCCAGCATCTGCAGTTCCTTCTTAAACAATTAACCGACAAACCTGTACGTCTTTGAAGTGTGGGAGGAAACCGAAGATCTCGGAGAAAACCCACGCAGGTCATAGGGAGAACGTAGAAACTCCACACAGACAGCACCCGCAGCCGGGAATCGAACCCGGGTCTCTGGCGGCTGCATTCGCTGTAAGGCAGCAACTCTACCGCTGCGCCACCGTGACCGCCGTCAAGTGTCTTTTTAATGTTGTTGTTGTACCTCCCTCAACTACCTCCTCCGGCAACTCCTTCCCTCAACTACCTCCTCCGGCAACTCCTTCCCTCAACTACCTCCTCCGGCAACTCCTTCCCTCAACTACCTCCTCCGGCAACTCCTTCCCTCAACTACCTCCTCCGGCAACTCCTTCCCTCAACTACCTCCTCCGGCAACTCCCTTCCCTCAACTACCTCCTCCGGCAACTCATTCCCTCAACTACCTCCTCCGGCAACTCATTCCCTCAACTACCTCCTCCGGCAACTCCTTCCCTCAACTACCTCCTGCGGCAACTCCTTCCCTCAACTACCTCCTCCGGCAACTCCTTCCCTCAACTACCTCCTCCGGCAACTCATTCCCTCAACTACCTCCTCCGGCAACTCATTCCATTCATCCACTCCCCCTCAGGTTCCTATAAATCTTGTCCCTCTCACCTTGAACGTATGTCCTCTGGTCCTTGATTTCTCAACGCTGACTGCGCGCATTCACCTTCACGAGTTGAGGCTGCCTGACTTTTCCTTCAGTGCTGTGGATGTACAGAATCCTTAACATGGCTGCTCCCTTCAGCAGGTCAGGCAGCATCTCTGGAGAAAAGGAATAGGTGGCTTTTTGTGTTGAGACCATTCTTCACACTCTTCAAATGCTGCCTGACCCGCTGAGTGACTCCAGCTTTCTGTGTCTGTCCTTGGTTTAAACCAGCATCTGCAGTTCTATACTACACAGCGAGGCATACAATACAATGTGCGGCAGAGTTGCTGCCTAACAGCGGCGGAGACCCGGATTCGAACCCGACTGCGGGTGCTGTCTGTACGGAGTTTGCGCATTCTCCCCGTGACCTGCGTGGGTTTTCGCCTAAATCTTCGGTTTCCTCCCGCACTCCAAAGGCGTACAGGTTTGTAGGTTAATTGGCTTGGTGTGTGTGAATTGTCCCTCGTGTGTGTAGGGTGGTGTTAGTGCGTGGGGATCGTTGGTCAGTGCGGACTGGGTGGGCTGAGGGCCTGTTTCTGCGCTGTATCTCTAAACTAAACTAAACTAAACATTTTGTCTGCCACTATGGGAGGTTCAACACGTGGCCTCCTTTTGCTCCCACTGCCAGGCCCTCAGCTCCATCGGAGTAGGCTCAAGGGCCTGTCCCACTTAGGTGACTCTGGGAGACTGCCAGGGACTAGTTTTAATGGAATTCACCTACGACACCTGGCGACAACCTACGACACATGGCGACAACCTACGACAACACTTGGCGACAACCTACGACAACACCTAGGACAACCTACGACAACACCTGGCGACAACCTACGACAACACCTAGGACAACCTACGACAGCAAAAATTGTCACCACTGTCGCCGAAAATGTCTCAACATGTTGAAAATTTTGCGGCAGTCGCCTGTAGTCGCCTAAAAAATCGCCTGTGGGACAGGCCCATTAGGAAGTTCGGCATGTCCTGAACAACTCTCACCACCTTCCACAGATGCACCGTAGAAAGTATTTTATTCGGATGCATCGCGGCCTAGTTTGGGAACAGCTCCATCCACGATCGCAGGAAATTGCAGAGAATTGTGGACGTGGCACAGACCATCACACAAACCAACCTCCCTTCCATTGACTCCACCTACACTTTAGACTTTAGATTTCAGAGATACAGCGCGGAAACAGGCCCTTCGGCCCACTGAGTCCATGCCGACCAGCGATCACCTTGTACACTAGCATTATCCTACACACTAGGGACAATTTACAGAAGCCAATTAACCTACAAACGTTCTTGTGTTGGAGGAAACCAGAGCACCTGGAGAAAGCCCACACGTACTAACTCCGTACAGACAAGACCCATTGTCAGGATCAAACCCGGGTCTCTGGTGCTGGATGGCAGCAACTCAACCACTGCACCACCCCTAGAAGAACCAAAGACTTGTGAACATATTAGTGTAACCCCAACAATGCTAAGGGAAATCTCCAAGCACTAAATATTTACACTATAGTATTGCACCTCACGCTGCCTCGGCAAGGCCAGCAGCATAATCAAGGACCTGTCTCACCCTGGCCACTCTCTCTTCTCCCCTCTCCCATCGGGCAAGAGGTACAGATGAAAACGAACGCACACCTCCAGATTCAGGGACAGTTTCTTCCCAGCTGTTATCAGGCAACTGAACCGTCCTCTCACCAACTGGAGAGCGGTCCTGAGCTAGTTTCTACCTCATTGGAGACCCTCTGACTCTCTTTGATCAGACTTTACCTTGCACTAATCTTTGACTAATTGACATTATTCCTTTTATCCTGTATCATTACACACAGTGGACAGCTTGTAATCATGTGTTATCTTTCCGCTGACTGGCTAGCACGCGACAAAAAGCGTTTCACTGTGCCTCTGTGCACTTAATAATAAACTGAATTGAATGAAACTAAACTAGATGATGGGGGATATTGGCCTTGGTGAAGATGCTGACTCTCTTTTCCTTCTTCTCTCAGTGAATTTGGAGGATTTTGCAGGGACAATGTCGGTTGCTATTGTTCCAGTATATGTTGAGTATAGGAGCAAAGAGGTCCTTCTGCAGTTGTACAGGGCCCTAGTGAGACCACACCTGGAGTATTGTGTGCAAATTTGCTCTCCTAATTTGAGGAAGGACATTCTTGCTATTGAGGGAGTGCAGCGTAGGTTCAGCAGGTGTGGCGGGGCTGTCATATGCTGAGAGAATGGAGCAGCTGAGCTTGTATACTCTGGAATTTAGAAGGATGAGAGGATATCTTATTGAAACATATAAGATTATTCAGGGTTTGGACACGCTAGAGCCAGGAAACATGTTCCCGATGTTGGGGGAGTCCAGAACCAGGGGCCACAGTTTAAGAATAAGGAGTAAGCCATTTAGAACGGAGACGAGGAAACACTTTTTCTCACAGAGAGTTGTGAGTCTGTGGAATTCTCTGCCTCAATCATGGGCGGTGGAGGCCGGTTCTCTGGATACTTTCAAGAGAGAGCTAGATAGGGCTCTTCCAGATAGCGAAGTCAGGGGATATGGGGAGAAGGCAGGAATGGGGTACTGATTGGGGATGATCAGCCATGATCACATTGAATGGCAGTGCTGGCTCGAAGGGACGAATGGCCTACTCCTGCACCTATTGTCTATTGTCCATTATAATGAGGTCCCTGTTATATGTAGTCTGTGCCTCTGAGTGTGTTGGATGTCAGCATCACCGTTGCCTTGTGGGGCCTGGGTTTGATGCCAGAGTTGATGTTCGATCCTGACTCCGGGCAGTGTTCCGTGTTCTTCAAACTGTGGGCGGCACGGTGGCGCAGCGGTAGAGCTGCTGCCTCACAGCGCCAGAGACCCAGGGTCAATCCTGACTACGGGTGCTCTCTGTACGGAGTTTGTACGTTCTCCCCGTGACCTGCGTGAGTTTTCACCAATATCTTTGTTTTCCTCCCACACTCCAAAAGGCGTACAGGTTTGTAGGATAACTGGCTTGGTGTAGTTGTAAATTGTGTAGGTTAGTGCTGGGATCGCTGGTTGGCGCGGACTCGGTGGGCCGAAGGGCCTGTTTCCGCGCTGTATCTCTAAACTAAAGAAATTAAACTAAACTGAGCCTTCAGACACTATGGAATGGAATGATGGAATTCCTAGATCCCAGTTATTAAATAAGTGTTGTGTTCATAGCCGACTGATGTAGTCATCACCAGGAGTCCTGAGACATCACACAAAGTTCACACAAAGAACATCAACTGGCTCAGCATCAAATGCTTGAAATATCTTGATGTTAGATTGGTCGACCCTGGAGCAGGAACAGGGCCCACGGTGTCTGTGTCGAACATGATGGCAAGTTACTCTCCTTTAGTTTAGTTTAGTTTAGAGATACAGCGCGGAAACAGGCCCTTCGGCCCACCGAGTCCACACCGAACCAGCAATCCCCGCACATGGGGCAATTTACTATTATACGGAGCCAATTAACCTACAAACCTGTACGTCTTTGGAGTGTGGGAGGAAACCGAAGATCTCTGTGAAAACCCAGATGGAGAACGTACAAACTCCGTACAGACAGCACCCGTAGTCGGGATCGAACCCAGGTCTCTGGCGCTGTGAGGCGCCACTGTGCACGCTCCGCTGCCTGCACCTGTTCCATATCCCTCCATTCCAAGGAGTGGAAGTGAATAGTGAAAGGCCTGGATAGAGTGGACGTGGAGAGGATGTTTCCACTAGTGGGAGAGTCTAGAACTAGAGGGCACAGCCTCAGAATAAAAGGAGGTGAGGAGGAATGGCTTTGGTCAGAAGGTTGTGAAATTGTGAAATTCATTGCCACAGACGGCGGTTGAGGCCTAGTCATTGGGAATTTTTAAAGCGGAGATTGATTGGTTCGTCATTAGTAACGGAGTCATGAACAGTGGTGTCACACTGCGTAAGAAGCAACTGCAGATGCTGGTTTACACTGAAGATAGACACAAAATGCTGGAGTAACTCAGCAGGTCAGGCAGGATCTCTGCAGAAAAGGAATAGGTGGCGTTTCGGGTCGGAACCCTTCTTCAGATTCTGGATTCGTACGGGTGTCAGGGGTTATGGGGAATAGGCAGGAGAATGGGGTTGAGAGGGAAAGATAGCTCGGCCATGATTGAATGGTGGAGTAGACTTGATGGGCCGAATGGCCTAATTCTGCTCGTACGACCTATGAACATATAAAGACCTTGGGCATTGAACGCTAATTGAGGGCAGCAGTGGTGTTCAGGAGCTGAACAATCTCCTCAGAGCCGCAAGCTGCACAATGGTAGTGACCCCCTGACTGTGACACACTGCTAATGAGTCAACGGCCAGAGATAAATGTTCACCAGATCAGTGTAGATAAATTCACAGCAAAGCATTTGACAAGGTTCCTCGTGGGAGAGTCTAGGACATGAGGCCATAGCCTCAGAATAATAGGACGTGCCTTTAGGAAGGAGATGAGAAGGGATTTCTTTAGTCAGAGTGTGGTGAATCTGTGGTATTCTTTGCCACAGAAGTCTGTGGAGGCGAAATCAATGGATATTTTTAAGGCAGAGATAGACAGATTCTTGATTAGTACGGGTTGTCTCGGGGTTAGGGGGAGCAGGCATGAAAATGGGTTTAAGAGGGAGAGATAGATCAGCCATGATTGAATGGCGGAGTAGACTTGATGGGCCGAATGGTCTAATTCTGCTCCTAGAAATGATGAGCATGATTTTATTCCCTGCATATCCATGTGCCTACCTAAAAGCCTCTTAAACACCACTGTGGTATCTGCCTCCACCACCACCCCCGGCAATGCGTTCCAGGCACCCACCACCCTCTGTGTAAAAAAAACCTGCCCCGCACATCTCCTTTAAACTTCAGTGGTGAAGGGATACATGACGTTTCGGGTCGAGACGGTCTGAAGAAGGGCTTCGACCCGAAACGTCACCCGTTCCTTCTCTCCAGAGATGCTGCCTGTCCCGCCGAGTTACTCCACCATTTTGTGTTTTCTAAATGGAAAGAGAATCCAGAAATCGGAGATGCAACGGGACTTGGGGAGTGTTGGTGCAGGACTCCCAACAAGTTAATTTGCAAGTCAAATCTGCAGTAAGGAAGGCAAATTCAATGCTATCATTGACATCGAGAGGACTGGAATATAAAAACAGAGATGTAATGTTGAGGCTCTATAAGGCGCTGGTCAGGCTGCATTTGGAACACTGTGAGAAAATTTGGGCCCCATATCTGAGGAAGGATGTGCTGGCTCTGGAGAGGGTCCAGAGGAGGTTTACAAGAATGATTCCAGGAATGAGTGGATTAGCATATGATGAGTGTTTGACAGCACTGGGCCTCGACTCGCTGGAGTTCAGAAGCTTGAGGGGGGACCTCATTGAAACTTACAGAATAATGAAAGGCAGAGATAGAGTGGATGTGGAAAGGATGTTTCCACTGGTGGGAGAGTCTAGGACCAGAGGTCGAAGCCTCAGAATTAAAGGGCGCTCTTTCAGAAAGGAGATCTTCTTCTTCTTATCGAGCCCACACACAAGATTAGACGTTGTTCAACCAGAGCTGAACACACTTCTCGGCATCTGCATACAATGGCGTCTGTCTTGTGCTTCTTGTGCGTGGTGGTGGAAAGATTGGTGGGATCAGGGCCGCGACGTGAACACTCTTTCCTTGACCCCAGAAAGGAGGTGAGGAGGAACTTCTTTAGTCAGAGGGTGGTGAATCTGTGGAACTCATTGCCACAGAGGGCTGTGGAGGCCATGTCAGCGGATATTTTTAAGGCAGGGATGAAATAGAGATGTATTGCTGGGGCTGTTAATATAAGACGCGGAAACAAACAGTGGAAGCTGCCATGGGCAAACAGACAAATGTCCCAGTGGAAAAGCAATAGCCAGCCTTAAATTGGCCGTAATGAGATTGTCTTAGTAACAGACCCTCCGTTCCCTGTCACTTCGCAACAGCTGTGTGGCAAATTGCATGGAATAAAGGCGCATAAGCCACTTGATTGCAAGGTGTGCAGCCAAGGGCAAGTACTCAATTATTTTATGGCCTTGTTCGTGGGCTGTTCTTTTGCCACTGATTAGCCTGGGTTGCTAAGAGCGTTGGTTAGGCTATCTCGGGTGGGGGGGGGGGGGGGGGGAGGTGGGAGATTGCAACCTTCACGTGGTCCACCCTGTTTCGACGAATGCAATCAACCTGGCGTGCATACTCAAATAAGATCAAATAGAACACTTTGTCCGACAACTTTAGGCTGTGCACGCCATACGCAAGAAGAAGAAGAAGGTGGCTTTCTCGGCCGTAAGCAGATTGAGAAATAATTCACTCCAGAGGGCAGAGGTTTAAGGTGAGAGGGGAAAGGAGAGTCTAGGACCAGAGGGCATCGCCTCAGAATTAAAGGAATTTTTTTTAGGAAGGAGATGAGGATATTTTATTTAGTCTGAGGCTGGTAAATCTGTGGAAATCTTTGCCACAGAAGGCTGTGGAGGACAAGTCAGTGGATATTTTTAAGGCAGAGATAGATAGATTCTTGATTAGTACGGGTGTCAGAGGTTATGGGGAGAAGGCGGGAGAATGGATTTGGGAGGGAGAGATAGATCAGCCATGATTGAATGGCGGAGTAGACTTGATGGGCCTAATGGCCTAATTCTGCTATCACTTATGATCTTATGATTTAACAGGAACCCAAAGGGAAACTTTATCACACAGAGAGTGGTGGGTGTATGTAACAATAACAAACATTTAAAAGACATTTGTGTGTGTACATGTAGAAACAAGGAACTGCAGAAGCTGGTTTACACACAAGGATACAATGTGCTGGAGTAACTCAGCGGATCAGTCAGCATCTCTGGAGAAAAAGAATTGGTCACGACATTTGGACAGGTACATGGATAGGAAAGGTTTAGAAGGATATGGGTCAAATGTGGGCAGGTGGGACTAGTGTCGATGGGGCATCTTGGTCGGCATTGGCAAACTGGGCCGAAGGGCCTGTTTCCGTGCTGTCTGACTCCATTAATCACATATACACTTTTAATTCACTTCTAATTTTAGATATTAATAGCCCTGTCCCACGGAACGAGTTCATTCCAAGAGCTCTCCCGAGTTTTAAAAAAATCAAACTCGTGGCAAGCACGGAGAATGAACGTAGCGGTTACGTCGGAGCTCGGGGATGTCTCTTAGCGGCTCGTAACACTAACGGCAGGTACTCGGGAAGACTCGCTAACAGGCAGGTAAGCACGGGATGACTCGTGAAGATTTTTCAACACGTTGAAAAATGTCCACGAGAGCTCCGAGTACCGACGAGTGGCCATTACCGTAAATCTCCGAGTTCGAATCAGGGCAAACTCGGGAGAGCTCTTGGAATGAACTCGTACCGTGGGACAGGGGTTTTAGGGGCATCAAGAACCAGAGGATATATATTTTAAGGTAAGAAGGGACAGATATATTAGGAACCTGCATGGCAACTTTTCCATTCAGAGGGTGTTGGGTGTATGGAACGAGCTGCCGGAGGAGGTAGTTGGGGCAGCTACTGTAACAGCATTTAAAATACATTTGTGCCGGTACTTGTAGAAACAAGGCACTGCAGATGCTGGTTTACACAAAAGAATACAAAGTGCTGGAGTAACTCAGCGGGTTAGGCAGCATCTCTGGAGAAAGAGGATGCGTGACATTTCGAGTCAGAGCCCTTCCTCAGACTTCTTCAGGGTGTGAAGGAGGGTCCCAAACCTGAAACGCCACCTGTCCCTGTTCTCCAGAAATGCTGCCTGACCCGCTGAGTTACTCCAGCACTTGGAGTCCTTTTTTGGACAGATGTTGGTGGGTGTATGGAAGGAACAGCCAGATGAGGTAGTTGAGGCAGATACTATAACAACATTTAAAAGACATTTGTGCAGGTACATTTTGAAAGAAGGAACTGCAGATGATGGCTTACACAAAAGGATGCAAAGTCCTGGAGTAACACAACCGGTTAGGCAGCATCTCTGGAGAACATGGAGTCAGTCTGAAGAGGGGTCCAAACCTGAAACGTCGCCTACCCATGTTTTCCAGAGATGCTGCCTGACCCGCTGAGTTACTCCAGCACTTGGAGTCATAGAGTCACAGAGTGATACAGTGTGGAAACAGGCCCTTTGGCCCGACTTGCCCACACCGGCCAACATATCCCAGCTACACTAATCCCACCTGCCTGCGCTTGGTCCATATCCCTCCAAACCTGTCCTATCCATGTACCTGTCTAACTGTTTCTTAAACGTTGGGATAATCCCTGCCTCAACTGCCTCCTCTAGCAGCTTGTTCCATACACCCACCAGCTTTTGTGTGAAAAGGTTAGTCCTCAGATTCCTATTAAATCTTTTCCCCTTCACCTTGAACCTATGTCCTCTGGTCCTCCATTCCCCTACTCTGGGCAAGAGACTCTGCGCATCTACCCGATCTATTCCTCTCATGATTTTATACACCTCTATAAGATCGCCCCTCAACCTCCTGCGCTCCAAGGAGTTGAAACCCAGCCTACTCAACCTCTCCCTTTAGCTCACACCTTCTAGTCCTGGCAACATCCTCGTAATTCTTCTCCGAACCCTTTCAAGCTTGACATTATTATTTTTTTTTAATGTTGCCCAGAACTGAAGACTTTGTGTCCTTTTTTAAACAGAGGGCGGTGGGGGTATGGAACGAGCTGCCAGAGGAGGTAGTTGAGGCAGGGACTATGACAGCATTTGAAGGAGACTTGGACAGGTACATGGATAGGAAAGGTTCAGAGGGATCTGGGACAAATGCGGGCAGGTAGGACTAGCATAGATGGGGCTTCTTGGCCGGCATGGACGAGTTGGGCTGAAGGGCCTGTTTCTATGTTGAAGGTCTCTATGACTCCAAACTAAGATGGAGGAGATGAATGAGGAAAGAGGAACACACATTTAGTTTAGTTTAGAGATGCAGCACGGAAACAGGCCCTTCCGCCCACTGAGTCCATGCCGACCAGCGATCCCCATACACTAGCACTACCCTACACACACTAGGGACAAGTTACACTGATAACAAGCCAATTAACCTACAAACCTGTACGTCTTTGGAAAGTGGGAGGAAAACGAAGATCTCGGAGAAAAACCCACACAGGTCATGGGGAGAACGTGCAAACTCCGTAAAGGCAGCACCCGCAGTCGGGTTCAAACCAGGTCTCTGGCGCTGCAAGCGCTGTAAGGCAGCAACTCTACCGCTGCGCCACACAGAATCAATTGTGCTTACACCTGCATGACTCAATGACTCTGTGGAAGTTGGGGTGTGGTGGGGACTCCGTGGGGGCGATGAATCTGTGGAATTCTTTGCCACTGATGGCTGTGGAGGCCAAGTCAGTGGATATATTTAAGGCAGGGATAAGGCAGAAATAGATAGATTCTTGATTAGTGCGGGTGTCAGAGGTTATGGAGAGAAGGCAGGAGAATGGGGATAGGAGGGAGAGGTAAATTAGCCATGATTGAATGGCGGAGTAGACTTGATGGGCCGAATGGCCTAATTCTGCTCCTTGAACCTATGACCTTATGACTCTCACACCATAAATATCTAAATGAAGTCTGCAAACTGCTTCATGTTCTGTAGTCACCAAAACGGTGGGAGCCCTGGTCCATTTGGCAGCATCTTGGATCCAACGCTGGGAGCTTCCACCAGAGACAAGCGACAGACATTGCTCCCGCATTGCCCTGCCTGAAATGTCATCTCTCCGTCTGAGACGTTAGCCCGAGGGCATCCCTTCTCTCTCAGGTGAAGAGAAGAGGGCGGGCACGGTGGCGCAGCGGTAGAGTTGCTGCCTTACAGCGCTTGCATCGCTGGAGACCCTGGTTCGATCACGACTACGGGCGCTGTCTGTACGGAGTTTGTACGTTCTCCCCGTGACTCCCGTGGGTTTTCTCCGAGATCTTCGGTTTCCTCCCACACTCCAAAGATGTACAGGTTTGTAGGTTCATTGGGTCGGTATAAGTGTAACTTGTTCCAAGCTTGTGTAGGATAGTGTTAATGTGTGGCGATCGCTAGTCGGTGCGGACTTGGTGGGCCGAAGGGCCTGTTTCCGCGCTGTATCTCGAAACTAAACTTAAAAAAACCCCTGCTGACCTCTTTTGAAGAAGGGAATGAAAATTGTCCCCTGTTTTCTGGGCGGCGCAGTGGTGCAGCAGGTAGAGCTGCTGTCTTACACCGCCGGTCACCCAGGTCCGATCCCGACCTCTGTGTGGAGTTTGCACGTTCTCCCCATGATGGCGTGGGTGTCCTCCGGGTGCTCCGGGTCCCACCCACACCCCAAAGACGTGCGGGTCTGTAGGTTAATCGGCCCTCTGTAAATTGTCCCTCGTGTGTAAGAGAGTGGATGAGAAAGTGGGATAACATAGAACTGGCACGAACGGGTGATTGATGGTCGGTGTGCAATTGGTGGGCAGCAGGGCCAGTTTCCATGCTGTATCGCTGTACTAAACTGAACTAAATTCTTTCCCTCTCCCTGCAGTCAAATCCAAAGATCCTTTAGCGGAGCAAGATAGACCACTCCTGCTAAATGCAATGGGCTGACGTGTAGTACGCAACGGAACGGAACGTGGGCCTGTTTTTCATCCATTTCAGTAACCCGACCCGACCCGACCCGACTCGCAGTGTAATCAACGTTGCGGGGGGACAGTTTGTGTTAATAAATTATAATCCTGAAAATGAGGAGAAGATTTTTACCAAATAACTTTTATTTTTACGAGGGTGTTTCCGTAACCGGCTTCCGTCTCCGCACTAGTTATCTTTGCTCCGCTATGGGATCTTTGGTGCGGAGACGGAAGCCGGTTACGGAAATGGGGCCGAAAATTACCCATGAATCTGCCCATGACCGTACTACGTCTTTTTCGTCGAGTGGACTATCTTGCTCGCTGTAGGATCTTTGGTCAAATCCAGGAGATCGGCCTCTTCTGCATCTGTCTTCTTCAACGTCCTTTTGAGTGTTTATTAGATTGGATGGATTAGGAGGTATTAGCTGCAGGCAAACATTAGCAGTTTTACTAAATGGAACACTAATCAATGCATAATGAGTTCAAAGGTTTCAAAGGTCTATTATTGTCGCGTGTAACAATTAAGGTACAGTGATATGCAAATTACCGGACAGCCATACGGAAAAAAATATCAACAAGACACAGAACGGCCTAAAAGTTAACATAAACATCCACCACAGCGGATTCCCCACATTCCCCACTGTGATGGAAGGCAAAAAAGTCCAATTTTCTCCCTCTTTATTCTCCCGCGGTCGGGGCAGTCGAACCATCCGCAGTCGGAGCGATCGAAGCTCCCGCGTCGGGGCAGTCGAAACTCCCGCCACTTGGAGTTCCCGAAGTCGGTCTCTGACCAGAGACCGCGGGCTCCGTGATGTTAAAGTCCGTAGGCTCCCCGCGGTGGAGCTCTCAAAATCGGTCTCCAGCAAAGGCCGCCAACTCCTCGATGTTAGGCCGCAGTGCGGACGGAGACACGATACGGAGACACGATACGGAAACAAATCACATCTCCGTCGAGGTAAGAGATTGGATAAAATTTCCCACAACCCCCCCCCCCCAAATAAAACAAGCTAAAGAACACTAAAGGCATACATTTAACACCTACTATTGAAACACAAAGAAGGAAAGGACAGTCAGACGGTTAGCGAGTTATGCTGATGAGTTCATAAGTTCATAAGTGATAGGAGCAGAATTAGGCCATTCGGCCCATCCAGTCCACTCCATCATTCAATCATGGCTGATCTATCTCTCCTTCCTAACCCCATTCCTCTGCCTTCTCCCATAACCCTTGACACCCGTACTAATCTAGAATCTATCTCTGCCTTAAAAATATCCACTGACTTGCCCCCACAGCCTTCTGTGGCAATGAATTCCACAGATTCACCACCCTCTGACTAAATAAATTCCTCCTCATCTCCTTCCTAAAATTACGTCCTTTTATTCTGAGGCTGTGCCCTCTGGTCCTAGACTCTCCACTAGTGGAAACATCCTCTCCACATCCACTCTATCCAGGCCTTTCACTATTCACTTCCACACTTCGGAAAAGACGGATATGGATCACGTACAGACAGGGGAGAGTAACTTGCCATCTTGTTCGGCATCGACATTGTGGGCCGAAGGGCCATGTTCCTGTGCTGTACTGGTCTAGGTTCCCCCACTAGCTCTGGGGTTCGATCCCTTTACTGGGAGGGTAATACAGAGGGTGACACACTTTGTGTAGGAAGGAACTGCAGATGGTGGTTTAAACCGAAGATAGGTACAAAAAGCTGGAGTAACTCAGCGGGACAGGCAGCATCTCTGGGGAGAAGCAATGGGTGAAGTTTCGGGTGGAGACCCTTCTTCAGACTGAGAGTCAGAGGAAAGGGAAAGGAGAGATATAGATGGTGATGTAGAGAGATATAGAACAAATGGTTGAAAGATATGCAAAAAAAGGTAACGATGATAAAAGACGCAGGCCGTTGTTAACTGTGTGCTAGGTGAGAACGAGAAGCTGGTGCGTCTTGGGTGGGGGAGGGATAGAGTGAGAGGGAATGCAGGGGTTACTTGAAGTTAGTGAAATCAATCATCTTATCACTGGGCTGTAAGCTGCCCGAGCAAAACAGGAGATGCTGTTCCTCCTATTTGTGTTTAGCCTCACTCTGACAATGGAGGAGGCCCAGGACAGAAAGGTCAGTGTGGGAATGGGAAGGGGAGATAAAGAGTTTGGCCACCGGGAGATCAAGTAGGTCCAGGTGGATTGTGTGAAGGTGTTCAGCGAAACGATCGCCCAGTCTACGTTTGGTCTTGCCGATGTATAAGAGTCCACAGGTGTAAACTGGGCTGGTCCAGGATTGCTGAGGCCCTGTATAAGAAGGGACAGAGCCGGCTGTACTTTTTGAGAAGGCTCCTTTAACATCTGCAGTAAGATGCTGCAGATGTTCTAGTGCCATCTTCTTCGCTGTCGTGTGCTGGGGCAGCAGGGCAAAGGCCGCGGAATGAACAAGCTCATCAGGAAGGCTGGCTCCGTCCTGGGGTTGGAGTTGGATTCATGGGGGGTGGTCTCAAAGGGGAGGATGCTCCTCAAACTGCAGAGCATCTTGGTCAATACAGCTCACCCCCTCCATGGTCAACCTGAGGAGCACCTTCAGCAACAGACTGGTCCCACCAAGATGCAGCACAGGGCGCCACAGGAGATCCTTCTTCCCTGTGGCTATCAAACTATACAACTCCTCCCCCTTCTGTCGTGGGGTAGACTGGCTCTCCTCCCCCCCCCCCCCTCCCCAATCCTTTCCACTCATCACTTTAATTTCATGTTTCATGTACCTTGTGTTTTATGTGGTATTTTGTGAGTCTGAAGAAGGGTCTCGACCCGAAACGTCAACCATTCCTTCTCTCCACAGATGCTGCCTGTCCCCGCTGAGTTACTCCGGCTTTTTGTGTCTATCTTCGGTTTAAACCAGCATCTGCAGTTCCCTCCTACACATTGTGTTTTTGTGACTGCTGGCAGATCAATTTGCCTCCGGGGTTAAATAAAGTTCTACCGTATCGTATCGCGTTTCCAAACCAATACGGCTTGGTTTGGTTGGGTTTGGTTTGGTTTGGTGTGTCCTTTGGTAAGTCTGGCCAGCATCAGTGGAAACGCATCCTCACTCACCCATCTTCCTCTCTGTGTTGCAGGAAGCAAGAGATGGCCAACGGAGCCGAGACCAGCACAGTGCGACCTCACCTCTCGCCCCCTCACACCGCTCCCCCAACCACGAGGGTAGGTGGCTGTCGCCAAACTCCCCTTTTAGCTGCACCACGCGCGGACGTAACACTCGCATTTTGTTTTTCCGGAGCCAACAAATACTTATTTGAATGAATGAATGAATAAGTTTATTGGCCAAGTATTCACATACAAGGAATTTGCCTTGGTGCTCCGCCCACATGTGACAACATGACAGACAGTGACAGTTAGGAATGACACATAAAACATTAAACATTAACAATAAAACATTATTGATTAAACATGTGATTTAAATAAAATACCTGAGCAAAAGGAGGCTAGTTGTAGAGTAACTCATTGGGACAGGCAGCATCTCTGGAGAACGTGGACAGACATCGTTTCGGTTTAGCTCCCTTCTTCAGACTGATTGGAATAGGGGAGGGGGGGTGGAGAAAGCTGGGAGAGAGGAGATAGGGGCGGGACAAATGTCTGAAGGAGGGTCTCGACCCGAAATGTCACCTATTCCCACCGATACATATGGAGAGAGAGAGTTAGATTTAGCTCTTGGGGCTAACAGAATCAAGGGATATGGGGAGAAGGCAGGAACGGGCACTGATTGGGGATGATCAGCCATGATCATATCGAATGGCGCTGCTGGCTCGGAGGGCCGAATGGCCTTGTCCTGCACCTATTTGCTATGTTTCTGCGTTTCTTTTCCTCCACAGATGCTGGGTGGGAGTGGCAAAATATAAACAAGGAATGTAAACAAAAAGGTACTGGAGTAACTCGGCGAGTCAGGCAGCGTCTGTGGAGAACCGGGAGGGGCGACGTTTCGGGTCGGCACCCTTCAGGCTGATTGTAGTAAGGTGGAGAAAGCTGGAAGGGAGATAGGGGCGAGGCAAAGCGTGGCGAGTGATGGCTGGATACAGGCGAGGGGAGGGTTAACAGGCAGATGTTGTTTGTTTGTTTTGGGTTTTTTTAACATTTTTTATAGAACATGTTAAAAATACAAACACAAATAAACTTATAAGCAATAAAAAGAAAATAAAACACAAAGGAAAACAAACAAATAAGTAACTCAAATAAGAAATAAGAGATAAGAAGGGATAAGAAGGCATATGCTGAGAGAATGGAGCGGCTGGGCTTGTACACTCTGGAGTTTAGAAGGATGAGAGGTTATCTTATTGAAACATATAAGATTGTTAAGAGCTTGGACACGCTGGAGGCAGGAAATGTGTTCCCGATGTTGGGGGAGTCCAGAACCAGGGGCCACAGTTTAAGAATAAGGAGTAAGCCATTTAGAACGGAGACGAGGAAACACTTTTTCTCACAGAGAGTGGTGAGTCTGTGGAATTCTCTGCCTCAGAGGGCGGTGGAGGCAGGTTCTCTGGATGCTTTCAAGAGGGAGCTGGATAGGGCTCTTAAAGATAGCGGAGTCAGGGGATATGGGGAAAAGGCAGGAACGGGGTACTGATTGGGGATGATCAGCCATGATCACGTTGAATGGCGGTGCTGGCTCGAAGGCCGAATGGCCTACTCCTGCACCTATTGCCTATTGTCCACCCAACTGCCCATCAAGCACCTGTATCCACCTATCACTCGCCAAACTTGTCCCGCCCCCACCTCTCTTCTGGCATTCTCCCCCTACTTCAATCAGTCTGCAGGAGGGTCCCGACCGAAACGTCACCTTTCAATGTCCTCCAGGGGATGCTGCCTGACCCACTGAGTTACTCCAGCATTTTGTTTCTTTTTTTGTAAAACAGCAGCTGCAGTTACTTGTGTCTACCAAGACTGACTTGAATTGGGAGCAACGAATAAACTGCTGAAGGAACTCAGCGGGCCAAGGGGAGAGGAAGTGCCGACATTTTGGGTCGAGAACTGGAATCAGTTCCTAAATCAATCCTTGTCTGAATTTGTGTAGGAAGGAACTGCAGATGCTGGTTTAAACCGAAGATAGACACAAAGAGCTGGAGTAACTCAGCGGGACAGGCGGCATCTCTGGAGAGAAGGAGTGGGTGACGTTTCGGGTCGGGACTCTTCTTCAGACTGTGGGTCAGGGGAAAGGGAAACGAGAGATATAGACGGTGATGTAGAGAGATATAGAACAAATGAATGAAAGATATGCAACAAAAATTAACGATGGCAAAGAAAGAAGAAGGGTCTGGAGGCGAAACGTCACCCATTCCTTCTCTCCAGAGATGCTGCCTGTCCCCGCGGAGTTACTCCAGCTTTTTGTGTCTATCTTGCTTGAATTTGTAGAGTTTTGGAGAACGCACGGAATTTATGCTTTCTGCAGAGAGGTTTATTATGTATAAGATCATGAGGGGAATAGATTGGGTAAATGCACTGACTCTTTTTTCCCAGGGTAGGGGAATCGAGAAGCAGAGGACTTAGGTTTAAGATGGGGGGGGGGCGGGGGACGACACAACTTGAGGGGCAACTTTCTCACACAAAGGGTGGTGGGTGTATGGAACAAGCTGCTGGCAGAGATAGTTGAGGCAGGTTGTATCACAACATTGAAGAAATATTTTGGACAGGTACATGGATAAAAAAGGTTTAGAGGGATATGGGCCAAACGCAGGCAGGTGGGACATAGTGTAGATGGGGCATGTGTCACCATTTGGGCCACTCTGTATGACTATAACTCTAAGTGCAGAGTGGCCCAATGGTGACACATAGGGGCAATGGGTAGAGCTACTGCCTCACAGTGCCACAGACCCAGGTTCGATTCCAACCTCAGGTGCTGTCTATGTGGAGTTTGCATGTTCACCCTGCGGTGAGTGCCTGGAACACCCTGCCAGGGGTGGTGATGGAGGCCGATGCGATCGTGGCGTTTAAGAAACGTATGGATGGGGCACATGGGATATGCAGGGAATGGAGGGATGTGTAAGAAGGAACTGCAAATGCTGGTTTAAACCAAAGATAGACACAAAATGCTGGAGTAACTCAGCAGGGCAGGCAGCATTTGAAAAGTCTGAAGAAGGGTCTCAACCCAAAAAGTCACCTATTCCTTTTAGTTTCGTTTAGAGATACAACGCGGAAACAAGCCCTTCGGCCCACCGGGTCCGCGCCGACCAGCGATCCCCACACATTAACACTATCCTACACCCACTAGGGACAATTTTTACATTCACCAAGCCAATTAACCTACAAACCTGTACGTCTTTGGAGTGTGGGAGGAAACCGAAGATCTCGGAGTAAACCCACGCAGATCACGGGGAGAACGTACAAACTCCGTACAGACAGCACCCGTAGTCAGGATCGAACCCGGGTCTCCGGCGCTGCATTCGCTGTAAGGCAGCAACTCTACCGCTGCGCCACCGTGACCGCCCTCCAGAGATGCTGCCTGACCCACTGAGTTACTACCTCCCATAGTTAAGGATTCTGGACGTCCCACAGCACTCTGGAGAGAAGGAATGGGTGACGTTTCGGGTTGAGACCCCTGTTTGGTCTTGGCATCATGTTCAGCACAGACCTTGTGGGCCGAAGGGCCCTGTTCCTGTACTGTACTGTGTTCCAAGTATGGGATGTGGATGATTTCTTATCATCGCAATCAGCCTCTCTCTTTATAGTCTCTGATCACACGCTGACTGCAGGGGAACTGATTTGAGTCTGCTGAAGGGAAGCTAATTAATTAATGTGTTTTGGCTGCCTCTTTCTATTGACTCTTGTTATTCCGACAACTGCTCGCTTCCACCACCAGGCCATGATAAAGAATGGCTTGTTTTCCCCACAATTAACCTTTACCAAATGACTCAGTTGGAAATTATTGGATTTTCTATAAAGTGTGTCTCCTCAAGTATGAGAAATGCTCTCAAAACATTTGTGTGGTAGCATAGAAACAGCACAAAGTGTGTCGGCAGGAACTTCAGATGCTGCCTTCGACACCGAAGATAGAGACAAAACGCTGGGAGTATCTCAGCGGGTCAGGCAGCAGCGTCTCTGGAGAGAAGCAATAGGAGACCTTTCGGGTCGGGACCCTTCTTCAGACTGAGAGTCGGGGAAAGAGAAAGCAGAGGCAAGAAAAAGTTCAGGACAAATTAGAACCAGCTCCGATGACCAAGGAAAGGTGGAGCCCACAATGGTCCATTGTTGGGTGTAGAGGAGGTGGGTGTGTATATACCCGACTAACAGCTAACAATGGCCAGTTTCCTTCATCATCGTTCCTTTTTTGCATATCATTAATTCATTGTTCTTTATCTCTACATCTCTCACCATCTATATCTCTCGTTTCCCTTGTCCCGAACCAGTCTGAAGAAGGGTCTCGATCCGAAATGTCACCCATTCCTTCGCTCCAGGGATGCTGCCTGACCCGCTGAGTTACTCCAGCTTTTTTGTGTCTATCTTCGGTATAAACCAGCATCTGCAGTTCCTTCCTACTACATGCATACATATGTATATTAATTTATGTATATGTATATATATATATATAAAACAAGAGGATTCGAACAGTGGAACTAGCAGGATGACTAGGGTGGGGGAGGGGGCAGAGAGAGAGAATGCAAAGGTTACTGGAAGTTAGAGAAATCAATATTCACACCGCAAGGATGGATGGAAGCAGCCCAAGCAAAATATGAGGCGCTGTTCCTCCAATTTGTGTGTGGCCTCACTCTGAGTGGAGGAAGCCCAGGACAGAAAGGTCAGGGTGGGAGTGGGAAGTAGGGTCGCCAACTGTCCGTATTAGACGGGACATCCCATATTTTGGGCTAAATTGGTTTGTCCCGTACGGGACCGCCATTGTCCCATATTTGACTGCTACTACTCGGGTCGAGGGGACTGTCGGGTCAGAGCGCCGCATCCGGCCCCGCCTCACCCATCCCGACGTAGTGCATCCCATGGAGTGCAGCAGCAGCCCCGTCGGTCGGCGGCCCGGCCAGCTGTCCGGCCTCCGGACCTTCGCTTACCGCCGACACCACCACCACCCCTCCTTCTCATGGCCGATCATCGGTTCATGAGTTGGAAGGGGGCCGGACTTTGCGCACGGCGTCGCGCGGCCCGGGCCAAAACTCCTCAGCTGGCCCGCCGGCTGGGCTTTGTGTGCAGTCCAGCACCCGGGCCAACTCATCATTCACCCAGCCACGGCCGAGTCGGTCAACGAATTGCCGTCGGGAATTTGTCCCGTATTTTGACCTTTTGTCCCTTATTTGGGAGTGAACGTTGGCGACCCTAATGGGAAGGGCATTAATAGATGCGGGGATCCTTCTTCAGACCAACCAGAGGTTTTCCAGAGATGCTGAGTTACACCAGCATCTGCAGTCCCCAATGTTGACATGCATGTAGAGCTATTGGCTGTGAAGACTCCATCTTGTGTCATCATGAGCATGTTCTCAGTTTATTCCCTTGTTACCCAAGAATGAAAAGAACTTTGAGTAAAGAAAGCCATCAGCACTTTAGATTTTAGCTAACATGTTATTTTCTCAGCATTCTGCACATCAACAGCATCAGTAGATAAAGTGAAGAAGGAGTATGGTGTGCTTGCCTTCATTGGTTGGGGCACTGAGTGTTAGAGACAGGAAGTCATGATGCAGCTCGATAGGACTTTGGTTAGGCCGCATTTGAAGCATTTCCTGCAGTTCTGGTCACCCCATTACAGGAAGCATGTGGAGGCTTTGGAAAGGGTGCAGAGGAGGTTTACCAGAATGATACCTGGAGAGGGTATTAGCTACAGGTTGGACAGACTTGGATTGTTTGCTCTGGGACGTTGGAGGCTGAAAGGGGTATATAAAATGATGAGAGGCATAGATAGGGAAGACAGTCAGAAATTGGTCTCCAAATTCACCTCAGCCATCAACCGAGGATTGACCAACAGTCAGTGTTAGAAATATAGAAACATAGAAAATAGGTGCAGGAGGAGGCCATTCGGCCCTTCGAGCCAGCACCGCCATTCATTGTGATCATGGCTGATCGTCCCCAATCAATAACCCGTGCCTGCCTTCTCCCCATATCCCTTGATTCCACTAGCCCCTAGAGCTCTATCTAACTCTCTCTTAAATCCATCCAGTGATTTGGCCTCCACTGCCCTCTGTGGCAGGGAATTCACAAATTCACAACTCTCTGGGTGAAAAAAGTTTTTTCTCACCTCAGTCTTAAATGGCCTCCCTTTAATCTAAGACTATGCCCCTGGTTCTGGACTCGCCCCAACATTGGGAACATGTTTCCTGCATCTAGCTTGTCCGGTCCTTTTATAATTTTATATGTTTCTATAAGATTCCCCCCTCATCCTTCTAAACTCCAGTGAATACAAGATTGAACAGTCTGAGGAAGGGTCTCGACCTGAAACGTCACCCATTACTTCTCTCCAGAGATGCTGCCTGTCCCGCTGAGTTACTCCAGCATTTTGTGTCTATCTTCGAACACTTTCACATCAGGATTAGTCCAGGTACGCCTGACGGAAGCTCCCTCTTGTGTTTAATCTTAAAATAGCGGCTTTTATCACAACTTTACCCATAGAGATTTGCAGCAGGGAAACCTGCTGACCAGACTACGGGTGCTGTCTGTACGGAGTTTGCACGTTCTTCCTGTGACCGCGTGGGTTTCCCCGAGTGCTCGGATTTCCTCCCACATCCCAAAGATGTGTGGATTTGCAGGTCAATGGGCTTGTAAATCGTCCCTAGTGTGTAGGGTAGAACTAGTCTATGGGTGATCGCTGGTCAGCACGGACTTGACGGGCCGAAGGGCCTGTTTCTAAGCTGTATCTCTAAACTAAAGTAAGCCAATAAACTAGTGTATGGGATGATTGATGGTCAACACGGACTCGACGGGCCGAAGGCCCTGTTTCCCCGCTGTTTGTCTAAACTAAGCCAAACTAAATAAACTATGTGAACGGGTGATCGATGGTCGGCATGGAATTGGTGGGCCGAAGGGCCTGTTCCATGCTGTGTGTCTAAACTAAACTAAACTAAAAAAACTAGTGTGAACGGGTGATCGGTGGTCAGCATGGACTCGGTGGGCCGAAGGGCCTGTTTCTACGCTGTATCTCTAAAGTAAACTAAAAGTCGGTCCTCCAAGATGCAATGTGTACGGGGTGACATCTATACGAAGGACATTGGTTTCTCCGAATGATAAGGTGATTCCCATTGCCAGCAGACAAGATATAGCACTGTACTTTGACAGTGGCAGTGCAGTGACACTAATACTTACCATCCTATGCTGGTACACAACAGATTGTTACCTCATCGTCTATATATCACCCAGGCTACGACTGAATACCTCGTTCACCATTCATAATGTGGATATTGTGAGTTAATTAAAAAATATATGAATCTGAAAGATGCAATAATGCTGCTAATGAAATTGTCAAAAGCAATCCTACTGATATACAGTATCTGCGGTAACAATTTAAGATCATAAGGAATAGTAGAATTAGGCCATTCGGCCCATCGTCTATTCCGCCATTCTATCATGGCTGATCTACCTCTCCCTCCTAACCCCATTCTCCTGCCTTCTCCCCATTACCTCTGACACCCGTACTAATCAAGAATCTATCTATCTCTGCCTTAAAAATATCCACTGACTTGGCCTCCACAGCCTTCTGTGGCAAAGAATACCTCAGATTCACCACCCTCTGACTAAAGAAATTTCTCCTCATCTCCTTCCTAAAAGAACGTCCTTTGAGGCTGTGACCTCTAGATCTTGACTCTCCCATGGGTGGAAACATCCTCTCCACATCCAAGCCTTTCACTATTCTGTATGTTCCAATGAGGTTCCCCCTCATCCTTCTAAACTCCAGGGAGTACAGGCCCAGTGCCGTCAAATGCTCATCATAGGCTCATCATAGGACAATATCTCTCCTTTAACTCATAGACATCACCGGTTCACCAGGTTATTTATTGCCAGGGCTTTCAGAGGCAGATTACAAGGCAGCATGACTGGATAACATGCAACAAAAAGTTTGCATTAACATATGATGATCTTTTACCGGCACTGGGCCTGTACTCTCTGGAGTTTAGAAGGATGAGGGAGGACCTCATTGAAACTTACCGAACAGTGAAAGGCCTGGATAGAGAGGATGTGGAGAGGATGTTTCCACTAGTGGGAGAGTCTAGGACAAGAGGTCATAGCCTCAGAATTAAATGACATTCTTTTAAGAAGGAGATGAGGAGAAATTTCTTAAGTCAGAGGGTGGTGAACCTGTGGAATTCTTTGCCACAGATGGCTGTGAAGGCCAAGTCAATGGATATTTTTAAGACAGGGATTGATAGGTTCTTGATTAGTACGGGTCTCAGGGGTTGTGGGGAGAAGGCAGGAGAATGGAGTTGAGAGGTAAAAAGCAGCCATGATTGAATGGTTGTAGAATTGATGGGCCGAATGGCCAAATTCTGCTCCTATCACTTATGAACTTACGAGAAAGCTTTTCACTATACCTTGGTACACATGACAAGAAACGTTATTGATTAAGGAGGATGTCACGGCAGTGGTCAGACATTACAATAATGATGGTTTGACTAAAAATGGGATGATCACCTTGTTGTGGGTGTACTGCAGGCCCCCGAATAGTTAACGGGTATTAGAAGAGCGAAGATGCCAGGAGGTTGCAGGCAGCTGCAAGACTAATGGGGTTGTCACAGCAGAGGATTTCATCTTTCCCAATATAGACGGGGACTGTCATCGTGCAAAAGGCTTAGACAGGGCGGAATTTGTCAAATGTGTTCAGGAAAGTTTCCTCAGGCAATATGTAGGCAATATACATGGGACAGGGCAATGCTCGATCTGGTTTAGTTTCGTTTAGTTTAGTTTAGAGATACAGCGTGGAAACAAGCCCTTCAGCCAACCGAGTCCGTGCCGACCTGCGATCCCACACACCAGCATTATCCTACACACGCGGGACAATTTACAGTTTTGCCAAAGCCAATTGTACCAGGGGCGGCACGGTGGTGCATCGTTAGAGTTGCTGCCTTACAGCGCTTACAGCGCCACAGACCCGGGTTCGATCCCGACTACGGGTGCTGTCTGTACGGAGTTTGTGCGTTCTCCCCGCATGGGTTTTCACTGAGATCTTTGGTTTCCTCCCACATTCCAAAGACGTGCAGGTTTGGAGGTTAATTGGCTTGGTATGAATGTACATTGTCCCTGGTGTGTGTAGGATAGTGTTAATGTGCGGGGATCGCTGGTCGGTGCAGACTCAGCGGGCCGAAGGGCCTGTTTCAGCGCTGTATCTCTAAACTAAACTAATCTATACTACAAACCTGTGGAGTGTGGGAGGAAACCGGAGCACCCGGAGAAAACCCACGTGGTCACGGGAGAACGTACAAACTCCGCACAGACAGCACCCGTAGTCAGGATCGAAGCCGGGTCTCTGCGCTGCAAGGCAGCAACTCTACCGCTGCGCCACCGTGCCACCCCTCTTCGGAAATTGGGAGAGGCAATGAAAGTCCTCTTGAGGTGCTTCATGACCCCCTGACTCTCATTGTCGATGCCCCTAACGGAAGGACTTGATACTTTCTCCCTGTCATTGCAGTGAAGAATGTCCTTGCCTTCATTGTAACCCCTTCAATTCCTCTGGATTTCTCAGGAGTTGGAAACTGTTTCTGCCTTCGTACAAATGCCCAGAGGACAGTGTCTGCATGTTAATTATTAGCTGCAATTTAAAAGCTGCATCAAGCTAATAAATTATCTTGAGGAGATTTATGATGTCAATGATTTCCCAGAATTGATGAAATGTAACATCAATCGTCTTACAAGACATAGTGAACTCTGTGTTTGTGGGGTCATTAACTGAACTTGCTTTCCATCCAATAGTAACACATCACTCTAGTCATAGAGTGATACAGCGTGGAAACAGGCCCATCGGCAAAACTTGCCCCACCGGCCAATATGTCCCGTCTACACTACTCCCACCTGCCCGCGTTTGGCCCTTATCCCTCTAAACCTGTCATAGTCATAGTGATACAGTGTGGAAAAAGGCCCTTGCGACCAAACTTGCACAACATGCCCCATTTACACTACATAGATACATAGATACATAGAAAATAGGTGCAGGAGTAGGCCATTCGGCCCTTCGAGCCTGCACCGCCATTCAATATGATCATGGCTGATCATCCAACTCAGTATCCCGTACCTGCCTTCTCTCCATACCCCCTGATCCCTTTAGCCACAAGGGCCACATCTAACTCCCTCTTAAATATAGCCAATGAACTGGCCTCAACTACCCTCTGTGGCAGAGAGTTCCAGAGATTCACCCTCTCTGTGTGAAAAAGTTTTTTCTCATCTCGGTCTTAAAGGATTTCCCCCTTATCCTTAAGCTGTGACCCCTTGTCCTGGACCTTCCCCAACATCGGGAACAATCTTCCTGCATCTAGCCTGTCCAACCCCATAAGAATTTTGTACGTTTCTATAAGATCCCTCTCAATCTCCTAAATTCTAGCGAGTATAAGCCAAGTCTATCCAGTCTTTCTTCATATGAAAGTCCTGACATCCCAGGAATCAGTCTGGTGAACCTTCTCTGCACTCCCTCTATGGCTATATGTCCTTCCTCAGATTTGGAGACCAAAACTGTACGCAATACTCCAGGTGTGGTCTCACCAAGACCCTGTACAACTGCAGTAGAACCTCCCTGCTCCTATACTCAAATCCTTTTGCTATGAAAGCTAACATACCATTCGCTTTCTTCACTGGCCTGCTGCACCTGCATGCCTACTTTCAATGACTGGTGTACCATGACACCCAGGTCTCGCTGCATCTCCCCTTTTCCTAATCGGCCACCATTTAGATAATAGTCTGCTTTCCTGTTTTTGCCACCAAAGTGGATAACCTCACATTTATCCACATTATACTGCATCTGCCAAACATTTGCCCACTCACCCAGCCTATCCAAGTCACCTTGCAGTCTCCTAGCATCCTCCTCACAGCTAACACTGCCCCCCAGCTTAGTGTCATCCGCAAACTTGGAGATGTTGCCTTCAATTCCCTCATCCAGTTCATTAATATAAATTGTAAATAGCTGGGGTCCCAGCACTGAGCCTTGCGGTACCCCACTAGTCACTGCCTGCCATTGTGAAAATGACCCGTTTACTCCTACTCTTGGCTTCCTGTTTGCCAGCCAGTTCTCTATCCACATCAATACTGAACCCCAATACCGTGTGCTTTAAGTTTGTATACTAATCTCTTATGTGGGACCTTGTCGAAAGCCTTCTGAAAGTCCAGATACCACACATCCACTGGTTCTCCCCTATCCACTCTACTAGTTACATCCTCGAATAATTCCATGTACCTGTCTAATTGTTTCACAAACGTTGAGATAGTCCCTGCCTCAACCACCTCTTCTGGCAGCTTGTTCCACACGCCCACCACCCTCATTTTCCTTTGAATCGTTTTCCCTTCACCTTAAACCTATGTCGTCTGATCTGATTTGTTAGCATGCAAAACAAAGCTTTTCGCTGTACCTCGGTAGACGCGACAATAATGAAGTTAAACTTAAACCTAATCCCACCCTATAAACCTCAGGTAAACCATAGAAACATGGTTTGCCGCCCAGCTCCTTAAACCCATTCTGCCTTGCACGGAGATCAATACGTCTCTCTGTCTTCATGCTGTCGTTGGCATTCCCTCATCCCCACCCTTAACCTTTCTCTGCAGTTCTAAACATCTAGCCTTCCGCTGTTCAGACGCAAAGTCATGCGTTTCACCCCCATGAACTCCGTCCAACCTTATATTGCCACAGCCCTATCTTTTTGTCTCAGATTTCCAGCATCTGCGGTATTTTGCTTCCTGCTACAGTTGTTGGATTTGTTCAAATTAACGAGAAGAATCAGTTTGTCATGAAAAAGTGGAACTATCTGGAGAGATCACATTTATAAATGACTCGGACGCAAATGTAGACAGTTTGGTTCGCCTAGATTGCTCCGAGACACCGTGGGCCCCAGTGAGACCACACCTGAAGTATTGTGTGCAGTTTTGGTCTCCAAATTTGAGGAAGGACATTCTTGCCATTGAGGGAGTGCAGCGTAGGTTCACAAGGTTAATTCCCGGGATGGCGGGACTGTCATATGCTGAGAGAATGGAGCGGCTGGGCTTGTACACTCTGGAGTTTAGAAGGATGAGAGGCTATCTTATTGAAACATATAATATTATTAAGGGCTTGGACACGCTAGAGGCAGGAAACATGTTCCTGACGTTGGGGGAGTCCAGAACCAGGGGCCACAGTTTAAGAATAAGGGGTAAGCCATTTAGAACGGAGATGAGGAAACACTTTTTCACACAGAGAGTTGTGAGTCTGTGGAATTCTCTGCCTCAGAGGGTGGTGGCCAGTTCTATGGATACTGTCAAGAGAGAGCTAGATAGGGCTCTTGAAGATAGCGGAGTCAGGGGATATGGGGAGAAAGCAGGAATGGGATACTGATTGGGGATGATCAGCCATGATCACATTGAATGGCGGTGCTGGCTGAAGGGCCGAATGGCCTACTCGTGCACCTATTGTCTATTGTCTATTGCTGGAGTCATTATCTGTGAGGAAGGCTGTCAAAGTATACAGCGGGACACAGATCGGATACTGAGATGGGCGGAGAAATGGCAGATGGAGTTTAACTATCAGGTTAGTTTAGTTTATTGTCACGTGTACCGAGGAACAGTGAAAAGCTTTTTGTTGCGTCACCAAAAGACAATACATGATTACCATCGAGCAATCTACAGTGTACAGATACAGGATAAAGGGAACAGCGTGAATAATGTTTAATGCAAGATAAAGTCCAGTAACATCTGAGCAAAGATAGTCTGAGGGTCTCCATTGAGGTGGTAGTTCAGGACCGCTCTCTAGTTGATGATAGGATGATTCAGTTGCCTGATAACAGCTGGGAAGAAACTGTCCCTGAATCTGGAGGCGTGCGTTTTCACACATCTATACCTCTTGCCCGATGGAAAAGGGGAAAAGGGGGTGGCAGGGGGTGAGACTGGTCCTTGATTATGCTGCTGGCCTTGCCGAGGCAGCGTAACGTGTAGATGGAGACGTTGGAAGGCA
>CM075982.1:30412064-30464565 GCA_038087875.1 Malacoraja senta
TGGACACTTGAGCTCATTCAGCATAAAAACAAGGCCCTTCGCCCCAACTTGCCCATGCCAACCATGGTACCCCATCTACACTGGTCCCACCTGCCTGCATTTAGGCCATAAACCTCTAAATTACGGACGACACAGTGGCACAGCGGTAGACTAGCTGCCTCACAGCGCCAGAGACCCGGGTTCGATCCTGACTGTGGGGGCTGCCTGTGCGGAGTTTGTACGTTCTCCCGTGACCTGCGTGGGTTTTCTCTGGGTGCTCCGGTTTCCATTGTAGATTATTTGTAGATTAATTGGCTTTGGTGAAAATTGTAAATTGTCCCTAACGTGTTGGTCGGCGCGGACTCAGTGGGCCGAAGGGCCATTTTCTGCGTTGCATCTCTGAACTGAACTAAACTAAACTTTTCCAATCCATGTACCTGCCCAAACATCTTTTAAGTGCTGAGATAGTAACTGCCTCAACAACCTCCTCTGGCAGCTCGATCCATACACCCACCATCCTCGGTGTGAAAAAGTTGCCCCTCAGGTTCCTATTCAATCTTTCCCCACTCACGTTAAACCTGTGGCTTCTGATTCTTGATTCCCCTACTCTGGGTAAAAGACTGTGATCCCATCCCATCTATTCACCTCATATATTTTATATGTGAGTCTTTTACCCAGAGCAGGGGAATCAAAAACCAGATTCCCCTACTCTGCCCCTCTCTTGCCCCTCTCACCACAGTTCTAAGGTGAGAGCGGCAAGATTTAACAGGAACCTGAGGAGCAATGTTTTCACACAGATAGCGGTGGCTATATGGAACGAGCTGCCAGAAAAGATAGTTGAGGCAGGTACAATAAGAACATTTTTATAAGACATTTGGACAGGTACATGGATAGGAAATGTTTAGAGGGATATGGAGCAAATGCTGGCAGGCAGGACTAGTGTAGATGGGGCAACTCGGTCAGCAGGGCCTGTTTCCGTGCAGTGTGTGACTCTGTGACTCTACACCACAATAAGGTCACCCCTCAGCTTCCTGCGCTCCAAGGAATAAAAACCTAGCCTGCCCAAGTTCTCTATAAAGGTCAGGCCCTCAAGTCCTAGCAATGAAGTACAGGTGTCAGAGGTGGCGGGGAGAAGGCAGGAGAATGGGGTTAGGAGGGAGAGATAGATCAGTCATGATTGAATGGCGGAGTAGACTTGATGGGCCGTATAGCCTAATTCTACTATTCCTTGTGACCTTACGGAGTTATTAAAGTTATCATTTGATCTTTGTTGGTATAAATTATAAAGGGATATGGATCAAAGATACAAATATGCTGTGATCTGACTATACGTGGAGCCAACTGTGAGGAGTTTCAAAAGCCAGCTGTTGCTGGGATGCTTCTATTTACATTAAAAACTCACCCACGTGCTTAATTATTCAGAAGATGCAATCATTAACCTTCCTTCCTTCAAAGTATATCTTCACCGACGTCAAAGGAAGATCCAGACCAAGTGACGTACATTTTTGTAGCGCCCTTCACAACCCCCCTTTGAATTCACCGAAGTACTTTGGGCGGCACAGCGCCAGAGACACGGGTTCAATCCTGACTACGGGTGCTGTCTGTACGGACGGAGTTTGTACGTTCTCCCCTTGAACTGCGTGAGTTTTTTCCGAGATCTTCGGTGTCCTCCCACCTTCCAAAGACGTACAGGTTTGTAGGTTAATTGGCTTGGTATAAATGTGAAATTGTTCCTGGTGTGTGTGTAGGGTAGTGTTATTGTGCGTGGATCGCTGGTCGGTGCGGACTCGGTGGGCCGAAGGGCCTGTTTCCGCGCTGTATCTCTAAACTAAAATAATACTTTAAAAAGAACACGTATCCACTATATCAGGGAGCGAATCACTGCACTCTTTCCAGACTTACGACGTCCTTCCTGAAGCAAGGTAACCAAAGCTATATATTGCCTCATGATCGTATACACTTCTATGGCATCAGGTATTTGGTTCCTGCTCTTGGTGGCATGTTGGTGCAGCGGTAGAGTTGCTGCCTTACAGCGCCACAGACCCGGGCTCGATCCTGACTATGGGTGCTTGCCTGTTTGTTCGTTTTCGCCGTGACCTCGTGGGTTTTCTCCTGGGGCTCCGGTTTCAGCCCACAATCCAAAATCGTACAGGTTTGCAGGTTAATTGGCTTGGTATAATTGTAAATTGTTCCTAGTGCATGTAGGATGGTGTTAGTGTACGGTGGGCCGAAGGGCCTGTTTACGCGCTGTATCTCCAAACTAAACTAAATGAACAAAATTTTACCTGAAATAAAGTCATATTGTACAGTAGGAAAAGGCCCTTCAGCCCAACTTGCCCATGCCGACCAACCTGTCCCATCTACACTAGTCCCACCTGCCTGCATATGGCCCATATCCCTTGAATTCTTTCCCGAAATTCGGCCCGAAACGTTGCCTATTTCCTTTGCTCCATAGATGCTGCTGCACCCGCTGAGTTTCTCCAGCATTTTCGTGTACCTTCGATTTTCCAGCATCTGCAGTTCCTTCTTTAACAAATAGTGTTGGCTTGTCTGTTTTGCCGAATATTTCACTCATTGCATTTCTTTTCTTTGTCAACAGTCTGCAGAGTTCTTCGAGATGCTGGAGAAGGTAAGCCGTTTTCTCTCAACTGGGGACCATTTCTACCAGGGCTGGCAGAGGTGCCAGGAGATACAGGGGACACAAAGTGACTGGAGTAACTCAGCGGGTCAGGCAGCATCGCTGGAGAAAAAGGAATGTGTGACTTGTCGGGTCGGGACCCTTCTTCAGACTGAAAGTAAAGGGGAGGGAACTGGAGGTTAAAAGGCCAGAACAAATCAGGGTCGGCAACTGATGACCAAGGAAGGGTGGAGCCCACAATGGCCCATTGTTGGCTGGGGAAGATGTGGTAACGAAGGGATACAGGGATGAGAACAGTGGAACTGGTTGATATGCCGTGCTGCTGCATTAATGGGTTGGTCGCGGATAGGGCCGCCAATGTTCTCACTCCCAAATAAGGGACAAAAGGTCAAAATAAGGGACAAATTCCCGACAGCAATTCGTTGACCGACTCGGCAGTGGCTGGGTGAATGATGAGTTGGCCCGGGTGCTGGACTGCACACAAAGCCCAGCTGAGGAGTTTTGACCCGGGAGACGTCGTGCGCAAAGTCCGGCACCCCATCCAACTCATGAACCGATGATCGGCCGTGAGAAGGAGGGGTGGTGGTGGTGTCGGCGGTAAGCGAAGGTCCGAAGGTCGGACAGCTGGCCGGGCTGCCAACCGACAGGGCCACGGGTGAGGCGCTGCTGCTGCGCTCCACGGGCTGCACTGCGTCGGGACGGGTGAGGCGGGGCTGGACACGGCTCTCCGACCCGACAGTCCCCTCGACCCGAGTAGTAGCAGTCAAATACGGGACAAGGGCGGTCCCATATGGGACAAACCAATTTAGCCCAATATATCGGCTAATACGGGATAGTTGGCAACCCTAGTCGCGGAAGATAGATGCAAAGTGCTGGAGTAACTCAGTGGGTCAGGCAGCATCTCTAGTGAAAAGGGATGGGTGACGTCTCGGGTTGGGACATGTCTGCCGAACCTCTCTACGAGTCTAAGAGACAGGCAACACATTTTGTCTCATAAGTTCATGTTCATAAATGATAGGAGCAGAATTAGGCCATTCAGCCCATCAAGTCTACGCCACCATTCAATCAAGGCTGGTCTCTCTCTTCCTCTCAACCCCATTCTCCTGCCTTCTCCCCATAACCCCTGACACTCGTACAAATCAAGAATCTATCTATCTCCGCCTTCAAAATAGCCATTGGCCTCCACTGCCGTCTGTGGCAATGAATTCCACAGGTTCACCACCCTCTGACTGAAGAAATTCCTCCTCATCTCCTTCCTAAAGGAACGTCCTTTGATTCTGATGTTATGACCTCTGGTTCTAGACTCTCCCACTAGTGGAAATATCCTCTCCACATCCACTCTATCCAGGCCTTTGACTATTCGGTAAGTTTCAATGAGGGGGCCCCTGATCCTTCTAAACTCCAGCGAGTATGCTCAAATGCTCAATGTAGGTTAACCCAATCATTTCTGGGATCATTCTCGTAAACCTCCTCTGGACCCTCTCCAGAGCCAGCACATCCTTCCTGATGAAAGAGATTCATCTTGAAACATCATACGTTAACTCAATCCTTCCTGTGAATAGCACAATGACATATGTCAGAGGCAAGGTTCTCTGGAGGCTTTCAAGAGAGAGCTAGTCAGAGCTCTTAAAGATAGTGGAGTCAAGGGATATGGGGAGAAGGCAGGAACAGGGTACTGATTGTGGATGATCAGCCATGATCACATTGAATGGTGGTGCTGGCTCGAAGGGCCGAATGACCTCCTCCTGCACGTATTGTCTATAGTCTATTCTTTCCTACACATTTACTTTGCTTTCCCCGTAGAGCTAATCAATATTTTGATGCCTCAGAACAGGTATTTACTAGGTAGGCAGATTGTTGCAAGAGGATTGAGTTCCCGTAGAGGTTTCCGAAGAGCACGCAGCCTATTGAAGGCTGAAGGGAACAGTCAGCTCGCAGTTGACTCGGCTCCCACCAGCCTCTGTTTGCTTAATCAGTCACTAATCCCCCGTAGGGAGTGCACAGTGCCAGAAACATGAGCCAGAATACTTTATACGCTAATAGTGGGATTTTGAAGCAGTGGGAAGCGGCCTAGTGTTACATTTGAGCTGTGAGAGAACTGGTGCAGGAAGGAACTGCAGGCGCTGGTTTACGCTGAAGACAGACACAAAAAGCTGGAGTAACTCAGTGGAACAGGCAGCATCTCTGGAGAGAAGGAATGGGTGACGTTTCAGGTCGTGACACTTCTTCAGACTGAGAGTCAGGGGAGAGGGAGACACAAAGGGTAAGGGAAGGGTAAGGTGTGAAAATGAGACATCAAAGGGGACGAAGTTCAAGGAAAATGGAGCGAATGGTAAATGGTAGTGAATTGAGGAATGCAGTTGAACAGAGGGATCTAGGAATAACTGTGCATAGTTCCCTGAAGGTGGAATCTCATGTAGATAGGGTGGTAAAGAAAGCTTTTGGTGTTCTGGCATTTATAAATCAGAGCATTGAGTATAGAAGTTGGGATGTAATGTTAAAATTGTACAAGGCATTGGTGAGGCCAATTCTGGAGTATGGAGTTCAATTTTGGTCGCCAAATTATAGGAAGGATGTCAACAAAATAGAGAGAGTACAGAGGAGATTTACTAGAATGTTGCCTGGGTTTCAGCAACTAAGTTACAGAGAAAGGTTGAACAAGTTAGGTCTTTATTCTTTGGAGTGCAGAAGGTTAAGGGGGGACTTGATAGAGGTCTTTAAAATTATGAGAGGGATAGACAGAGTTGACGTGGATAAGCTTTTCCCATTGAGAGTAGGGAAGATTCAAACAAGAGGACATGATTTGAGAATTAAGGGACAAAAGTTTAGGGGTAACATGAGGGGGAACTTCTTTACTCAGAGAGTGGTGGCTGTGTGGAATGAGCTTCCAGTGGAAATGGTGGAGGCAGGTTCGTTTTTATCATTTAAAAATAAATTTCATAGGTATATGGACGGGAAAGGAATGGAGGGTTATGGTCTGAGTGCAGGTAGATGGGACTAGGTGAGAGTAAGTGTTCGGCACGGACTAGAAGGGCCAAGATGGCCTGTTTCCGTGCTGTAATTGTTATATGGTTATATGGAGAATAGATCATCGTTAGTAAGGGGGAGTTGACACTGAGGCATACAAAGATAAACTTTAAGCAGGAGGACAGTCAGACTGGTCGGAGAACTTGGATGGGGGAGGGATGGAAAATCCCTTTGATGTCTTGTTTTCCCATACCCTTCCATATCTCTGTGTCTGCCTCTCCCCTGACTCTCTGTGAGGTAATTACGTATGAAGGAAATTAGTTAAGGGAATTAAACTGCATAGCAAATGGATTGAAGGCGCCTGAAGCCCGAGGTATGGGTGACCGAGGTGTTGTTGGATATTGGAAGGGGCCGTCTCCCAATATATTTTAACTCCCCTTCCCATTCCCACACTGACCTTTCTGACCTGGGCCTCCTCCATTGCCAGAGTGAGGCCACACACACAAACTGGAGGAACGGCGCCTCATATTGTGCTTGGGCAGCTGACAACCCAGCGGTATGGAGGTTGATTGAATTCTCCAATTTTAATTATGGGTGGTGGGTGTATGGAACGAGCTGCCAGAGGAGGTAGTTGTAACAAGTACTGTAGTTGTGACGAGTACTGTGACCCGAAACGTCACCAATTCACTTTTAAATGACCTTTGGACTGGTACATGGATAGGAAAAGTTTGGTGGGATATGGGACAAAACGAACGAGCCAGCGTAGATGGGGCATCTTGGTCGGCATGGACACATTGGACCGGAGGTCCTTTTTCCATGTTGTATCATTCTATGACTTCCCATTCCCACACTGACCTTTCTGTCCTGGGCCTCCTCCACTGTCAGAGTGAGGCCACATGCAAACTGGAGGAACAGCGACTCACATTGCACTTGGACAGCTTACAACCCAGTGGTGTGAACATTGAATTCTCCAATTTTAGGTAACTTCTACAAATACCCCCCCACCCCCCCTCTTTAGTGTAAATGATTTTAAACATGCGTTCATTCTATTACAGCAGACTCTGAAGATGGATGAACAGAAGCTCAGGGGCAACAGGCAAAAGGTTTGTTACAAATGAGTCTGACTTGTTGGTTTGTTGCAAATGAGCATCCGGGACAATACAGCTCACCCCCTCCATGACACACTGGTCAACCTGAGGAGCACCTTCAGCAACTGACTGGTCCCACCAAGATGCAGCACAGAACGCCACAGTCTGTCTTCCCTGTGGCTATCTAACTGTACAACTCCCCCCCCCCTTCTGTCGTGGGGTAGACTGACTCCCCCCCACCTCCCCGCTCCTCCCCTCCCCAATCTTTGCACATCCCCAGTACTTTCCAGTCGTCACTTTAATTTCAGGTTTCATGTATTTTGTGTTTTTTTTACTGTTGGCAGATCAATTTCCCTCCTGGGATGAATAAAGTTCTATCGTTCTATAGAAACATATAAAATTATAAAAGGACTGGTCAAGCTAGATGCAGGAAAAATGTTCCCAATGTTGGACGAGTCCAGAACCAGGGGCCACAGTCTTAGAATAAAGGGGAGGCCATTTAAGACTGAGGTGAGAAAAAACTTTTTCACCCAGAGAGTTGTGAATTTGTGGAATTCTCTGCCACAGAGGGCAGTGGAGGCCAAGTCACTGGATGGATTTAAGAGAGAGTTAGATAGAGCTCTAGGGGCTAGTGGAATCAAGGGATATGGGGAGAAGGCAGGCACGGGTTATTGATAGGGGACGGTCAGCCATGATCACAATGAATGGCGGTGCTGGCTCGAAGGGCCGAATGGCCTCCTCCTGCACCTATTTTCTATGTATCGTATCGTGTTTCAAAAGCCTACCATTAAACATTAGGATGGTGCGGTCAGCTCTGAGATTTCTATCATCGCACTGATTTTGACAGATCACGGGTGGGACCAGTTCCTGGCTTGCATTCAAGGCAACGTTGAGGGAATGTTGCTAAACCAGAACCATGCTTCCTGATCAACGGTGTGTAATAAATCCTATTGACTGTTCCACACCAAGACATGTGCATCTATCCACCACAGCTCAATGCTCGGAAAGTTACCATTGTATTGAAAATACTTTCTGTGGTAGCTGAAAGACATATAGTTTACAAAGAGGGTGGCACGGTGGCGCAGCGGTAGAGCTGCTGCCTTACAGCGCCAGAGACCCGGGTTCGATTCTGACTATGGGTGCTGTCCGTACGGAGTTTGCACGCTCTCCCTGTGACTGCGTGGGTTTTCTCCGGGTGCTCCGGTCTCCTCCCATGCTCCAAAGACGTTTGTTGGTTAATTGGCTTCTGTAAATTGTCCCGAGTGTGTAGGATAGGGCTGGTGCACGGGGTGACCGCTGGCCGGGGCAGACTCGGTGGGCCGAAGGGCCTGTTTCCGTGTTGCATCTGTCAAGTAAAGTAAAAAAAGATGCCTGGTTAGTGGATGTTAGCTGCAGGGAGAGGGTTGGACAGACTTGGATTGTTTTCTCAGACATGCCAGTGGTGGCTGGAGACCAGATAGAAGTATGTAAAATGACGAGAGGCATAGATAGGGTAGACAGTCAGAACCTTTCTCCCAGGGTGGAAAAATCAAATACTAGAGGGCATAGGTTTAAGATGAGGGAGGCAACGTTTGAAAGAGATGTGCGGAACAGATTTTTTACACAGTGCCTGGAACGAGCTGCCTCGGGTGGAGGTGGTGGAGGCAGATACGAGAGTGGCATTTAGGAGACTTTTCTATAGACACATGGATATGCAGGGAATGCAGTAATAATCTTACTGATCCCTACCAAAAAAAACATCTCTGTTCTGTGTACACTGTTCTGTGTACAGAAGCTTGAAAGCGCGCACCACCAGACTCAGGAACAGCTTCTTCCCCTCTGTTATCAGGCTTCCGAACGGTCCTTCCATAAGCTAGGGTACTGTCCAATTCACCTCTACCCCATTGCGGACATTGGACTTTATCAACTTTGTCGGCTTGTACTCGCTAGAATTTAGAAGATTGAGGGGGGATCTTATAGAAACTTACAAAATTCTTAAGGGGTTAGACAGGCTAGATGCAGGAAGATTGTTCCCGATGTTGGGGAAGTCCAGAACAAGGGGTCACAGTTTAAGGATAAAGGGGAAATCTTTTAGGACTGAGATTAGCAATGTTACAAAATTTTGAGATTTTAAAAATAAAGTCTGCAATTTATCCCATCAGATAAAGCATAAAAAGAAGTTTAATTTGACACTTAATTCACTTTCATATCTTCAGTATTAAAAAAGTTATGGCCATTATCATACTCAGAAATTAGCATCTAGTTCCCTATTGCTTTTCCATTGACTTAACACAAAAGCTGTGATCGAGGACAGTTAAAAGCCCATAACTTTCTTAAAAATTATGATAACTGAAAGAAATTTTCAGTTATTATAGATTGAAGCATGCTGAAACAAATATGAAACAATCTTACTTCGAAGACATGAAAGTAAAGCATATAATTAGTTAGTTACCTAATTGTAGCTAATTACAAAATTCAATTACTAGATCTAAACATCTATCAATTTCTTAAGAATAGATGAACATTTTTAAATAGCCTAAGTGTCCAAATAACATTCACACAATAATTCACAATATAACAATTTCTAAATCTAATTTTCATGAATTTACAGGCCAAATGGAAGGAATTGAATGTTTAATACCTGTAAATTAATGGGGATTTAATTCATCTTGCGAGTGAGGATTTCTGGAACGCGATCTTTTGGAACGTTCATTTGCGGTGAATTTAACTCCGTATTGGCATGAAAAATACTGCCGTTAATTCGGGGAATAAAATCACCATGTCGCATGAAAAAATGTGAATTAAAGGCTTCTTAAGAAGCACTTTTATGCATTTAAAGAAACCACTTTCGTTTACCTGTCCCATGTGTGAAATTCGTCCCCGTTATCGGCGTTGACGCTTCAGGAGCTGCTTTTACAATTACTCTAGCGCTGACATTGACGATTTAATTTTTTTTTTAAATTCACAAAACGCCGGTAGGAACGATTTGTCAGCCAAGCCTTGTACTCCAACAAAATATTAACCAGGACAAGGGAGGAGAAACCCGCGTTTTAACCCCGCCCCCCCTTAAAGGCGCCAAAATCGCGCACACGGCCAGTGGCAGAATTACAGCGCGACTGAAGGTAAGTTTTGTAACATACCTACTGAGATGAGAAAAACATTTTTTACACAGAGAGTGATGAATCTCTGGAATTCTCTGCCACAGAATGTAGTTGAGGCCAGTATATTGGCTATATTTAAGAGGGAGTTAGATGTGGCCCTTGTGGCTAAAGGGATCAGGGGGTATGGAGAGAAGGCAGGTACAGGATACTGTTGGAGGCTCGAAGGGCTGAATGGCCTACTCCTGCACCTATTTTCTATGTTTCTATGTTTCTATGTCTATGGAACTGGTGCGCTACAATGCTGAGAACTATATTCTGCACTCTGTATCTTCCCCTTTGCTCTACCTATTGGACTTGAGTTTGACTAGATTGTAATTATGTATGGTATAATTTAGTTTAGTTTAATTTACTTTAGAGATACAGCACGGAAACAGGCCCTTCGGCCCACTCGAGTCCGCACCGACCTGCGATCCCTGCACATTAACACTATGGACAAGTTAAATTGATACCAAGCCAATTAACCTACAAAGGTCTTTGGAGTGTGGGAGGAAATCGGAGCTCCTGGAGAAAACCTACGCAGGTCAAGGGGAGAACGTGCAAACTCCATACAGACAGCGCCCATATTCGGGATCGAACCCGGGTCTCTGGCGCTGTACGGCAGCAACTCTACCGCTGCGCCACCGTGCCACCCCTATCTGATCTGTTTGGATAGGATGCAAAACCAAGCTTTTCCCTGTACCTCGGTACATGGGACAATACTAAACCGAAACCTAAATTGATTTTTGGAGGCAGAGTTTGTCACAGGACTTAAGGGGCTGTCCCACTTGGGCGACCTAATTGGCGAGTTTAGAAGAGTTTGAAAAAATGACATGTTGAAGACCTCCTTCGACTTTGTTGAAGACCAGTTTCGACTAGCTACGACTAGCTTCGGGAAAATTGGACACCGAATAGTGGAGAGTGAAGACGACCTCCTTCGATCTCCTTCGACCTCCCTTCGACTATGAGGAAGACTATCATCGACTATCTTTGACTACCTTTGAGTACGCGGAGACTACTCTCGAGCATGAAGGAGAGTTACAAAGACCTCCTACGACCTCATGTACACAAGGGGTGCCGGGGCGATGGCTGCCCTGCCGGCAGTCTGTTCGTTTTTTCATTCTTTTTGTTATTTTTTAGTGCGTTAAAAGTTTGTTTTAATGTTCTTCGGTTTGTTTTATGTGGGGGGAGGGGGGAGGGGATTGGGGGAAACTTTTTTTCAAGCTCTTACCTTGCCGGAGATGTGATTAATTTTCAGATCACATTCTCCGGGCGCTCTACGGCCTTCCATCGCTGGAGCTGGAAGCCTTGGACTGACTTTGACCCTATCGCGGGGCGCGGACTTAACATTGGAGCTGATCCCTTGCCTGGGATCGCTCCCACCACGACCACCGCGGACTTACCATCAAGAGCTCGCAGTTGGGAGAGGCTAGTCGGGAAGCTCCAACGTCGCAGAAGGTTCGACCAGCCCCGACGCGAGGTTCGATCGCCCAGCGCGGGGGAGCTGACATCCTCCCGATGCGGGAACTGAACGCCTCGACGCGGAGGGCCCGAACGCCGCCGGCTACGGGAGTCAAGATCGTCCTGTCAACAGGGGCTCGCGGCCCACGACCGAGGAAGAACTTGAACTTTATTTTGCCTTCCATCACAGTGAGGAATGTGTAGGAGTCACTGTGGTGGATGTTTATGTTAAAATGTGGTTTTGAGTGATTTGTTGCTTTTAATTGTATGACTGACCTGGCCAATGAAATTCCTCGTATGTTGCAAAACATACTTGGCGAATAAAGTGTGATTCTGATTCTGATTCTGTCGACCATGCTGCGCGTATGAGTCGAGGGCAAACTCGCCAGAACTCGCGGATTAGGTCGCCCAAGTGGGACAGGCCCTTTAAGTGGGACAGGCCCTACCACCTAGTCGACATCAAGCTACGGCAAGTTACCGACAACCGGCGAACCACTAGGATGTCCACCTACGACCACACCTACGACAACCAAAGTCAACCTACGTCCACCCGCGACAAGCGATGACCAACAACGACCCTGTCGACAACAACTGAAGACAACTGAAGACAATTCAGTCGCCGGTACCTGTCGCTGGTTGACGTAGGTTAACGTAGGCAGTCGCCAATGGAATTCACAACCAACGACACCCGGCGACAACCTACGACAGCACCTACGTCGGGAGAAGACAAGCTACGCCAAGCTCACAGTCGCCGAAAAGTTTTGGAACATTTCTAAATCCAGCGGCGACCAGAAAAACGTTACGACTCTTTAGGCGAATTGAGGAGACTATTCACGACCATACAGGCGTCACCCCGTGACCATGTGGCGACAGCCATGTCGCCTGTAGTCGTCGCAAAAATCGCCTAAGTGGGACGGGGGATTTTACATAGAAGTCTTGGATTGGAATATCTGGCTAGATATTTGTAGCTGAGTCCAGTATGATATCCTCCACAATGTAAATACTACACTGTGCTGTCATGAAACCTTATCTTTAGTGTCGTTTTTTAACTTAAAATGTGCATGTGTTTCTTTTTTCTAGGATGATTACATACCATATCCCAGTATCGATGAGGTAGGTCTACCTAAAGATATCATACATGTGTGTTTAGAGAATGGGAGAACAAGGGTGTTGAAATGGGACTTTGATAATTGGGAACTGGTGCTGCTGTTGTGGAAAGTAGAATTGTAATAATCCACTGACCTTTATTCAACGATTTATTGGTACTTTGTTGTCACCTGTACCTAGGTACAGTGACAGGTGGACACATAATGTTGGAGTAACTCAGCGGGACAGGCAGTATCTCTGGAGGGAAGGAATGGGTGACGTTTCGGGTCGAGACCCTTCTTCAGACTGAGATTCAGGGCAGAAGGAGACGCAGAGATAAGGAGTTGTAAGGTGTGAAAACGAGACATCAAAGGGGATGGTGTTCAAGGAAAATGTAGAGTAGATCATTGTCAGCCAGGAGAAGGTGACAACGAAGCGTACCGAGATAAGATTTGATCAAGAGGACAGTCAGACTGGTCGGAGGACTAGGAAGGGGAGGGGATGGAGAGAGAGGGAAACCGAGGGTTACGTGAAGTTAGAGAATGTGTAGGAAGGACGCTACAATATTCATAGCGAAGATAGACATATTCATACCGCTGGCGAGTAAGCTGAAATACATCCCAGTAAATTCATACAGCAACCCTCACCTAGGCAGTACACAAAGAGTCGGCATGTTTCTGGCGCCGACAGGTACAAAAGGTTCATTGAGAAGTCTTGCCTTCTGCTCGCAGTGGTAGACCAGGCAAGCCGCCGCACGTGGTCGCAGGCAGCCCCCCGCCAGGTGTACCTCTTGGTTCATGAAGCCACTGACATAGCCCGAGGGCCCAGGTCTCCAATCATAGTCCAGTGCCAGAACTAGTGTGAACGTGTGATCGCTGGTCGGCGCGGACTCGGTGGGCCGAAGGGCCTGTTTCCAAACTGTACCTTTTAAAGGCACGGTGGGGCAGCGGGAGAGTAGCTGCCTCACAGCGCCGGAGAGCCAGGTTCGGTCCTGACTACGGGTGGACTGTACGGAGTTTGTACGGTCTCCCCGTGACCACGTGGGTTTTCTCCGGGAGCTCCGGTTTCCTCCCACACTCCAGACACGCACAGGTTTGTAACTTTATTGTCTTCGATGAGGATTATAAAATGAGTGTCTGAAGGATAATGTTAGTGTATGGGGATCGCTGGTCAGTGCAGACTCGGTGGGCCGAAGGGCCTGTTTCCGTGCTGTTTCTCCAAACTAAACTAAACTAATCAGAGGATGGACGCAAAAAGCTATCAAGAAAAAAAAGATTATTGAAGGCCACTTGGCATTGTACTGTCAGTTACTGCATTAATAAAACTAATTTCAAAAGAGGAAAAGCACACAGACAGTCAGACAGTCAAATGTCAGAGTCTGAAGAAGGATCTCGACCTGAAACATCACCCATTCCCTCTCTCCAGAGATACTGCCTGTCCCGCTGAGTTACTCCAGCATGTTGTGTCTATCCTCGATTTAAACTAGCATCTGCAGTTCCTTCCTGCACTGTCATATGATAAAAGATTGAAAAGACTGTCATATGAGGAAAGATTGAAAAGACTAGGCTTGTATTCACTGGAGTTTAGAAGGATGAGGGGGTATCTTATAGAAAGATATATAATTATAAAAGGACAGGACAAGCTAGATGCAGGAAACATGTTCCCAATGTTGGGCGAGTCCAGAACCAGGGGCCACAGTCTTAGAATAAAGGGGAGGCCATTTAAGACTGAGGTGAGAAAAAACGTTTTCACCCAGAGAGTTGTGAATTTGTGGAATTCCCTGCCACAGAGGGCAGTGGAGGCTAAATCACTGGATGGATTTAAGAGAGAGTTAGATAGAGCTCTAGGGGCTGGTGGAATCAAGGGATATGGGGAGAAGGCAGGCACGGGTTATTGATTTGGAACGATCAGTCATGATCACAATGAATGGCAGTGCTGGCTCGAAGGGCCGAATGGCCTCCTCCTGCACCTATTTTCTATGTTTCTATTTAATCGAAGAGGATGGTTGGATAGCTTCCTGCCTGTGTGTGTCTTCTGACGCGGAATTGTTTTTGCGTTCCAGGTAATAGAGAAAGAGGGGCCTTTCCAGTCGGTCATCCTGCCGCAGTTTGGGGGGTACTGGATCGAAGGCGTCCACACTGCCACCACCCCGACCTCTTCAGAGAGCAGCTTGTTCGAGGAGGATCTGATTGAGAATCTCAGTCCCACCACCTTTGGCTACAAACTGGAATGTAACAGCACGGCCAGGGCCTACAGGAAGCACTTCCTCCACAAGGTACGGTGGCCATTTACAGTGTATAGATACACGATAAGGGAATACCGCTTCAGGCATGGTCAAGCCAGTAAAGTCCACTCACAGTTAAGGTCCATGATGAGGTAGATAGTAGCTCAGGACCGCTCTCTGGTTGCAGTTGGATGGTTCAGTTACCTGATAAACAGTGGTGATGATGCTGCCTGACCCCGCTGGGTTACTCCAGCACTTGGTGTCCCACTATGAGTATATTCAAGGCTGGGTTCCATACAGTACATCTTTGAAGGGATGAGGAAGGGGGTAGAAATGCCAAAGATGAGGAGCATTAAAGGCAGGCATCAGGAGTATGATCTCTTCCCCTCCCATTCCCTGCATTCTTAATTTCACGGTGGCGCAGCGGTAGAGTTGCTGCCTCACAGCGCCAGAGACCCGGGTTCGATCCTGACTAAGGGTGCTGTCTGTACGGAGTTTGTACGTTCTCCCCGTGACCTGCGACGGTTATCTATGGATGCTCCAGTTTCCTCCCACATCCCAAAGACGTGATGGTTTGTAGGTTTGTAGGCTTCTGTAAATTGTAAATTGTCCCAGGTGTGTCGGATAGTGCTAGTGTTACGCGGTGATCGCTGGTTGGCAAATGGACTCGGTGGGCCGAAGGGCCTGTTTCCACGATGTATCTCCAAAATCTAAAGCAACCTATTTCCACCGCACTCGAATTTCTGAGGCGATTTAAAGGGTCGAACAAAGTTGACACAAAGTGCTTGAGTAACCCAGTGGGTCGGGCGGCATCTCTGGAGGACATGGATGGGCAACGTTTCGGGTCGGGACTCAATTTCCAATAGTTGAACAGAATTTGACACTCAGTCCAGAAAGATGGGCAGATGTGCAAAGATGCCCAAAGAACTATGCCAATAACTATTGAGTTATTCTTATTCTTTAGACTTTAGAGATACAGCGTGGAAACAGGCACTTCCGCCCACCAAGTCCACGCCAACCAGCGATCACCCCGTACACATAGCTCCATCCTACACACTAGGGACAATTTTCAATTTTTACCAAGGTCTGTACGTCTTTGGAATGTGAGAGGAAACTGGAGCACCCGGAGAAAACCCATGCAGGTCACGGGGAGAATGTACGGACTCCATACAGACAGCACCTGAGGTCAGGATCGAACCCGGGTCTCTGGCGCTGTGAGTCCGCAACTCTACCGCTGCACCACTGTTACGCCCCAGATTGTGGTTGTGTGCTTATCTGGGCTCCCTTCATATTGTAGCCTATTTGTTGTAACTACTTTCGGTCTTTTGCATTCCAAAGCCCCCACACACAGCTTGAGAGGGTCAAATGCAAATGCCACGCAGCTTTGAATCAGACTGACAGAAGGAGGCCGAAAATAGACACAAAATGCTGGAGTAACTCAGCGGGTCAGGCAACATCTCTGGTGAAAAGGAATAGGGGCCTTCTCGGGCCGAGACCCCTCTTCAGACTGTCTGACGTTTGACTGTCTGACTATCTGTGCATTTCCTCTTTTGAAATTAATTTTATCACTGCAACTGGAAAAAAGGATTAGGTAACGTTTTGGGTCGAAATCCTTCTTCAGACTGAGAGTCAGGGGAGAGGGAAACTAGAGATATGGAAGGGTAAGGCGTGAAAACAAGACATCAAAGGGGACGAAGTTCATGGAAAATATAAAATGGATCAGTGTTGGCTGAGGGGAAGGTGACAACGAGGCATGCAATCAGTAAAATTTAATCAGGAGGACAGTGAAACTAGTCAGAGAACTAGGATGGGGGAGGGATGGAGAGAGAGGGAAAGCAAGGGTTACTTGAAGTTCGAGAGGTCAATATTCATTCCGCTGGGTTGTAAGTTGCCCAAGTGAAATATGAGGTGCTGTTCCTCCAATTTGCACTGGGCTTTGCTCTAACAGTGGAGGAGGCCCAGGACAGAAAGGTCTGCGCCTTCTCTATTAAAGTCCTGCCCAACTATTCCCAGCCCTTTCCCTTTAACATCGCAGTTTATATCTCCCCGTAAACCAGTTTACCTGTCGTAGGGGAAGGAATAGTGAGGGCTAATGACTAGTAAACAGGGATGTGGATTGATCTAATGTGGTGACAGCGAACCGTGGACAAAGCCCAGACGTGGAGACATGGAATGCAGAAGTGCCGACACCCAAGTTTGAGGAACATCATTATTTATTTGACAGCGTGCATCCATCATTGTGATAGAAAATTGGATCTACTGCCAACTAAGTTAGAGTTGTGGAGCATCATTTTATTCTGTAATCCAGTTAGTTACCTAATTAAGTCTCTCTGTAAACTTTATTCTGCCATCAAGACCCAGTTTGACCATAAATCAAGTTTCTGTGTAATCTTGTGAACTGGGAATGTAAAAGCTGTACCAAAGTGGCGCTCAGGAGATCAACTTTGACTGGCCTCCTGGTGCGTACCAGTTGTGATAAATCGCCCGTTACATCGAATACCAACCCCGCATGGCCTTTCCATTTGCTCCTGCATTATCCATTGGGACGATGATGACATCTGCTACAGGCAGGATGAGCTGGATAACACACGCTCATGTTAATAAGTGATAGGGCGGCACGGTGGAGCAGCGGTAGAGTTGCTGCTGTACAGAGCTTGCAGCGCCGGTGATCCAGGTTCGATCCTGACTACGGGTGCTTGTCCGTACGGAGTTTGTACCTTCTCCCCGTGACCTGCGTGGGTTTTCTCCGGGATCTTTGGTTTCCTCCCACATTCCAAAGGCATGTGGGTAAATTGGCTTGGTAAATGTAAAAATTGTCCCTAGTGTGTGCAGGATAGTGTTAATATGTGGGGATCGCTGGTCGGCGTGGACCTGGTGGGCCGAAGGGCCTGTTTCTGTGCTGTATCTCTAAACTCTAAAACAAAGAAGCAGAATTAGGCCATTCGGCCCATTCAGTCATGGCTGATCTATCTTTCCCTCTCAACCCCATTCTCCTGCCTTCGCCCCATAACCCGACACCCTTACTAATCAACATCTCACCATGTTTTCTCCAACTCTCTCTTGGTGAGGCCACATTTGGAGAACTGTGCTCAGTTTTGGTCACCCTGCTCTGGGAATGATGTTGTCAAGCTGGAAGGAGAATAGAGATGATTTACAAGGATGTTGCCAGGACTCGAGGGCCTGAGCTATAGGGAGAGGTTGAGCAGGCTGGGACCTTATTCCTTGGAGCGAAGGAGGATGAGGGGTGATCTTATCTATATTACTAAAAGTCTGATCTTGACCGCTTTTGGCTCACTGTGCTGTGATGTCCGAGAGAACGCCGCCATCTACGGCCGTCATTTTTGGCCACCTCGCTCAGAGCCCCCCTCCGCCTTCCTAGACCAGAGGATTTTCCCCATCGATGAAAAATCAGAGAGATATTAATGTTTTTAAAAAAATTGCCATTCTCTTTGCTGCCCCTGCTGGAGGGAGGGGGAGGGACTATAAAACCAGGAAGTGGTGTGCCTCACTCAGTCTCTGCATCGGGGGACCAACCCTCCCGTGTGAACATGGGACCCAACGGGTCCCACTTAGTCTAGTAGTGTATAAAATCATGAGCAGTGTATATAGGGTGAATGCACAGAGTTTTTTACCTAGAGCTGGGGAATCAAGAACTAGAGGACATAGGTTTAAGGTGAGAGAGGAAGGATTTAATAGGAACCTGAGGAGCAACTTTTCACTCAAGGGGTGGTGGGTGTATGGAACGAGCTGCCAAAGCTGGTCGTTGAGGCAGGAACTATAACAACATTTAAAAGACACTCAGACAGGTACATGAATAGGATAGGTTTAGAAGGATATGGACAAATGTGGGCAGGTGTGACGAGTGTAGATGGGGCATGTTGGTTGGCATGAGGTAGTTGGGCCGAAGGGCCTGTTACCGTGACTCTATGACTCAATCTGAACTTGTTTGCATTTTTGTTTAGGATCATTTGAATTTCTACACCGCGTGCAGTGTCCATGGCAACTTGATCGTTTCCATCAAACATGAAGACAGTGAAGCTGAAGAATATCTACAGATAATCCTCAGGTAACCATAGCGACGGCACGGAAAAGGACACAGAGTTCCGCAATCAAGTCTCCTTTACTTTTACTAGCATCTCCGCCAGGATGTTGCTTGAACATAGAACAGTACAGCACAGGAGCTGGCCCTTCGGCCCACAATGTCCGTGCCGAACATGATGCCAAGACCAACTCTTACCTGCCTGCACATGATCCCTATCCCTCCATTCCCTGCCTATCCACGTGGCCATCCAATTGTCTCTTAAACACCACTATCGTATCTGCCTCCACCACCACCCCCGGCAGCGCGTTCCAGGCACTCACCACCCTCTGTGTAAAAAACTTGCCCCGCATATCACCTTTAAACCTTGCCTCTCTCACCTTAAAGCTGTGCCCTCCAGTATTTGATATTTTCCTCGGGAAAAAGATTCAGACTGTCTACCCTATCTATGCCTCTCATAAGTTTATACACTTCTCTCAGGTCTCCCCTCAACCTCCGGCGTTCCAGAGAGAAACAATCCAGGTCCGTATGTCCAACCTCCCCCTGTAGCTAATTCCCCCACTAATCCAAGTATCTTTTTGGTAAACCTCCTCTGCACCCTCTCCATAGCCCCCACATACTTTCTGTAATGGGGTAACCAGAACTGAACGCAATACTGGAAGTCCTTTAAAGCTGCATCATGGCTTCCTGGCTCTGATGTGCAACGTCCCAACCACTGAAGGCGGGCCCACCATCTGCCTTCTCTCAACGTACAACACCTCTCACTTGCTCGCATTAAACGCCATCTGCCGTTTCTCCGCCCGTTTCTGTAGCCAATCTATATCCCGCTGTATACTTTCACCGCCTTCCTCGCAGTCCGTGACTCCAGCAATCTTGGTGTCTTCATTAGGATTTAAGTTTTGGTTTGTCTTGGAGATGTTTTCTCGGTTTCATTAGTATTCATGAAAGTCTGCAATTTTAGGTTTATATCTAAAATACATACCATGAGATGCCTCAATGTTCAGCCTTTTATGAAGTACCGCTAATAACTAGAGAGCAGTCCTAAGCTACTATCTACCTCATTGCCGATTCTCAGACTACCTTTAATCAGACTATCCTGAACTTTATCCTGCACTAAACGTTAGTCATGTTATTCCCATTATCCTGTATCTGTACATTGTGGACGGCTCAATTGTAATCACGTATTGTCTTTCCGCTGACCGGCCAGCACGCAACAGAGGCTTTTCACCGTACCTCGGTACACGTGACCATAAACTAAACTCAAACTAAACCAAGATGGGTTATTATAACAATCAGCTTTAGAGTCATTATTTCTTCAACAAAACATTCCTTTATTTCATGTAATAACAAAGGGCGGCACAGTGGTGCAGCGGGTAGAGCTGCTGCCCCCGCAGCGCCAGGGACCACGGTTCGATCCTGACCTTGGGTGCTGTCGGTTTGTGGGGTTTGGGTTTCCTCCGGCTGCTCCGGTTTCCTCCCACATCCCAAAGACGTGAGGGCTTGTAGGTTAATCGGCCCTCTGTAAAATTGTCCCTAATGTACAGGGAGTAGATACAGTGGGGTAGATAACATGGAGCGAGTGTGAATGGGTGATCGATGTCTTTTAAAAGTTGTTCTAGTTCCAAACTATTATTTTGCCTTCATTTTATCTCTGACCATGGTCCACCCATGTGCCAACCAACTGTATCCTCCTTTAACATGAGTGTGATCATGTATAGTCTTTCCGCTGAATGGACAGCACACAAATAAAAAGCTCAGTACACGTGAAAATATACTAAACTAAACTAAAGGTCACCCTTCAAATTCCTATGAAGTCTTTCCCCTCTCACCTTGAAGGGGCTGTCCCACTGTACGAGTTCATTCAAAGAGTTCTCCCGAGTTTCCCCTGATTCGAACTCGGAGAATTACGGTAATGGCCGCTCGTCGGTACTCGGGGCTCTCGAGGACATTTTTCAACATGTTGAGAAATCTTCACGAGTCTTCACGAGCTTACCGCGTTTCCCGAGTACCTGCCGTTAACGTTACGAGCCGCTAAGAGACGTCCCGAGCTCCGACGTACCCGCTACGTACATTCTACGTGCTTACCACGAGTTTGATTTTTTTTTTTACTCAGGAGAGCTCTTGAATTAGCTCGTACAGAGGGACAGCCCCTTAACTGTTTCTTAAACATTGGGATAGTCCCAGCCTCAACTACCTCCTCCGGCAGCTTGTTCCATACACCCACCACCCTTTGTGTGAAAAAGTTACCCCTCAGATTCCTATTAAATCTTTTCCCCTTCACCTTGAACCTATGACCTCTGGTCCTTGATTCCCCTACTCTGGGTAAAAGTCTCTGTGAATCCACCCTATCTATTCCCCTCATCATTTTGTCCACCTCTACAAGATCACCACTCAGCCTCCTGCGCTCCAACGAATAAAGCCCTCGCCTGCCCAACCTCTCCCTGTAGCTCAGGCCCTCGAGTCCTGGCAACATCCTCGTAAATCTTCTCTGCACTCTCTCTGGTTTAATGGCATCGTTTAGCTTTTACGTTAGCCATGTACGGCTGCACGGTGGCGCAGCGGTAGAGTTGCTGCCTTACAACGCGAGATACCTGGTTACCATCCTGACTACGGGTGCTGTCTGTACGGAGTATGTACGTTCTCCCCGTGACATGCGTGGGTTTTCCCCGGGTCCACCTGTTAGCTCCCGCACTCCAAAGACATACAGGTTTGTAGGTTGATTGGTTTTGATAAAATTGTAAATTGTCCCTAGTGTGTGTCGGATAGTGTTAGTGTGCGGGGATCGCTGGTCGGCACGGACTCGGTGGGCCGAAGGGCCTGTTTCCTCGCTGTATCTCTAAACTAAACTGAACCAATAATTATTTTCTTTTGCTATCTTAGGTCAAAATCCAAAACAATTCACGAGCGGCTCCCTCTGGCTGGAGTTCCGCAGCTGCCAAGCATACCACTTATTGCAAAGGTGAGTAAGTTAAGGGAACCATACTATTGTTACCATTAATTCTTAGCAGCACTTAAACGTCCCACAGACTGATATATATTTCTGAAGAAGGGTCTCGACCTAAAACGTCAGCCGGCAGTGTGCGAGAGACCGAGAGCCACGAGACAAGTCATTGTCATTTACACCGCCAGCGGAACAACGCCATTCTTAGTTGAGGCAGCTTTACAGGCCTGTAAACGCAAGGGTCTTGACCCGAAATGCTACCTATTCCTTTTCTCCAGAGAGTCTGAGGAAGAGTCTCTATCCAAAGTGTCATCTATTCCTTTCCTCCAGAGATGCTGCCTGACCCTCTGACTTACACCAGCTTTTTGTGTCTACCTTCGGTTGAAGCCAGCATCTGGAGTTCCTTCCTAAACAACACAATATACATAGAGCTCCCAGTGTGTAAGGAGTGGATGCGGAAGTGGGATAACATAGAACTAGTGTAAATGGGTGATCAGTGGTCGGCATGGACTTGGTGGGCCGAAGGGCCTGTGTCCATGTCGTATCTTTCAATCAACCAATCCAAAAACAGTACAGGACAGGAACAGCCCCAATATTAGTGCAAAAAGTCTGAAATCCTGAGTGCAACCAAGGCCAAAACAACACATTAATAACTCCAACACCAATGCAGAAAGCCCAAAGTCCTCACTGCAAACAAAGAGAGTCCATTGTTCACAGTTTTGTTTATTTGTGCAGTGTTCAACAGCCTGATGGTTATTTGGAAGAAGCTTCTTCCCGATGGCAGGGGTGAAATTAGATTGTGTCCAAGGTGGTGTGGGTCTCTGATGATGCTGGCTGCCTTTTTGAGGCAGCGACTCTTGTAGATCCCTTCGATGGTGGGGAAGTCAGTACCTGCGATGGACTGGGCAGTGTCCAGTAATCTCCTTCATCCATGGGCATCCTAGTTGCCGATCCAGGTCATGATGCAATCGGTTAATGTTGCAAGAAGTCTGAAGGAGGGTCGCTACTCTTTGTATCCCTCATTATCCTTTTTTCCACAGCCAACAATGGACCATTGTGGATCCACCTTTCTTTGGCCATCGGTGCCGGCTCTGATTCGTTCTCTACCTTTTCATGCCTCTAGTTTCCCTCACCCCTGACTCTCAGTCTGAGGCTGGGGTCCCGTCCAGAAACATCACCTATTCCTTTTCTATAGAGATGCTGCCCAACCCGCTTGGTGACTCCAGCTTTTTGTGTCTATCTTCGATGTAAACCGCCATTCTTCGTAGATGTTGCCTGATCTGCCGTGTTTCTGCTTTATACGCGATTAATTAACTGACTGAATATAAAGATGTCCAGATGTTGAGGAGGATTGGAATCTTCGACTCCAGACCAATCACCCAATTCCCTTCACGTTAGCCCGCATTATGTGGCAATCGGAAGGCAAGGCAGTATCAGGATGCTCCTCATCTAATGGGTCTTAAAAATGAATCTCTATTGTAAAATACTCCATTAGCAAAAACATAGACAATCGTTGAGCAGGAACTCCTAGACTCTGGAATATTTGTAAACCATGACATGGTGGAAATGATATTTGTATAAAACAGTACCCAGATCTCGCGGTAAAAGTTGGTGGATGGTTGAAGTACTCTAATAGATAATTGTCTCTCCCTCAGCTCCTGTGTGATGACGTGACCAGCACAAAATTCTCTCCTGTACTTTATCCAAAGGTAAGCAGCAATGTCCTTCAGCCGTTAGTGTGTCACTAGGTTTAAGGGACATTTGGACAGGTAAGGCTGAGCAGGTTATGGGCCAAACGCGGGCATGTGTACTGAGGTACAGTGAAAACCTTTTGTTGCGTGCTAACCAGTCAGCTTACAATCGAGCCATCCACAGTGTACAGATACATGATAAATAATGTTTAGTGCAAGATAAAGCCAGTAAAGTCTGATCCAAGATACTCCGAGGGTCTCCTCATTGGAGGTCAATAGTAGTTTAGTTGGTGAGAGGACGGTTCAGTTGCCTGATAACAGTTGGGAAGAAACTGTCCCTGAATCTGGAGGTGTGCGTTTTCACACTTCTGTACCTCTTGCCTGATGGGAGAGGGCAGAAGAGGGAGTGGGCAGGGTGCGACTCGTCCTTGACTATGCTGCTGGCCTTGCCGAGGCAGCGTGAGGTGTAAATGGAGTCAATGGAAGGGAGGTTGGTTTGTGTGAAGGTGTGGGCTACGTCCACAATTCACTGCAATTTCTTGCGGTGTTGGATGGAGCTGTTCCCAGACCAATAAAATCCCAATAAAATAGTGGGACTAGTGTAGATGGGACATGTTGGTCGGCGTGGGCAAATTTGACTCTATGACACTATGTACAAGTGGTCTCATCTTCTGGTTAATATCAGTTTCCCTCCTGTAACTTAACCTCATGTCTGTATCCTCAGCACCAGATGACTAGTTGGTATCGCCACTAAAAAAATACAGTGCAATGAGCTAATATCTATGCAAATAAAATATAGCACATAGAACATAGGGACAACACAGTGACGCAGTTGGTAGAGCCACTGCCTCACAGCGCCAGAGACCTGCGTTGGATCATGTCCTCGGCTGCTGTCTGTGTGGAGTTTGCACGTTCTCCCTGTGACCGCGTGCGTTTCCTCCAATATCCCATAGACATGCGGGTATGTAGGTTAATTGGCTTCTGTAAATTGCTCCTAGTGTGTAGGGAGTGGATGAGGAAGTGGGAAAACAGAGAATACACATGAACGGGTGATCAATGGTCAGAGCGGTGGACCGAAGGGCCTGTTTCTATGCTGTATCTGTTAATCCATCAATCAATTGTAACAGATGGGATGAATGCACACAGTCTTTTACCCAGAGTAAGGGCATCAAGAGCCAGAGAACATAGGTTTAAGGTGAGAGGGGAAAGATTTAATAGGAACCCGAGGAGCAACTTTTTCACACAAATAAAGTATATGGGTATATGGAACAAGCTGCCAAATAAGGTAGTTGAGGCAGGTCCTATAACAACATTTAAAAGACATTTGGACAGGTACATGGATAGGAAAGGTTTAGAAGGATATGGGGCGAAAGCAGGCAGGTGGGACTGGTGTAGATGGGACATGTTGGTTAGCATTGGCAAGTTGGGCCGAAGGGCCTGTTCCTTGCTATATGACTTGATACCAATAAGAAGCGGTACAGCACAGGAACAGGCCCTCCACGGTAGCACCCATTACCCTCTGTATAAAAAACCTGCCCCGCACATCTCCTTTAAACTTTGCCCCGTCACCTATGCTTTCTAGTTTACTTTAGTCCGAAGAAGGGTCTCGACCCGAAAAACGTCACCCATTCCTTCTCTCCAGGTCCCGCTGAGTTATTCCGACATCTTGTGTCTATCTTTGGTGTAAACCAGCATTTGCAGTTCCTTCCTTCACGATACTTTAGTTTAGTTTACTTTAGATATGCACCATGGAAACAGACCCTTAACTGCTCCTGAACCACTGCGTTCCCACACTCTTTCCCAGTAGAATTCAAGCTCGGACGTTTTTGATTGCGGACGCAGATCGTACCTGGCATGGCCTGAACGAAGAAGACGCAGAAATCGGAACTTGCTATCAATGACTTGTTTGGAATGCCCGGATTCCAAAATGGTGTCTCGTGGTGACGGAGTGAAACAAGGGATTTTTATTTTGTCAGCTTGTACAGAAGTCATGCCAAGTATTCTATCTTGTCAGTTTGTACAGGACTCGTGCCTGGGGATAAATGACAATCAGATGTGTTATCTTTGATTGATTATATTCTTATCTCAGCCTTACCCTTCCTTAGTTTCATTTAGAGATACAGCGCGGAAACAGGCCCTTCGGCCCACCGAGTCCACGCCGACCAACGATCCCCGCAATTTTACAATTACAGTATACCAAGACAATTAGCCTACAAACATGTACATTGGAGTTTCGTATAGTTTAGTTTAATTTAGAGATACAATGTGGGAACAGGCACTTTGGCCCACCGAGTCTGTGCCGACCAGCAATCCCTGCTCACTAACACTATCCCAAGCACATAACGGGGACAAGTTTACAATTATACCAAGCCAAGTGACCTACAAACCTGTATGTCTATGGTGTGTGGGAGGAAACCTGAGCTCCTAGAGAAAACCCACGCAGGTCACAGGGAGAATGTAAAAACTCTGCACAGACAGCTCTGTACAGGATCGAACTTGGGTCTCTGGCGCTGTGAGGCAGCAACTCCACTGCTGTGGCACCTACTGATCCAGCTGGAGTGTTACTTTCTCGGCAATGTTACCTGTACATCATCAAATTTTATAGAGCATAGAATATAGATCAGTACAGCACAGGAGCAGGCCCTTCGGCCCACAACTCACTGTTGTGTCCGTTGTTCTTTAACCTACGGGATATACGGAGATTCCTCAGGTTTTACGACGGGAATTAAAATTAAAACAAAAACAACTGGATAAATGCATTTCTCATTTAATTTTCAATTATCATAGAACAGCACGTTCTCCCTGTGACCGCGTGGGTTTTCTCCGGGTGCTCCGGTTTCCTCCCACATTCCAAAGACGTGCGGGTTGGTAGGTTAATTGGCTTCAGTAAAATTGTAAATCGTCCCTAGTGTGTAGGATAGTGTTAGTGAACAAGTGATCGCTGGTCGGTGCGGACTCGGTGGGCAGAAGGGCCTGTTTCCGCGCTGTTTCTCTAAAGTCTAAAGGTCTCCCCCCTCAACCTCCGGCGTTCCAGAGAAATCAGGGGAGACCGTGGGTGGGAATAACTTTGCAAAGCCATTCTTGTCAAGGGTTAATCTAACAACTTGTTTCGTTTTCCCCAAGGCATCCCAGCTAATAGTCGAATATGATGAACATGAGATCAATGACAAGTTCAAGTTTGGGGTGATTTATCAGAAGGCCAGGCAGGTGAGTAATGAATATTCAATTTAAAAACAAAATCTACATTTGAACAGACTGGCATTTATCAAAGTCACTTCCCTTTACAAGTTAGACACAAAGCGCTGGAGTAACTCAGCGGGTCAGGCAGCATCTCTGGAGAACATGGATAGGTGTCGCTTTGGGTCGGGACCCTTCTTCACACTGATTGTAGTGAGGTGGAGAAAAAGCTGGAGGAATGATGGGAGCGGGACAAAGCCAGGCAAGTGATAGGTGGACACAAAAAGCTGGAGTACCTCAGCACGTCAGGCAGCATCTCCAGAGAAAAGGAATGGGTGATGTTTCGGGTCGAGGCCCTTCTTCAGACAGAGTCAGGGGAGAGGGAAACGAGAGATATGAAAAGGTACATAGAACTAATGAATGAAAAATATGCAAAAAGCAACTATGATCAAGGAAAGGTGGAGCCCACAATGGTCCATTGTTGGCTGTGGGGAAGGTGACAGACAGTGAAACTCAGCAGGACGACAGTGAAACTAGTATGATGACTACAGTGGGAGAGGGTCAGAGAGAGAGGGCAAGCAAGGGTTCCTTGAAGTTAGAGAAATCAATGTTCATACCGCTGGGGTGTAAGCTGCCCAAGCGAAATATGCGGCGCTGTTCCTCCAATTTGTACGTGGCCTCACTCTGGCAGTGGAGGAGGCCCCGGACAGAATGGTCAGTGTGGGAATGGGAAGGGGAGTTAAAGTGTTTGGCAACCGGGAAATCGCGTGGGCAAAGGGGGACTCAATGTAGCAGCCAGCCAGCATCTGCCGTTCCTTCCAGCAAGTGATAGGTGGATACAGGTAATAGGGGGAGAGGAGGAGGAGGGGGGGGTTGATGGGTAGATGGTGTGAACAAGTGCCAGAGATGAGAAGACAAACAAGAGTGAGGTAAGGATCGGAGAGGTGCGGATTGTGAAGCCAGAGGAAGGATTAGGCAGATGTTTCCCTTCACCTAATGGAGAAATGGGGATGTAGAGTTAAGGGCCTGTCCCACTTTCATGACCTAATTCACGAACTTTTTTTACTCGTGGACATTTTCATCAGGCTAGAAAAACGCCCCGACCCACTTGATGCCACGAGTATCTACGACTAGCATCACGGCCTGCTACGACCTACTACGACCTCCTACGACCTCGTGACGACCATGCTGCGAGTATGAGTCAAGGGCAAACTCGGCAGAGTTCGTGAATTAGGTCGTGAAAGTGAGACAGTCCCTAAAGGGATTTGAATCCAGATAGGGCACATGGAAGAGAGGGGGAAGAGCTGGGGGTGGGGGTGAAGTGGAGAAGTTGGGGATTGGTCTGTTTGTAGATTAAGTACCCAGTTAACCAGAGCAGCACAGCTACAGCGCCAGAGACCCGGGTTCAATCCTGACTACGAGTGCTGTCCGTACGGAGTTTGTACGTTCTCCCCGTGACCTGCGTTGGTTTTCTCCGAGATCTTCGGTTTCCTCCCACACTCCAAAGACATTAAGGTTTGTTGGCTAACTGGCTTGGTATAAACGTAAATTGTCCCTAGTGTGTGTAGGATAGTGTTAATGTGCGGGGATCGCTGGTCGGCGCGGACCCGGTGGGCCGAAGGGCCTGTTTCTGCGCTGTATCTTTAAACTAAATTAAACTTTAAAAAATTTGAGAATTGAATGTTCCTACCATGAGCTTGTAAGCTGCCCAAGCTGAATAGGAAGTGCTGTTCCTCCAGTTTGCTTGTGGCCTCACTCTGGCAATAGAGGAGGCCCAGGACAGAAAGGTCAGTGGGAAGGGGAATAGTCATAGTCACACTGCATGGAAACAGGCCCTTCAGCCCAATGTGTCCATGCTGACCAAGATGCCTCATCTACGCTAGCTCACATGTTTGGCCCATATTCCCCCAAGCCTTTCCTATCCATGTATCTGTCCAAATGTCTTTTAAATGCTGTTATGGTCCCTGCCTCAACTATCTCCACTGGCAGCTCGTTCCCTATACCCACCACCCTCTGTGTAAAAAAAGTTGCCCTTTAGCTCACAGGGAGTGGTGAGTCTGTGGAATTCTCTGCCTCATAGGGCGGTGGAGGCAGGTTCTCAGGATGCTTTCAAGAGAGAGCTAGATAGGCCTCTTAAAAATAGCGGAGTCAGGGGATATGGGGAGAAGGCAGGAACGGGGTACTGATTGGGGATGATCAGCCATGATCACATTGAATGGCGGTGCTGGCTCGAAGGGCCAAATGGCCTACTCCTGCACCTACTGTCTATTGTCTATTGTCTTTAGATTCTTATTAAATCTCTCCCCTCTCACCGTAAACCTATGTCCTCTGGTTCTTGATTCCCCTACTCTGGGTAAAAAAACTCTGTGTATTCACCCTATCAATTCCTCTTGTGATTTTATACACCACCATAAAATCACCCCTCATCCTCCATCGCTCCAGTGAATAGAGTCCTAACCTGCCCAACCTCTCCTTATAGCTCAGGCCCTCAAGTCCTGGCAAGAGGTGTTAAAATGCGTAGCAACTGGAAGACCCAACAGGCATTGGTGGACCGAATGCATGTGTTCAGCGAAACGGTCTACCAAGTCTATTCTTGGTCTTCACTTCACGGGTCGGGAACCTTCTTCAGACCCAAATTCTTGACCCGAAACTTCACCTATGACTGGCACTGGGCCTGTACTCGCTGGAGTTTAGAAGAATCAGGGGGGACCTCATTGAAACAGAATAGTGAAAGGCTTGGATGGAGTGGATGTGGAGAGGATGTTACATAGAAACATACAAAATAGGTGCAGGTGTAGGCCATTCGGCCCTTCGAGCCTGCACCGCCATTCAATATGATCATGGCTGATCATCCAACTCAGTATCCCGTACCTGCCTTCTCTCCATACCCCCTGATCCCCTTTAGCCACAAGGGCCACATCTAACTCCCTCTTAAATATAGCCAATGAACTGGCCTCAACTACCCTCTGTGGCAGAGAGTTCCAGAGATTCACCACTCTCTGTGTGAAAAATGTTTTTCCTCATCTCGGTCTTAAAGGATTTCCCCCTTATCCTTAAGCTGTGACCCCTTGTCCTGGAATTCCCCAACATCGAGAACAATCTTCCTGCATCTAGCCTGTCCAACCCCATAAGAATTTTGTACGTTTCTATGAGATCCCCTCTCAATCTCCTAAATTCTAGCGAGTATAAGCCAAGTCTATCCAGTCTTTCTTCATATGAAAGTCCTGACATCCCAGGAATCAGTCTGGTGAACCTTCTCTGCACTCCCTCTATGGCTATAATGTCCTTCCTCAGATTTGGAGACCAAAACAGTACGCAATACTCCAGGTGTGGTCTCACCAAGACCCTGTACAACTGCAGTAGAACCTCCCTGCTCCTATACTCAAATCCTTTTGCTATGAAAGCTAACATACCATTCGCTTTCTTCACTGCCTGCTGCACCTGCATGCCTACTTTCCACTAGTGGGAGAGTCTAGGACGAGAGGTCATAGCCTCAGAATTAAAGGATGTTCTTTTAGGAAGGAGATGAGGAGAAATTTCTTTAGTCAGAGGGTGGTGAATCTGTGGAATTCTTTGCCGCAGAAGGCTGTGGAGGCCAAGTCAGTGGATATTTTTAAGGCAGAGGTGGATAGATTTTTGATTAGTACAGGTGTCAGAGGTTATGGGGAGAAGGCAGGAGAATGGATTAGGAGGGGAGATAGATCAGCCATGATTGAATGGCAGAATAGACTTGATGGCCAAATAACTTAATTTGACTCCTATCACCTATGACCTTATGACCCATTCCTTCTACCCAGAGATGCTGCCTGTTCTGCTGAGTTACTCCAACATTTTGTGTCTGTCTTTGGTGTAAACCAGCATCTGCAGTTCCTTCCTACACATAGGAAAGATGTTGTCAAGTTGGAAAGGGGCGCAGCAAAGGTTTACAAGGATGCTGCCATGACTCGTGGGCCTGAGATATAGGGAGAGGTTGAGCAGGCTGGGACATTATTCCCTGCATGCACAGGGGGATGAGGGGTGATCTCATAGAGGTGTGTAAAATCATGAGAGGAATAGATCGGATAGACGCACAGAGTCTCTAGCCCAGAGTAGGGGAATCGAGAACCAGATGGCATAGGTATAAGGTGAGGGGGGAAAGATTTTAAAGGTATCTGAGGGGTAATATTTTCACACCAAGGGTGGTGGGTGTGGGTGCATGTACCGAGGTGCAGTGAACAGCTTTTTAACCATATATAACCATATAACAATTACAGCACGGAAACAGGCCATCTCGGCCCTTCTAGTCCGTGCCGAACACTTACTCTCACCTAGTCCCATCTACCTGCACTCAGACCATAACCCTCCATTCCTTTCCCGTCCATATACCTATGAAATTTATTTTTAAATGATAAAAACGAACCTGCCTCCACCATTTCCACTGGAAGCTCATTCCACACAGCCACCACTCTCTGAGTAAAGAAGTTCCCCCTCATGTTACCCCTAAACTTCTGTCCCTTAATTCTCAAGTCATGTCCCCTTGTTTGAATCTTCCCTACTCTCAATGGAAAAAGCTTATCCACGTCAACTCTGTCTATCCCTCTCATCATTTTAAAGACCTCTATCAAGTCCCCCCTTAACCTTCTGCGCTCCAAAGAATAAAGACCTAACTTGTTCGTGTTGAGGCGTTGACAGATTGATGTTATTGATGGTTTTTGCTTCTCATGGGGCTACAAAGCTGCAGCAAGTAAGAATGTCATTGTTCTCTGCTTCATATCTGGTGGTGCTGGGCCGTCGCCGGTGATGATGGCATGGTTGTACAGCCTCATGTCTTGTGGGATCAAGTATGGCTCACAGGTCCGATGCGCGGGCCTCACACACGGGCGCAGTGGAGGCACATGAAGGTCGCTGTAGGGGGGGGGGGGGGTGTTATAAGGTCATAAGTGATAGGAGTAGAATTAGGCCATTCAACCCATCAAGTCTACTCTGCCATTCAATCCTGGCTGATCTATCTCTCCCTCCTGCCTTCTCCCCATAATCTCTGACACCCATACTAACTAATCCATCTATCCCTGCCGTAAAACTATCCACTGACATGGCCTTCACAGCCTTCTGTGGCAAAGAATTCTACGGAGTCACCACCCTCTGACTGGAGACATTTCTCCTCATCACTTTCCTAGAAGAACGTCCTTTAATTCTGAGGCTATGACCTCTAGTCCTAGACTCTCCCACTAGTGGAAACATCCTCTCCACATCCACTCTATCCAGGCCTTTCACTATTCTGTACTTTTCAATGAGGTCCCCCCCCCCCCCTTCATTCTTCTAAACTCCAGCGAGTACAGGCCCAGTGCCGACAAACGCTCATCATAGGTTAACCTACTCATTTCTAGGGCTGCAGCTGCCCTCCTGTTTCTGGCACTAGGGAGTCGGCTTCGGCGATGGTCTCCGAATCTGCCGACCGCCTTCCTCGTGGTTGTACGCCAGCCAGTCCTGTCCCTGGCACGGGTCCCCCAGGTCTTTTGGGGCTCGGCCTGCGTGCTGGAAATCCTCGATGCAGTCTTTGAACCGTTTCCTCGGGCGTCCTGGTTCCCTCTGACCCAGTGACAGAACTCCGTACGGGAGGCATGCGTCCGGATCGCAAGGCTCGTCCATGGAAGCTGGGCCTTTATGATCACTGCGCGATGCTTGTGAAGCCAACACTTCCACGTTGGTCACCCTGCCTTGCCAGAGAGTGCATGTGATGGGCCGCAGAGAGTGCATGTGGAACTCCTCGAGCAGGCAGATGTGTTTCAATAGATAATAGACAATAGGTGCAGGAGTAGGCCATTCGGCCCTTCGAGCTAGCACCGCCATTCAATGTGATCATGGCTGATCATCCCCAATCAGTACCCCGTTCCTGCCTTCTCCCCATATCCCCTGACTCCGCTATTTTTAAGAGCCCTATCTAGCTCTCTCTTGAAAGCATCCAGAGAACCGGCCTCCACCGCCCTCTGAGGCAGAGAATTCCACAGACTCACCACTCTCTGTGAGAAAAAGTGTTTCCTCGTCTCCGTTCTAAATGGCTTCTAAATATTCTTAAACTGTGGCCCCTGGTTCTGGACTCCCCCAACATCGGGAACATGTTTCCTGCCTCTAGCGTGTCCAAGCCCTTAACAACCTTATATGTTTCAATGAGATTCCCTCTCATCCTTCTGAACTCCAGAGTGTACAAGCCCAGCTGCTCCATTCTCTCAGCATATGACAGCCCGCCATCCCGGGAATTAACCTTGTAAACCTACGCTGCACTCCCGTGCAAGGCCCATGTTTCACTTCCATACAGCTGGATCACATCTGGACCAGAGGACAAATAAATGCTCTTGACGTTCATCATTCATTGATAATAAGTAAGACAGTTTTTGGTGGAGTCAGTGCTGGGTTCATTTGCTACATGCCACGTCTTTGCAACGTTCCCTGAATCCTTTCAGACTGAAAGAAGGAGGTTGTTTAAGAAGGAACTGCTGATGCTGGAAAATCGAAGGTAGACAAAAATGCTGGAGAAACTCAGCGGGTGCAGCAGCATCTATGGAGCGAAGGAAATAGGCAACGTTTCGGGACGAAACCCGAAAGGGTTTCGGCCCGAAACGTTGCCTATTTCCTTAGGTCTGAAGAAGGGTTTCGGGCTCGAAACGTTGCCTATTCCTCTCGCTCCATAGATGCTGCTGCACCCGCTGAGTTTCTCCAGCACTTTTGTCTGCCTATGAAAGAAGGAGGTAATTGAAGAAGGGTCCCGACCCGAAACGTCACCCACCCTTTTCCTCCAGAGATGCTGCCTGGCCCGCTGAATTACTCCAGCACTTTGTGTCTATCTTTGGTATAAACCAGCATCTGCAGTTCCTCGTTTCTGCAACCTTTCATTTTGTGTTTATTCTGAATTGTTACGTTGCGTCATTCCTGTTTTTCAGACGACAGAAGCAGAACTATTCGGCAACAATGATGAAAGCCCTGAATTTGAAGAATTCCTTCACTTGCTTGGCGACACCGTGGTGCTCCAGGATTTCAAAGGGTGAGTTTAGTTTAGCTTAGAGATACAGCGCGGAAACAGGCCCCACCAGCCATCCCCGCGCACTGACACTATCCTACACACACTAGGGACAATTTACTTTTAAACCAAGCCAATAAACCTGCAAACCTGTACGCCTTTGGAGTGCGGGAGGAAACCGAAGAACTCGGAGAAAAGCCACGCAGGTCACGGGGAGAACGTACAAACTCCGTACAGACAGCACCCGTGGTCACAATCGAACCCGGGTCTCTGGCGCTGTGAGGCAGCAACTCTACCGCTGCGCCACCGTGAAATGAAGAATGCGGGGAATGGGAGGGGAAGAGATCATACTCCTGATGCCTGCCTTTAATGCTCCTCATCTTTGGCATTTCTACCCCCTTCCTCATCCCTTCAAAGATGTACTGTATGGAACCCAGCCTTGAATATACTCATAGTGGGACACCAAGTGCTGGAGTAACCCAGCGGGGTCAGGCAGCATCATCATCACCGTTATCAGGCAACTGAACCATCCGACTGCAACCAGAGAGCGGTCCTGAGCTACTATCTACCTCATCAGGGACCCTCGGACTATCTTTAATTGGATTTTACTGGCTTTACCTTGCACTAAACATTATTCCCTAATCATGGTAGACAAAAATGCTGGACAAACTCACCGGGTGAGGCAGCATCTATGGAGCGAAGGAAATAGGTGATGTTTCGGGTCGAGACCCTTCTTCAGAATCATGTATCTTCCCTGGACATGTATCTATACTCTGCAAGTGGCCCGATTGTAATCATGTATTGTCTTTCTGCTGACTGGTTAGCACACAACAAAAAGCTTTTCACTGTACCTCGGTACACGTGACACTAAACTAAACTGAACTGAACTGATCTCTGGAGAAAAGGAATGGGTGACGTTTCGGGTCTGAGTCTGAAGACGGGTCTCGACCCGAAACGTCACCCATTCCTTTTCTCCAGAGTTTGCTGCCTGACCTGCTGAGTGACTCCAGCATTTTGTGTCTATCTCTGGTTGAAACCAGCATCTGCAGTTCCTTCCTGCACCTTGAATCTGCACATGGTCTTTGTCATCACATGTACAGACTTAAAGCCCTGCCCCACTGTACGGCTTCATTGAAGAGCTCTCCCGAGTTTTAAAAAAAATCAAACTCATGGTAAACACGTAGAATGAACGTAGCGGGTACGTCGGAGCTCGGGGACGTCTCTTAGTGGCTCGTAATGCTAACAGCAGGTACTCGGGAAACGCAGTTAAGCTCGGGAAGACTCGTGAAGATTTTTCAACATGTTGAAAAATGTCCTCGAGAGCCCCGAGTACCTACGAGCGGCCATTACCGTAAATCTCCGAGTTCCAATCAGGGCAAACACGTACAGTGGGACAGGGCTTTCACTGTGCAACTCTTTTTGTCTACAGTTCAGTAAAGTGCAGGTCCACCCCTGATTTTCTGCCAGCTGGTGGTCTGGCACCTTCTAAATTCCGCATTAAATTACGAGAACGCACTTGAAATCCCCACCGGAGGTCCCCCCCCCCCCCCCCCCTAGTCCGGATGAGGCGTCCGAAACGGATAATCCGGCACGTTTTCTGGAACCAAGGGTGCCGGATAATGCTGAATAAGCAAAACCAAGGAACTGATTTTGGACTTTAGAAGGGGTAGGATAGGGACCCACAATCCCGTTTATATCAACGGGACGATGGTGGAAAGGGTCAAGAACTTCACATTCCTGTAGCCTGCATATTTCCGAAGATCTTTCCTGGTCCCAGCACACTGATGCAATTATAAAGAAAGCACATCAGCGCCTCTACTTCCTGAGAAGATTACGGAGAGTCGGTTTGTCAAGGAGGACTCTCTCGAACCTCTACAGGTGCACAGTAGAGAGCATGCTGACTGGTTGCATCGTGGCTTGGTTCGGCAACTTGAGCGTCCAGGAGTGGAAAAGAATGTAGAAAGTTGTAAACACTGCCCAGTCCATCATCGGCTCTGACCTCCCCACCATCGAAGGGATCTATCGCAGTCGCTGCCTCAAAAAGGCTGCCAGCATCATCAAGGACCCATACCATCCTGGCCACACATTCATCTCCCCACTACCTTCAGGTAGAAGGTACAGGAGCCTGAAATCTGGTAGATCATGAACAGCTTCTTCCCCACAGCCATCAGGCTATTAAACTCGCCATCAAACAAACTCTGAACAATAACAGCTTATTGCACTTTATCTGTTTATTTATGTGTATATATATGGTCTATGCTATATAGACACACTGAACTGTTCTGTATTTATGCTTACAATATTCTGTGCTGCAGCAAGCAAGAATTTCATTGTCCTATCTGGGACACATGACAATAAACTCTCTTGACTTGACTAATGGCTGATGGACCTGTATTGCCGTAACTAGGCAAAATCCCCAATTTGTATGAAGTGCATCAAAATAGACCATTGTCTAGTGTGGCATGCAAGAGTCGCCAGGATTTGGCACCATTTTCCTGTCGCGCGCTCGGTCTCCTGGAGGGGAGCCCAATCCAGGCGAGCCCCAGGCTGCTACCGGGCCTCCAGCCATCCCCTCCGTCTGGGTCGTCCAGAGAACCGTCATCCCACTCCTCGCCCGGCCACCTTCAGACTTTGTGGCCTGGGGTAGGGTTGCCAGCCAGCACATCCCGTATATTGGGCTAAGTTGGTTTGTCCCATACGGGACCACCCTTGTCCCGTATTTGACTGCTACTCCTCGGGTCAAGGGGCCTGTCGGGTTGGAGCGCCACGTCCGGCCCCTCCTCACCCGTCCCGACGTAGTGCAGCCCATGGAGTGCAGCAGCAGCAGCAGCGTCTCGCCCGTGGCCCCGTTGGTCGGCAGCCCCGGCCAGCTGTCCAACCTCCGGTCCTTCGCTTACCGCCTACACCACAACCCCTCCTTCTCATGGCCGATCATCGGTTCATGAGTTGGATGGGGTGTCGGACTTTGCACACAGCAGAACACAAAGCCCAGCCGGCGGGCCAGCTGAGGCGTTTTGGCCCGGGCCGCGCGACGTTGCGTGCAAAGTTCGGCGCCCGGGCCAAAACTCCTCAGCTGGCCCGCCAGCTGGGCTTTGTGTGCAGTCCAGCACCCGGGCCAACTCATCATTCACCCAGCCACGGCCAAGTCGGTCAACAAATTGCCGTCGGGAATTAGTCCCTTATTTTGACCTTTTGTCCCTTATTTGGGAGTGAGAGAGTTGGCGACCCTACCCTGGGTCACCTCCTGCAGCCGGCCTTGAGGGTGCGGACAGTAAGACCCCGGTTCACTCTACAACCAGCCCTTTGTTCTTATGTCCACCATCACCAGCTCCCTCCGCCCCCCTCTCCAGCGGGGACCAGCTCGGCGGCTCCCCCTACAGGCCTGACCTCAACTCTCAGGTAGAGCCTTCCATGGATTCACAGACACAAAAATGCTGGAGTAACTCAGCAGGACAGGCAGCATCTCGGGAGAGAAGGGTTGGGTGACTTTTCGGACCGAGACCCTTCTACATACTGAGAGCCAGGGGTAAGGGGAGCGAGAGATATGGATGGTAATTAGGACAAATGAATGGAAAATACACATAAAAGTAAGGATAATCAAGGAAATGTGGAGCCCACAATGGTCCATTGTTGGCTGTGTGACTCAACAGAACGACACTATAACTAGTCGTTCATTGCTACTCCACAACAGTACAGCGCAGCACAGGAACAGGCCCTTCGGCCCACAATGGGCGCCGTGCGGCAGAAGCCCTTCCCGTGTTGCCGTGGCCGCGGTGCCCGCCCGGAGGACCTGAAGGCTCGGCGGATGGCATGACCCCATCCCAAAGACTCGTCGGTCGGCATAACCGGGAGGGAGCTGGAGACGTCGGGCGCGACGAGTGTGGGCGGGTGGGAGAGTGATCTGGGGTGATATCTGCAGCACCATCAAGGTCGGCTGCAGGAGGCGCCCCCGGGACACCAAGATGGCCGGGCGAGGAGAGGCGAGGGATGTCGGTTCATGGGCACTGCTCCAGTACATCGAGCGTGCGGGCCGACCTGACTTTGGACTTTGGAAATGGCGCCCGCATGTGTAATATATGCAAATAGAATTTCACTGTGCGGATGAATACGTGACAAATAAAACACTATTGAACCATGGTCTGTGTCGAGCATTATGCCAAGACCAATTCTCATCTGTCTGCACTCCACATATCCCTCCATTCCCTGCATATCCATGTGCCGATCCAAAGTGTCTCAAACGCCACTATCGTGTCTGCCTCCATGAGTGAATGAATGAGCCCCCGGCAGCGCGTTCCAGCCTCGGTTGTAAAAAACTTGGCCCCGCACATTTCCGTTCAACGTTGCCCCGCTCATCGTCACTGAAGGAAGGTGTAAAGTGGCTGTCAAATTCCTTGCCGTTCCAGCTTCCGTGGAGGTCTTGATGTGGCACATGGCCAGACCGGGTCTGAGTCCGTCTACACCGTCTTCAAGGACCGAGAGATAATGTTCCACGTCTCCACAAAGTTGCCGTTCACAGAGGGAGACACGCAACAGGTGAGTTCCCACAGCCCTCGATGCCCCGCAGCGTCACCACTCATCCCGTCACCAAGATACCTCACGGCCGGCACGGTGGACAGGGCTAGAGCTGCTGCCTTGCACCGCCAGGGACCCGGGTTCGATCCTGACTACGGGCGCTGTCTGTAGGGAGTTTGTACTTTCACCCTGTGACCCGTGTGGGTTTTCTCCGGGTGCTCCGGTTTCCACCCACACTCCAAAGACGTACAGGTTTGTAGATTAATTGGCTTCTGTAAAAATTGTAAATTGGCCCTAGTGTGTGGGATAGTGCGAGTGTACGGGGTGATCGCTGGTCGGCGCGGACTCGGTGGGCCGAAGGGCCTGTTTCCGCGCCGTATCTCTGAAGTCTAAACAGTCCAGAGATACAGAGGAGGTTGACCAGAATGATGCCTGGGCTAGAGGGAGTTAGCTGTAAGGACAAGCTGGACAACTTTGGATTGTCTTCTCTGGAGTGTCAGAGACTGAGTGAGTGAGTGAGTGAGTGAATGAATGAATGAATGAATGAGTGAATGAGTGAATACTTTATGAATGAATCCTTTATTGTCACATGTGGCAAGTCACAGTGATATTCTTTGCTATAGACGAGGGGGGTAAATTACAGAGGACCAATTAACCTACAAACCTGCACATCTTTGGGATGTGGGAGGAATCTTGAGCACCCGGAGGAAACCGCCACGGTCACAGGGCGAACATGCAAACTCCACACAGACAGCAGTAAAGGTGAGGATCAAACGGGGTCTCTGGTGCTTGTGAGGCAGCAGCTCTACCACCATGATGCCCACTTTGGTCGGAGTTGTCACATCTCATTCAAGTGAAAGGGATGAGAAGGTAATGTTTGTTTGGACTTTACTTTAGACAGGATAGGAAGGAATACTTTATTGTCACATGTGACTAAGCACAGTGAGATTCTTTGCTTGCGTACACAAATACTTTAGAGATTCAGCGTGGAAACAGGCTCTTCGGCCCACCTGGTCCGTGCCGTCCAGCGATCACCCCGTCCACTAGCACTAACCTACACACACGGGGGGAATTTTACAATTTTACCGAAGCCAATTAGCCGACAAATCTTTGTAAGTCTTTGGAGTGCGGGAGGAAACCGGAGCACCCGGAGAAAACCCACGCGTTCACGGGGAGAACGTACAAACTCCGTACACCGGTAGTCAGGATGGAACCCGGGTCTCTGGCGCTGAGAGGCAGCAACTCTACCGCTGGGCCTACATGGGCTGATTGTCTGTTGTCTCCATGGCAGCTGCAGCGGAAGCGACACATCGGGAATGACATTGTGGCCCTCGTGTTTCAAGAGGAAAACACTCCGTTCGTTCCTGACATGATCGCCTCAAACTTCCTTCACGCCTACATCGTGGTGCAGCTCGAGACGGCCGCGGAGAGTGGGACAACGTACAAGGTAAACGGCATTGAAAATTACTCATAAAACATTGAAAAATCATAGCAGGAGGTGGCTGTAGGAGCAAATGGAAAGGCCACGCGGAGTTGGTGCTCGAAGTGACGGGCGATTTATTACAACAGGAGCGCACTAGGAGACCAGTCAAAGATGATCTCTTGAGCGCGACTTCGGTACAGCTTTTACATTCTCAGATGAAAATACTGCACAGAAACTTGATTAATAGTAAAACTAGGTCATGGTTACAGTATAAAAAGATTATCCACCATTCTAACTTGAGCACAGCAGTTCCCTAGGCAAAGTCCAATGTCCGCAATGGGGTAGAGGTGAATCGGACGGCACCCTAGCTGATGGAAGGGCCGGTCAGAAGCCTGATAACAAAGTGGAAGACGCTGATCCTGTGTCTATGGGACATGGGAGTCTTCTGTTAGCATTCATAGCAAAAGGATTTGAGTATAGGAGCAGGGAGGTTCTACTGCAGTTGTACAGGGTCTTGGTGAGACCACGCCTGGAGTATTGCGTACAGTTTTGGTCTCCAAAAACTGAGGAAAGACATTCTTGCCACAGAGGGAGTACAGAGAAGGTTCACCAGACTGATTCCTGGGATGTCAGGACTTTCATATGAAGAAAGACTGGATAGACTCGGCTTGTACTCGCTAGAATTTAGAAGATTGAGGCGGGATCTTATAGAAACGTACAAAGTTCTTAAGGGGTTGGACAGGCTAGATGCAGGAAGATATTCCCGATGTTGGGGAAGTCCAGAACAAGGGGTCACAGTTTAAGGATAAGGGGGAAATCTTTTAGGACCGAGATGAGAAAAACATTTTTCACACAGAGAGTGGTGAATCTCTGGAATTCTCTGCCACAGAAGGTAGTTGAGGCCAGTTCATTGGCTATATTTAAGAGGGAGTTAGATGTGGCCCTTGTGGCTAAAGGGATCAGGGGGTATGGAGAGAAGGCAGGTGCAGGATACTGAGTTGGATGATCAGCCATGATCATATTGAATGGCGGTGCAGGCTCGAAGGGCTGAATGGCCTACTCCTGCACCTATTTTCTATGTTTCTATGTTTCTACAGGACGGGAGCAGGGAGAAGTAGGAACAAGTCTTTGATTATGTCGGCTGATTTTACGAGGCAGCCTGAAGTGTAGATGGAGTCAGTGGTGGGGAGTCTGGTCTGTGCGATGGGCATCTTTACATCTTTAACTTTCTGCAATTTCTTGCGGTCTTGGGCAGAGTTGTTCCCAAACCAAGCTGTGTTGCAACCCGACGGTACCATTTCTATGGAGCATCTGGAGAAGTTTGTAAGAGTCACTGGAAGAGACATGCCGCATTTCCCCAGTCTCTTGAGGAAGTAGAGGCATTGCTGCGCCTTCTTGGCTGTTGCTCCAGTTTTATTGGCCCAAGACAGGTCGTTGGTAATATTAACGGCAAGAACCTGAAGATCTCAATCATTTCCTCTTCGGCACTATTGATGCTGATTGGGTCATGCGTGGTACCTCACTCTGGCCGAGAATGGAGTAGAGGCATTTCTCCCAATATCTGGCTTAAGTGACTAACCGTTTATCCTGGGACAAATCCCCCATCTCTATGGGAACGGGCAGACTTTGGTCCAAATTGTCACATTCTGCCAGTGAACTCATCCACCTAGTGACTGGTGGTGGTAGTGAAAGGAGATGAGGAGGAATTTCTTTAGTCAGAGGGTGGTGAATCCGTGGAATTCATTCCCGCAGAAGGCCAAGTCATTGGGTATTTTTAAAGCGGAGATTGACAGGTTCTTGATTAGTACGGGTGTGAGGGGTTATGGGGAGAAGGCAGGAGAATGGGATTAGGAGGGAGAGATGGATCAGCCATGATTGAATGGCGGAGTAGACTTGATGGGCCGAATGGCCTAATTCTACTCCTATCACTTATGATCTTATGATAACACACAAAGATGTGTTTACTGGTAGATTCCTTCTCTGGTTGGTTTCCATATTTTGCATTCTTCACCGCTGAGGTCAGAGGTGATCTTGAGTTGACCGATGTTTGGATGAAGACCGTCTCATTGACGTAGGTGTAGATTCATTCAGACAACACTCGTGTTAACTTCCTTAACTCTCGGCAGGTTTCAGTCACTGCTCGTGAAGGTGTCCGCCACTTTGGCCCTCCGTTACCAAGCCCAGTGCTGTTCAAGAAGGTAAGATCACCAAATTCATGCGCAGTTAGCTTTTTTGGATATTGAACAACAGTGGGATGAGAGACGGTATGGATCTGGTGCTTTATTTACCACGTGTACACCGAAGTACAGTGAAATCCATTTCCGTAACCCAGTTCAGTGCACGTATCACTTTACATACTGTAAGCACTTAGATACATATTAGATGAGCATCTCAGATACAGTACAAGTGTATAAGCGAGTTCGGTATTCCAAAAAATGCAAGGAATCATGGGATTTGTCAAAGGTCACTCGCGATAAAGATTCTCGGCAGCTGTGCTGCTGCGTGTATCCAGACCTGCGTTTCATCCACAGTTAGGATCGAACCGGGGTCTCCGGCGCTGCAAGCGCTGCTGAATTGCTACCGGACCGTCCCCTCCCGATTGTCCCATCCCTGTCCAGGGGCGGTCGGAGATGTCCGGGGTGACCCTGGACTGACAGGACATCGTCTCGGAGCAGTGGCGATCCAGGCTTACAGCCAGCGCGGGGAAGGAGCTCTAACTCCACTGCTCCGGGCCGGTGTCCCGTCAGTCCAGGGCTATCGGTTAACCCGGCGGGACAGGCAGAGTTGAGCAGTGTTGTCTGGTTCTTGATTCCCCTACTCTGGACAAAAGATTATTCAGCCTAGGCATTCACCCTGTCTATTCCCCTCATGATCTCATACAACTCTACAAGATCATCTCATCCGCCTGCGCTCCAAGGAGTTATGACCCAGCCTGTCCACCCTTTTCCTCCAGCTCAGATCCTCTAGTCTGCCCTCTGTGTGAAAGGGTTGACCTTCAGGTTTGTAGGAGGTATTTTTTGTACTTTACCTGTGCTCTATATTTGACTTTACTCAGATAGACCCAGACACAAAATTAAACAGCACATAGATCAGTGGTGAGTCTATCGAACAAGTCGGCTTATTAAAAGGCCTTACCAATGTACATCAGGAAGCAGCGTAAGCAAGACCAAACTGATTCAATAAGCTACAGTAACTGTAGTATTTTTATACCGTCAGGACACAGTGGATACTTGTGGAGTTGAAATAGACCAACAATGTCTCTGTCACCTTCCATCTTTGTCTTTAATCTTACGTTTCTTGTTGTTTGGAGAATCTCTCTCCCATATATCTAACATGTAGATGCCATCAATGACCAGACTCTACTTGCCAAATGGAGTCCCCTTCATGAAAGAGGTTGTTTGTTAACCTTGCCTGCTGACTTGCCTGCTAAGCACAGTGATAAAGGGCAGCTGTAATCTCAAGATTGCAACAGATAAGAATCTAGACGGAACTGCAAAGGACTCCCCCCCCACACCCCCCTCACCCATCCCCCATCCCCCATCCCCCCCCCACACACACCCTCCCCCATCACCACCCCCCCCCCACACCTCCGCATCCACTCCCCCCCCTTTAGATAAGAAAGCCTGCTTTTCAGCAGAATTTCAGCTTTAGCCATTGTAACTACGTTCTATCTTGGCCATTTCCCTATCATATGCCCCAGTGTGTGAGCTCCAGTTGCCAACTGTCCATATTAGCCGGGACATCCCGTATTTTGGGCAAAATTGGTTTGCCCCGTATGGGACCGCCCTTGTCCCATATTTGACTCCTACACCTCGGGTCGAGGGGAATGTCGGGTCAGAGCGCCGGGTCCGGCCCCTCCTCACCCATCCCGACGTAGTGCAGCCCATGGAGCGCAGCAGCAGTGCCTCGCCCTTGGCACCGTCGGTCGGTCGGCAGCCCGGCTAGCTGTCCGACCTTCGGACCTTCGCTTACCACCAACACCACCACCCCTACTTCTCATGGCCGATCATCGGTTCATGAGTTGGATGGGGTGCAGGACTTTGCGTTAGACGTTGCGAGGCCCAGGCCAAAACTCCTCAGCTGGCCCCCCGGCTGGGCTTTGTGTGCAGTCCAGCACCCGGGACAACTCATCATTCGCCCAGCCACGGCCGAGTCGGTCAACAAATTGCCGTCGTGAATTTGTCCCGTATTTTGACCTTTTGTCCCTTATTTGGGAGTGAGAACATTGGCAACCCTAGCTCCAGGGTTAACCACACTATAACCTACTCAACTTCCCTATCATTCCCAAAGTTCCCGACAACAATCTTCCCATTAAATCTTGCCCGTCTCACGTTAAACGTGATGCCTGAAGGAGGGAAGGGTTGAGTGTTGGGTGGGGTATTGGGACCAGGCACTCTTGTGCTGGTACCTGGCAGACACTGGGCTCACTGTGCCAAGTGTGCCCGCAGCTACGTACAAATGCATTGTAACCGGGAAACCAAACTCACGAACGTTTGCTATATTTGCTCAGGGCCCGGAGTTCAGAGAGTTTCTGCTGACTAAACTCATCAACGCGGAGTCGGCCTGCTACAAGTCGGAGAAGTTTGCAAAGCTGGAGGTAAGGATGCGTGTCCGAGGTTGTTTCAGAGAACAGAGTTACCCCGCAGATTCCTTTTAAATCATTACCCCTTCACCTTAAACCTATGCCCTCTGGTCCTCGATTCACCTACTCTGGGCTAGAGACTCTGTGCCACTACTCAATCTATTCCTCTCATGCTTGTCTACACCTCTATAAGATCACCCCTCATCCTCCTGTGCTCCAGGGAATAGAGTCCCAGCCTACTCAACCTCTCCCAATAGATCAGACCCTCTAGTCCTGGCAACATCCTTGTAAATCTTCTCTGCACCCTTTCCAGCTTGACAACATCTTCCCTATAATATGGTGCCCAGAACTGGGGCCTTTAGGATTAGGTTCCTTCACTTTCCTTTCCAAGGCACCCTGGCCCTGCTGTTCATAAGTTGACTAGATGGGCCGAACGGCCAAATTCTGCTCCCAAAACTTATGAACTTAGGAAGAAATTCCCCCTCATCTCCTTCCTGAAGGTACGTTCTTCTTCAGGAAAACATAGTCGGGGCCGGGCACGTCAGCGTCCCACTTCAGGCGAGTTTGCCATTTCCGTGGCGGGCGAGCCAGGCCTTCCGCCGGGGTATGACCCGCGGCCCACGCCCGTCCGGCAGCTTCTGCCGCACGCAGCCCATCGGTACAGAGACGTGCTGGCTCTGGAGAGGGTCCAGAGGAGGTTTACAGGAATGATTCCAGGAATGAGTGGGTTAGCATATGATGAGCGTTTGACAGCACTGGGCCTCGACTCGCTGGAGTTTAGAAGGTTGAGGGGGGACCTCATTGATACTTACAGAATAATGAAAGGCATAGATAGAGTGGATGTGGAAAGGATGTTTCCACTGGTGGGAGAGTCTAGGACCAGAGGTCACAGCCTCAGAATTAACGAGCGCTCTTTTAGAAAGGAGGTGAGGAGGAACTTCTTTAGTCATAGAGGATAGTTAATCTGTGGAACTCATTGCCACAGAGTGCTGTGGAGGCCAAGTCAGTGGATATTTTTAAGGCAGAGATAGACAAATTCTTGATTAGCATGGGTATCAAGGGATATGGGGAGAAGGCAGGAGAATGGGATTAGGAGGCAGAGATCAGCCATGATTGACTCGATGGGCAGAATGTAGCCGGCTGTTTGGCCCAGCCAAAGGCGGGGGCTGTTTGATCGTGGCCCTCAGTGTACAGTGGCACCACGGTGAAGTAGGCCTTGCAGAGCACGTTGTGAACGATGTGTCTTTGGTCCTCCCTGTCCAGAACCGCACGCGGGCAGCTCTACTCGACAACCTGTACGAGGACCTCCACAACCAATCACAGGCCATGTTGGGGCTGGGTCCTGACGAAGAAAAGATGGAGAACGACACTCATGGAGGCTTCTTGGAATCCTTCAAGGTAATTAGTCGACTGATTGATCATTGAATGACGCACACACATTCAGCACTCACCGAGCCGAGATAGACAATAGACAATAGACAATAGGTGCAGGAGTAGGCCATTCGGCCCTTCGAGCCAGCACCGCCATTCAATGTGATCATGGCTGATCATCCCCAATCAGTACCCCGTTCCTGCCTTCTCCCCATATCCACCTGACTCCGCTATTTTTAAGAGCCCTATCTAGCTCTCTCTTGAAAGCATCCAGAGAACCGGCCTCCACCGCCCTCTGAGGCAGAGAATTCCACAGACTCACCACTCCCTGTGAGAAAAAAATGTTTCCCTCGTCTCCGTTCTAAATGGCTTACTCCTTATTCTCAAACTGTGGCCCCTGGTTCTGGACTCCCCCAACATCTGGAACATGTTTCCTGCCTCTAGTGTGTCCAAACCCTTGACAATCTTATATGTTTCAAAACAGATAAATTCTTCTCCTTTAGCTTTATGAAAAAGCAAAAATAAACTCGTTCAGGTGAGGCAGCATCTATGGAGTAAAGGAAATAGGCAACGTTTCGGGATGTTTCGGGACGAAACGTTGCCTATTTCCTTCACTCCATAGATGCTGCCTCACCCGCTGAGTTTTTCCAGCATTTTTGTCTAAGGTCAAAGCAAAGGTCTTTGATGATGTCGGCTACTTTTACGAGGCAGCGTGAGGTGTAGATGGAGGCAGTGGCAGGGAGTCTGGTCTGTGTGCTGGACTGTGTTGAAAATCGCCCAACCATCCAAAACCGGTTCTTCGTGATTTTATTTTTCATACAGTAAAAGAGGAAAGATTTATGGGCACCAAATACCTGTGTGTGCAGCAACTGATAGTGGGTAGTCACTTCCATAAAACTGCTCCTCAACCTAGTAAGCTGCGCTAGTAACTAAAGATATAGTCCCATGATGTAGTCCCATGATGGCCGGTGTGGGCAAGTTGGGCTGAAGGGCCTGTCTCCATGCTGTGTTAAGGGCCTGTCCCAAGTGGGGGCCGCGCGGAGGTCGAGGTCGAGTAATCCCCGTACAGGGCCGGTCCCACCAGCATGCGGCTGCATGCGGCAAGCGCTACCGAACCGGAAGCGGGGGCCGCGCGGAGGTCGAGTGACGTCAAGATGGTGCGTACGGCGTCGAGGCGGTGCGCACGGCCGTTGATGCGGCTGCGGGGCGGCAGGCCGTTGCCGCACGGAATTTTTGAACAGTGTCAGTTTTTCGGAGCCCCGCGCGATGTCGGGACCAGCTCCGCACAACTCCATACGGCTCCGGTGATCGAAGTGGGACCGGCCCCACGACCTCCGCGCAGCCCCCGCACGGCCCCCGCTTGCGGTTAGGTCGCGCTTGCCGCATGGAGTCGCATGCCCGTGGGACAGGCCCTTTACTCTATGACTGTATGGCTCTAGAATGCAGAGAAATAAAAGGATTGATGACATCTGAGATTGATGAAATAGGATTATTTTACAGCAATATGGCAGCATGGTGGCACAGCGGTAGTTGCTGCCTTACAGCGCCAGACACCCAGGTTCGTTCCTGACTACGGGTGCTGTCTGTACGGAGTTTGTACGTTATCCCCGTGACCTGCGTGGGTTTTCTCCGAGATCTTCGGTTTCCTCCCACACTCCAAAGAAGCACAGGTTTGTAGGTTAATTGGCTTGGTATAAGTGTAAAATTGGCCCTGGTGTGTGCAGGGTAGTGATAGTGCACGGGGATGGCTGGTCGGCGCAGACTCGGTGGGCCGAAGGGCCTGTTTCCGCGCTGTATCTCCAAACTGAACTGAACTAAAAGTGCCAATTGAACCCTTAAAGCCCTGTCCCACTGTACGAGTTCATTCAAAGAGTTCTCCCGAGTTTGCCCTGATTCGATCTCGGAGATTTACGGTAATGGCCGCTCGCAGGTACTCGGGGCTCTCGTGGACATTTTTCAACATGTTGAAAAATCTTCACGAGTCTTCCCGAGCTTAACTGCGTTTCCCGAGTACCTGCCGTTAGCGTTACGAGCCGCTAAGAGACGTCCCCGAGCTCCGACGTACCCGCTACGTACATTCTCGAGTTTGATTTTTTTTTTAAATCTGGAGAGCTCTTGGAATGAACTCGCACCGTGGGACAGGGCCATTAGTAAACTTCTACCTCCTAAAATTCTTCACGCCGCTGTCACTGTGGAATGCAGTTTGCTGACAATTGAAGACATTTCCAGCCCCACCTCCATCATTTTATCCTTGAAACATCAACAATGTCAACACAAAACCCTCACATGGACAATAACTTCACTTGCCGCTGAGTTATAATAATCATTTGGGAGAGTTGGCTAAGCCTCTCATAATGAATTCCTTTGAATTTGCTTACACACTTGACTGCTTTTCTTTGCAAAGTGACAGCAGAAAGGCTTAGGCAGGTGGTAGACGAGGAATACGATTTTTAAAAACTGCATGGTGAAAATCTCTGTGGCTATTAAGGTAAAATATTTTTCTTATTCAAAATCATCCTCTGGAACTAACCCGTCCCTCTTAGGAGACCTAAACAGCAACCTCTAGTGACCTTGCCCGCCACCCAAAAAAAAATCAAGGTGCAGGTGACCTGCAACCTCCTACCACCTCCCACACATATGTTGAAAACCTTCCTCGACTTTGAAGAAAACCAGTTTCGACTAGACCTGCGACTAAAAAATGATCGATTTTTAAAACGGCAACCTATTTTTACTCGAGGCCGGTTTTTATGATGAAAAAATAGCAGCAACCTAGATGAAGCCTCGACCACGCGGAAACCACTTTCGACCATTAGGGAGAGTGACCAAAACCTCCGGTGACCTCATAATAATAATAATAATGGATGGGATTTATATAGCGCCTTTCTAATACTCAAGGCGCTTTACATCGCATTATTCATTCACTCCTCAGTCACACTCGGTGGTGGTGAGCTACTTCTGTAGCCACAGCTGCCCTGGGGCAGACTGACGGAAGCGTGGCTGCTAATCTGCGCCTACGGCCCCTCCGACCACCACCAATCACTCACACACATTCACACACATTCACACACATTCACACGCAGGCAAAGGTGGGTGAAGTGTCTTGCCCAAGGACACAACGACAGTATGCACTCCAAGCGGGAACCTTGGGTGGCGGGCAAGGTCACCAGAGGTTGCTGTTTAGTTCTCCTAAGTGGGACAGGGGCTTAATCGCCTGCTTCAAACAGGGAGTGGAGGCTAACACTTTACTCATATATAGGTTGTTGTTTTTTTTTATGTAGTTTTGTTTAGTATACAGCGTGGGAACAGGCTCTTTGGCCCACCGAATCCACGCCGACCAGTGGACTAGTTCACTAAAGATAGACACAAAATGCTGGATTAACTCAGCGGGACAGGCTGCATTTCTGGAGAAAAGGAATGGGTGACGTTTCGGGTCGAGACACTTCTTCAGACTAGTTCACTAGTTCTATCCTACAATTTTTACAGAAGCCAATTAACCGACAAAACTGCACGTCCTTGGATTGTGGAATTTGGTCCAATATAAGGGCATCACTTCAGTTTAGAGATACAGCGTGGAAACAGGCCCTTCATCCCACCAAGACCACGCTGACCATCGATCACCCACTCACACTAGTTCTATCATGTTCCACCTTCTCATCCACACCCTACACTCCAGGGGCATTTACAGAGGCAGATTAACCTAGACACCTGTACATCTTTGGAGTGTGGGAGGAAACCGGAGCACCCGGAGAAAACCCACCCATGTCACAAGGAGGACGTGCAAACTCCGTACAGACAGTACCTGTAGTCAGGATTGAACCAGGGTCTCTGTAAACTGTCCCTAGTGTGTACGGAGTGGATGAGAAAGTGGGATAACATTGAACTCTCATGATCGATGGCCAATGTGAACTCGGTGGGCCGAAGGGCCAGTTTCCCTGCTGTATCTTTAGAATAAATGTAATCAGCGACCTTCCACTGATTATTGCGTAGGTTGATACCGAAAATAGACACAAAATGCTGGAGTAACTCAGAGGGGTCAGGCATCGTCTCTGGAGAAAAGGAATAGGTGACGTTTTGGGACGAGATCCTTCTTCAGACTGAGAGTCAGGGGAAAGGGAAACTAGACGTATGAACAGGTACAAAGAACAAAAATGAAAGATATGCAAAATGACAAATCAACGCCAGCAACGATGATCCAGGAGCAAAGTGGAGCCCACAATGGTCCGTTGTTGGCTGTGGAAGCGGTGATAACAAAAGGATACGAACAGGGAAGCTAAACAAGGGCGGCAGTGAAAAGCAGGAAGACCTGATTTAGAGTGTAGATCGGATATACGGCGTGGAAACAGGCCCTTCGGCCCACCGAGTTCATGCTGACCATCAATCACCCGTCCCTACAAGTTTTGTGTTATCCCAATTGTTGATTGGTGGCTAGTTCAGACTTGGTGGGCTGAAGGGCCTGTTTAGATGCGTCTCTCTATGACTTTGTGGCTAAAGCTGCTGCCTCAAAGTCAGAAGGTTGTAGGTTCAGGTTCATTTCAAGACTAACTTTCGTCATCATGGAACTTTAATTGGAGGCACCGCTTTCCATTTCCTGGGGGGTGAAGTGGATGTGATGCACCAATGAGTGGGTCTGGTGTCCTGGTCAATATTCTTCAAACAGGTGATAGATAAAAATGCTGGAGTAACTCAGCGGGACAGGCAGCGTCTCTGGAGAGAAGGAATGGGTGACGTTTCGGGTCCAGACCCTTCTTCAGACAGAATCAGGGGAGAGGGAGATACAGAGATAAGGAAATGTAAGGTGTGAAAACAAGACAAAGGGGATAGAGATCAAGGAGAAGGAAGCAGAGATAAAATGTACTCGTGGCCAGTCAGACTGGTGGGAGAACTGGGAAGGGGGAGGGGATGGAGAGAGAGGGAAACCAAGCGTTCCTTGAAGTTAGAGAAGTCAATATTTATACCGCTGGGGTGTAAGCTGCCCAAGCGAAATATGAGGTGCTGTTCCTCCAATTTGCTCTGGGCCTCACTCTGACAATGGAGGAGGCTAAGGACAGAAAGGTCAGATTGGGAATGGGAGGGGGAGTTAAAATGTTTGGCCACCGGGAGATCAGGTAGGTTTAGGCGGACTGAGCGGAGGTGTTCAGCGAAACGATCGCCGAGCCTGCGCTTGGTCTCGCCGATATACAGGAGTCTACACCTGGAACAGCGGATACATTAGATGAGGTTGGAGGAGGTGCAAGCGAACCTCTGCCTCACCTGAAAGGGCTGTCGGGGCAGAGATTGATAGGTTCTTGATTAGTAAGGGTGCCAGTAAGTGGCATCTCACTGTAAGTTCAGTGAATAACTTACTTGCAAGGTCCTTGCAAAATATAATTTATCAATCAAGTGCATTCTTTCATTACAAAGAGCTGATAAAAATATCAAATGCCTTTGAACATATTTCCCCAATACTGCTGATAACTACAATATTTGAAGAATATTTGTCCTAAAATCAAGCACATTAGTTACCATTTTTGGTAATGGATAAAAAAAACATTAATTTATGGATTTGAATATTTTTTTAATGTGATTCTCCACAACTTTGGTATAAACATTACATTTTAAATGGTCTGCATTAATGGGTGATTTGCATTTTGATTATTCAGCATTCATTAGTGTAAATCACTTCAGACTGTATAAGATTTACACACATCTTTAATCAGCACAGTAACTTGGCAGCATTACAAAACGAGGTGTTGTCAGTACATCCTAGCTGCTTCAACTAACGGTGCTGGGAATGGGCGTTAGTATAAATGTTATAATGGGGTGGAGTTAGTGATGCTGGCTAAGTGTGATTGATTCACATGCATCATCAATCTACATCCTTCCCCCTAAAGATTAAATGTGGAAAGGAAGTGTATTAAACATACTCGCCATACCTGTCTGGTGGTCTACTAACACGGCCCGAGCCCGTGCGGACCCAACCATCCCCTCCCTCCACTGAAGGATTAGGCGGAGAGGCTGAAGGTGAAAATCGCACGGGAGAGGATTGTGGTGACCGAGGGGGGAAACATGCGGTGGGTGTATCCCCGTGGTTAGTGGAGACCGAGGGACTTGGGGGGGTGCAAGGCATGCGGGGACGGGCGGGAGACATTGCGGAAGGCGGCTGGAACTGGAGCGGCGGAGCATAGGGATCAGCAGGCGGTGGTCGGGGCTCCTTCACAGCAAGCAGGTGTTGTCGACTTCTCCGGTATACCGCCCCCTCACAGTCCACAAGGATACGATCGCGGCTCATCAGTCGGGCGTACAACAACGCCCAGACAAGAATGCCCAGTTGGAGTTCGTAGACGGACGACCTGGCCCGGCAGTAGAGGTTGGAGTGGTCGGCTGGAACTGTCGTATGACCGTTTCTGGATGTCGTGCTTCTCTTGGAGACGTTGCTGGATAGTGGTGGGCTTCAACACCCGAGGGACCAGCTGCTGTTGTGCGATGGGGACCAGAGACGTCGTCACCCTCGACAGCAGCCGCTGTGCCGGCGATCCCAAGGTTCCGTCTCTTGCGATGTTTCTGAGATTCAGGAGATCGAGATAGACGTCTGACTTTAAAATGCGCGCTCCCTCCAGCAAGTGCTTGGCGCTTCTGACAGCGCGTTCAGCGAGTCCATTACTCTGTGGATACTCGGGACTGCTTGTGACGTGCTGGAAGTTCCATCAGTCTGCGAAAAGCTTGAACAAGTGGCTGGTGAACTGTGGACCGTTGTCGGTTCTCAGAATGACAGGAGCGCCATAGGCTGAGAAGTGTCTTTTCAGCTTCTTGATGACCATCTCAGACGTGAGGGAGGTCAGTTGGTCAAGTTCAAACCAGTTGGAAAATGAGTCGACCAGAACGAGGTAGTGCTTACCGCACCATTCGAAAATGTCCGCAGCCAGCGACGACCAAGGCAGTGCTGGTGGAGGTTGTTGCAGTCTAAAAAAAATAAAAAATAAAAAAATAAAAGAACTCTGATCCTACAGTGACGATATCTGTAAACAATGTTGTTTTTGGCGCGAAATTGGATACTGGCGCGAAGGTCAACACAATGTCAATCAACCTTTTTAACAAGATTAGAGCTAACGAGCCACTTGTCAAGGACGCGTCCACTTTACATGCTTTTGGTGGCTGGTTCCTCTGGGCAAAACCAACTTGAAATGTGTACTGAAGAAAACAATGAGGGAATTGACTTTGTGTTGAACTTTAATT
>CM075982.1:30464765-30519763 GCA_038087875.1 Malacoraja senta
CATGTTCATTCAAATATGTATATATTATAAACAGAGATCCCAGTACTGTTCCTTGCCAAACACTACCCAGAGAGTTGTGAATCTGTGGAATTCTCTGCCACAGAAGGCAGTGGAGGCCAATTCACTGGATGTTTTCCAGAGGGAGTTAGATACAGCTCTTAGGACTAACGGAATAAAGGGATAGAGGGAGAAATCAGGAATGGGGTACTGATTTTGGATGATCAGTCATGATCATATTGAATGGCGGCTGGTTCGAAGGGCCAAATTGCCTACTCCTGCACCTATTTTCTATGTGTCTATGTCCTTGGATGGAGTCGAGGGGGGAGGTATAGGGACAGGTGTTGCATCTCCTATGGTTTCAGGGGAGGGGGTGGTTTGGGTGGGAAGGGACGAGTTGACCAGGGTGTTGCGGAGGGAACGGTTTCCGCGGGAAGCGGAAAAGGGTGGAGATGGGAAAGACGAGGGCAGTGGTGGGATCCCGTCTCCCTCTGATTGTCGATGGCTTGGGGACTGACTGCCAGTGGGTGAGGCCGGTCTTCTTCTCTTTGCCTGGCAGAGGGCGATTCGCGTGCGGAGCCACTCAATGGAGACGATGGTGTCAAGCCACAAGAAGCACCACAGTGGGGGTCTACCAGGCAGCCAGAGCGGAGGCATCCCGCACAGCGCAATTGAGATCATCAAACACCCTCCTAATGTGAGTACACCCCACTCACCCCCACGCTTCACGTTGTGTCATACAGCACAGAAACAGGCCCTTCGGCCCAACGCATTCATGCTGACCAAGATGCCCCAACTAAACTAGTCACATTTGGCCCGCATCCGTCCAGCATTTTGTGTCTATCTTCGGGATCCCACCACCGCCCTCGTCTTTCCCATCTGCCTTCATATTATTGTCACATGTACCAAGATACAGGGAGCATCCAGCCTTTCCTTTGTCCTATGCACTCCTTGCTGGTTTACACTGAAGATAGACACAAAGTGCTGGAGTAACTCAGCGGGTCAGGCAGCATCGCTGGAGAGAAAGCATGGGTGATGTTTCAGGTCGGAACCCTTCTGCCCTTATAGTGGATAGATCACCTCCTCCATTAGGCTGTCAGCAGAGAGCAGAGGCCACCCCGACTGAAGTCCCGTCACCCCTTTGCTCCACATGGAAAACAACTCCTAGCATCCATCCAGCCAACTGAGACAAAGCACACTGGATAGCCACCAAGTGGTCACAGGAGTGGAAGGCAACCTCATCTCCATTACACAGCTACATCTCTTCGCCAGATAAAAGCTGTCCAGGGTCTGACCTCCCCAGAGGAGCATGGGTGAAGCTCAACAGACTTGGTACTGGAGTTGGGCGTTTCAACGCCAGCGTGTGGAGATGGGGGCTCCGCCAGAGCCCAGCCTGTGAATGCGGAGCAGAACAACAGACAGCCAACCATGTCATCTCTGGGTGCCCGCTCTACCACCCACCAAATGGAGCTCAGTCAGGGCCTGGCAGACATTGACGCCAACAGAGACAACAACCTGGCTGCTCAACACCCGGCCCGAGATCTAACTATTCCTTTGTTTATTTATGTTTCATTCGCAAGAAGAAGAACTACCTCCTCTGGCAGTTTGTTCCATACACCCACTACCCTCTGTGGAAAATGTTGCCCCTCAGGTTCCTATTAAATCTTTCCCCTTTCACCTTAATCCTCTGCCCTCTGGTTCTTGATTCCCCTACTCTGTGTAAAAGACTGTTATTATTGTACCTGCCTCAACTACATCCACTGGCAAATCATTCCCTATTAGAAACATGGAAAATAGGTGCAGGAGGAGGCCATTTGAGCCATTGTGATCAATAACCCGTGCCTGCCTTCTCATATCCCTTGGTTCCACCAGCCCCTAGAGTTCTATCTAACTCTCTCTTAAATCCATCCAGTGATTTGGCCTGCACTGCCCTCTGTGGCAGGGAAATCCACAAATTCACAACTCTCTGGGTGATAACATTTTTTTCTCACCTCAGTCTTAAATGGCCTCCCTTATATTCTAAGACTGTGGCCCCTGGTTCTGGACTCGCCCAACATTAGGGACATTTTTCCTGCATCTAGCTTGTCCAGTCCTTTTATAATTTTATATGTTTCTATAAGATAACCCCTCATCCTTCTAAACTCCAGTGAATACAAGCCTAGTCTTTTCAACCTTTCCTCATATGACAGTCCCGCCATCCCAGGGATCAATCTCGTGAACCTATGCTGCACTGCCTCAATCACAAGGATGTCCTTCCTCAAATTAGGAGACCAAAACTGTACACAATACTCCAGATGTGGTCTCACCAGAGTCCTATACAACTGCAGAAGAACCTCTTTACTCCTATACTGCAATCCTCTTGTTATGAAGGCCAACATTCCATTAGCTTTCTTCACTGCCTGCTATACATGCACGCCAACTTTCAGTGACCGGTGTACAAGGACACCCAGGTCTCGCTGTACCTCCCCGTTACCTAACCTAACCCCATTGAGATAATAATCTTCCCCCTTGTTTTTGCCGCCAAAGTGGATAACCTCACATTTATCTATATTATACTGCATCTGCCACGCATCTGCCCACTCACTCAACCTGTCCAGGTCACCCTGCAACCTCCTAACATCCTCTTCACAGTTCACACTGCCACCCAGCTGTGTGTCATCCGCAAACCTGCTAGTGTTGCTCCTAATTCTCTCTTCCAAATCATTAATATATATGGTAAACAGTTGCGGCCCCAACACCGAGCCTTGCGGCACTCCACTCGCCACTGCCTGCCATTCTGAAAAGGACCCGTTCACTCCTACTCTTTGCTTCCTATCTGCCAACCAATTGTCTATCCACGTCAACACCCTACACCCATAGTTCCCTATTCCCACCACGCAATGTGTGGAAATGTTGCCCTTAAGATTAACTAACTCTTTCTAATCTCACCTTAAACCTATGTCCTACACGGCCACAGGGGGAACATGCAAACTCCTTGATCGAGCCCATGCCTCTGGCGCTGTGAGGCAGCAACTCTACCGCTGCGCCACCGTGCCTCCCTATATACTGCTCAATCCACCAGGAGCTTTAACCCGTGGATGTGGATGATCAGTGTGTGACTGTGGTTTGGGACTATAAGGACATCTGGGGATGTTGCTGCTATCCCAGCTCCGTGACCCTCTGTTCCTCTTCCTCGCTCGGAAACAGGCCATCCCCAACACTTGCACTATCCTACACACACTGGGGACAATTTACAATGACACCAAGACCATTCACCTACAAACCTGCACGTCTTTGGAGTGTGGGAGGAAACCGGACATCGTGCAGAAAACCCACGCGGGGCACGGGGAGGGCGTACAAACTCCGCACAGACAGCACCCGGGGTCAGGATCGAACCCGGGTCTCAGGCGCCGTGCCGCCCACAGTGTAACATGTTCTTGTTTTCTTGGCAGCAAGTCAAGCTTCTGAAGAGCCCGGTGAAAAGGAGGTCGGCTCTCTTCCTGCGAACCCACGGCAGCTCGGACGGCCAGCTGGACGGCAGACCCCGCTGGTGAGTGCAGCCCCTCCAACACCTCATCTTTTTTCATTTAGTTTAGTTTAGAGATACAGCGCAGACACAGGCCCTTCGGCCCACCGGGTCCATGCCGGCCAACGATCCCCGCGCATTAACACTATCCCACACACACGAGGGACGATTTACACTTATACCAATCCAATGAGTCTACAAACCTGTGTATGAAGGAACCACAGACGCTGGCTTAAAGCAAAGATAGACACAAAATGCTGGAGTAACTCAGCCGGACAGGCAGCATCTCTGGAGAGAAGGAATGCAGCCTGTCCGGCTGAGTTACTCCAGCATTTTGTGTCCTTCTTCTTGCGAGCACAGCCTAAAGTTGTAGGACAACTTGTTCTATTTGATCTTATTTGATTGTGAAGGAATGGGTGATGTTTCGGGTCTGAAGAAGGGTCTCGACCCGAAACATCGCCTCTCCAGAGATGCAGCCTGTCCCGCTGAGTTACTCCACCATTTTGTGTCTACCTGTCGTCTACAAACCTGTATGTGTTCGGAGTGTGGGACGAAACGGAAGATCTGGGAGAAAGCCCGCGCAGGTGACGGGGAGAAGGTACTGGCCACGTCTTCCCCAGTGGTTCCACGGTCCTTCGCTGTCACATTTGCACCAGGCAGTGACATCCATTTGCACGACTACAGACTCTCAGTTGCTACAATTTTGACGCAGTTTTTTCCAAAAATGTAACGGAGCAAACACAGAGAACACAAACAGTCCGAAGCGCAAAGTCCGGTCCACGTGTTGGAAGACCCGGAGCGACCCCGATCCAAGTATCCCCCCAGCCGACATCCCCTCTCCTGATGGTCACCCGGGGCAACACAGTGGCGCAGCGGTAGAGCAATAGACAATAGGTGCAGGAGGAGGCCATTCGGCCCTTCGAGCCAAATGTGATCAATGTGATCATGGCTGATCATCCCCAATCAGTACCCCGTTCCTGCCTTCTCCCCATATCCCCTGACTCCGCTATTTTTAAGAGCCCTATCTAGCTCTCTCTTGAAAGCATCCAGAGAACCTGCCTCCACCACCCTCTGAGGCAGAGAATTTCACAGACTCACAACTCTCTGTGAGAAAAAGTGTTTCCTCGTCTCCGTTCTAAATGGCTTACACCTTATTCTTAAACTGTGGCCCCTGGTTCTGGACTCCCCCAACATCGGGAACATGTTTCCTGCCTCTAGCGTGTCCAATATGAGCAGTAGAGCCTCACAGCGCCAGAGACCTGGGTTAAATCCTGACTACGGGTGCTGTCTCTATAGAGTTTGTACATTCTCCCTATGACCATGTGGGTTTTCCCCGGGTGCTGCGGTTTCCTCCCACACTCCAAAGACTTGCAGGTTTGTAGGATAATTTGCTTGTGTAAATTGTCGCTGGTGTGTAGGATAGAACTAGTGTACGGGTGATCGCTGGTCGGCGCCATCTCGGTGTGCCGAAGGGTTTGTTTCCATGCTGTATCTCTAAACTATAACTAGAGCATGGGATTGGTATTGAATGAACCCCTTGGGCTTTCTGGGCAAGTCAAACAGTGTTGATTTGAGGTCCAGCCTATAAAAGTCCACTTCAATAGATAGATAGACAATAGGTGCAGGAGTAGGCCATTGTGCCCTTAGAGCCAGCACCCCCATTCAATGTGATCATGGCTGATCATCTACAATCAGTACCCCGTTTTTGCCTTATCCTCATATCCCCTGACTCTTAAGAGCAATCTTTAAGAGCCCTATCTAGCTCTCTCTTGAAAGTATCCAGAGAACCGGCCTCCACCGACTTTTAAGGCAGAGAATTCCACAGATTCACAACTCTCTGTGTGAAAAAGCGTTTTCTCATCTCCATTCTAAATGGCTTACCCCTTATTCTTAAACTATGGTCCCTGGTTCTGGATTCCCCCAACATCGAGAACATGTTTCCAGCCTCTAGTGTGTCCAAACCCTTAATAATCTAATATGTTTCAATGAGATCCTCTCTCATCCTTCTAAACTCCAGAGTATACAAGCCCAGCCGCTCCATTCTCTCAGCATATGACTGTCCCGCCATCCCGGGAATTAACCTTGTAAACCTACGCTGCACTCCCTCAATAGCAAGAATGTCCTTCCTCAAAATAGGGGACCAAAACTGCACATAATACTCCAGGTGTGGTCTCACTAGGGCCCTGAACAGCTGCAGAAGGACCTCTTTGCTCCTATATTCGATTCCTCTTGTTATAAAGGCCAACATGCCATTCGCTTTCTTCACTGCCTGCTGTACATGCATGCTTACTTTCAGTGACTGATGAACAAGGACCTCCATATCCCGTTGTACTTCCCCTTTTCCCAACTTGACACTATTTAGATAATAATCTGCCTTCCTGTTTTTGCGACTAAAGTGGATAACCTCACATTTATCCACATTAAACTGCATCACTCTCCATTGCGCTGATCTCTTGAACATTCCTGAGTTTAACTGATCCACAGTTGATACCTGTTCCTTGTCCTGCTAATGCCTTAACCTCTGAAATTAGTTTAGTTCAGTTTAGAGATACAGCATGGAAACAGGACCTTTAGCCCACCAAATCCACGCTGGCCAGCGATCACACTCGGAACAATTCACAATTTTTATTGAAGCCAAATTAACCCACAAGCCTGTAGGTCTTTGGGACGAGGGAGGAAACCGGAGCACCCAGAGAAAACCCACACTGGTCCCGGGAAGAACATACAAACTCAGTACAGACAGCACCCGTAGTCAGGATCGAACCCGGGGCTCTGGCACTGTGAGGCAGCAAGTCTACCGCTGCGCCACCATGCGAACCCCCAATTATCTGCCTAATACCCGCAGCCTCTCCATCCACATCTTTTGCTGAGGTAAGGCCTTGTGATGTGGCTCGGAGGTCAAGGGTCAACAATCTCCGGCTTTGCTGTGGATATTTTGGGAGTGGGATACTGATCTCCGATTTAGTGTGGTGATCATAACCAAGAGAAGCATACAAGAAGCAGTGTTTTAATTTCAAAGAACATAGAACAGTACAGCTCAGGATCAGGCCCCATCCAGCCTGATTAAGGCCTGCCTATTAAACAACCTCTAAACTTCTGCCAATAATCCTTGTTGGAAACAAATGGCAGGTCATGAATGTAAATTGCTTCACAATAAACCCTTCATCAGGACATGGGGACTGTCTTCAAAGAATCTGGCCCAGCGATCACATGGGGCAGAACGGGGCAGGAACAGGCCCTTCGGCCCACGATGCCTGTGCCGAACATGATGCCAAGACCAGCTCTTATCTCCATCCCCTGTATATCCATGTGCCTGTCCAAAAGCCTCTTAAATGCCACCATCCTATCTGTCTCCACCTCCACCTCTGGCAGTGTGTTCCAGGCACTCACTACCCTCACGTACCTTTGGAAAGGAGACGAGGAGGAATTTCTTTAGCCAGAAGGTGGTGAATCTGTGGAATTCCTTGTCCTAGATGGCTGCGGGGGCCAAGTCAATGGGTATTTTGAAAGCGGTGATCGGCAGATTCTTGATTAGTACGGGTGTCAGGAGTTATGGGGAGAAGGCAGGGGAATGGGGTTGAGAGGGAAAGATAGATCAGCCATGATTGAATGGCGGAGTAGACTTGTTGAGCCAAATGGCCTATTTATTCTCTTCAGCCTTATAATTTATTAACTCAAGGGTGGCTCGGCGGTAGAGTTGCTGCCTTACAGCGCCAGAGACCCAGGTCCGATCCTGACTATGGGTTCTGTCTGTACGGAGTTTGTACGCTCTCCCCGTGACCTGCGTGGGTTTTCTCCGGGTGCTCCAGTTTCCTCCCACACTCCAAAGACGTGCAGGTTCGTCGGCTAATTGGCTTGGTATAATAGAAAGTTATTCCTAGTGCTAGTGTAGAGGGATTGCTGGTCGGCGTGGGCTGAAGGGCCTGTTTCCATGCTGTATTTCTAAACTAAACTAAACTCACCTTAAAGCTATACCGACTGTCTACCCCAGCTATACCACTCATATTTTTACATACTCCTGACTTTGAACATTTTTTTTTGTTTCTGGAAATGTTTGTGATGCATAGTCGATCAAGAAGGGACAAGAGGCCATGTGATAATAACTCCAGAGGGCTGGCCAACACGGGATGACATCTCGTGAGCCAAATCTATCAGACAGATCCATCTGCTCCTCGCAATTAAACAGTCAGCTGCTGTAAACTGTTATTTATATTCAGACCGTTCAGGCATTCAGCTTGATTAAGATTTGTTAAACAGCTCAGTTTGTGGTAAGCATCATTTGTTGACAGCACATTGCAGGTCACATGCCTGATGAATTAAGGGGGCAGCACAGTGGCACTCAAGGGCGGCACGGTGGCGCAGCGGTAGAGTTGCTGCCTCACAGCGCCAGAGACCCGGGTTCCATCCTGACTACTGGTTCTGGCTGTACGGAGTTTGTACGTTCGCCCTGTGACCAAGTGGGTTTTTCTCCGGGTGCTCCGGTTTCCTCCCACTCTCCAAAGGCGTGCAGGTTTGTAGGCTAATTGGCTTGGTATAACAGTAAATTATCCCTAGTGTGTGTAGGATAGTGCTAGTGTACAGGGATTGCTGGTCGGCACGGATCTGGTGGGCCGAAGGGCCTGTTTCCGCACTGTGTCTCCAAACTGAACTAAACTAAAATGATTTCAGAGGTTGAGGCTTTAGCAGGACGAAGAACAGGTATCAACAGTGGAGGAGTTAAACTCAGGAATGTTCAAGAGATCAGGACTAGTGGACAATGGAAGGGAAGTCAACCTTTATAACCTGGACCTAAAATCAACTATGTTTCACCTGCCCAGAAAGCAAAAAGCTTTTCACTGCAGATTAGTCCATGAGACACTAATAAACTAGTCAAGAGTCAGGTCAAGAGTGTTTTACTGTCATAGAACAGAAACAGAACATTGAAATTATTACTTGCAGCAGGACAACAGAATATGTAAACACAGTACTCTGTAAAACCCATAATAAGCAGCAACAAAAAAGTTCAGTTTATATATTTTTTTTAAACCAAATAAATTAACAATAGTAATGCTAAACTAAACTAAGACGTGTGGGTTTGTAGGTTAATTGGCCTCTGTAAATTGCCCATATTGTGTTGGGAGTGGATGAGAAAGTGGGATCACATACAACTAGTTTGTTGTTACATAAAGCGTTTGTCGGCACTGGGCCACGTGCGGGCAGATAAGAGTTGGTCCTGGCATCATGTTCGGCACAGACATTGTGGGCCGAAGGGCCTGTTCCTGAGCTGCACTGTTCTATGGTCTATGTTATCACCGGACCAGACTCTTCAAAGACAGCCCCCCATGTGCTGATGAAGGGTTTATTTTACAGCGATTCACATTCATGACCTGCCATTTGTTTCCGTCAGAGGAACCTTGGCACAAACCAGCGGGCTGTTGAACCTAATCAGGCTGGATGCCGATCACACTGAATATAAATAACTGATTAGGGCAGCAGACTGTTTAGTTGAGATGAGCAGATGTGTCTGTGTGGCAGATGTATCTGTTGGTGCATGGGTCAACATTAAACTTCTCAGCCTTACAAATCCCTACCACAGGCCCCTCCCATCCTGTAGTACCCCCTTTTGTGGTTTACCCCTCTTGTCCTGACCTCCCACCCATTCCCATATCTAACTGGTCCACAGTCATAAAGTCATCGAGTCATATAAAATAGAAACAGGCTCTTCGGCCCAACTTGCCCACGCCAACCAACATGGCCCATCTACACTAGTCCCGCCTGCCCATGTTTGGCCCATATCCCTCTAAACCTTTCCTGTCTTTTAAATGCTGTTATAGTCCCTGCTTCAACTACCTCCCCTGGTTGCTCGTTCCATACACCCACTTGCCGTTAAACCAGTTGATTCCAGTAACTTTCCCACCTTCCAAGTTAAACTTACGGGCCTGTCCCACTTGCCGATTTTTTTAGGCGACTGTCGTAGTCGAAGCAGGTCGCCGAAAAACCGACGGCAACCTACGTCATCCCAGTGACAGCCTACGACAGCACCTACGTCAGGAGAAGTCAAGCTACGCTCATTGGCGTCAAACCCACTGTCACCGAAATGTTTTCAACATGTTGAAAATTCAACGGTGACCAGAAAGAAGCTACGACTTTTTGCGCGACTGAGGAGACTACGCCCCTGTAGTTGCCTAAAAAATTGCCTAAGTGGGACAGGCCCATAACTGACGTAATTCTTTGCTTTACTCTTCAAGAACCAGAGGGCTGCATGGTGGTGCAGCGGTAAAGCTGCTGCCTTGCAGCACCAGAGACTCGGGTTCTGTGAGGCAGTGGTTCTACCCACTGCGCCAAGATGTCGCCCAATATCTGCCCTCTTCCAGTCCTGGCCTAGTGAACATAACCAAAAATATCAATATACGTAACAGTTGATGTCTTGCTCCTCCACCTACTCATGTCTGAACCTCCCTATAAAACCCTCAGCCTCCCTATCTTCATTCAATATTTGTTCCTTAGCATGTTCCTCTGGTCAGTTTTGAGTTTGCAGCTTCTAAGATTTCCACAGTCCAGTATGAAACATCCTGGGGCAGTTTACGATGTCTAGGTTGCTACATAAATGCAAATTGTCGGTGCACAGCATCTGCAGAGAACATGGATGGGCTACGTTTCGGAGTGTCGCTATGACATTCTGACCCGTCCCGTCACCTATCCATGTCCTCCAGAGATGCTTCCTGACCCGCTGAGTTGCTCCAGCACTTTGTGTCTTAAAAGGAATGAATAAAACATGCTTATACAGAATCTCTCTTAGGTTAAGGGGAATAGATCGGCTTTACCCAGAGTAGGGGAACCAAGAACCAGAGGGCAGCGGTAGAGTTGCTGCCTCACAGCGCCAGAGACCCGGGTTCCATCCTGACTATGGGTGCTGTCTGTACGGAGTTTGCACCTTCTCCCCGTGACCTGCGTGGGTTTTCTCCAAGATCTCCGGTTTACTCCCACACTCCAAAGACGTGCAGGTTTGTAGGTTAATTGGTTTGGTATAAATGTAAATTGTCCCTAGTGTGTGTAGGATAGTGTTCGTGTGCGGGGATCGCTGGGCGGTGCGGAAGCCACAGCCAGACATGAAACCAGCTTTTTCCCACGAGTAGTAGCTCTACTCAATAACCAAAAGTCTGTAGCCTCCGTTTGCTCTGGTATTTTATTTAATTCACATGTTTAAACCATAATGTTTTTGTTCTTAATGTTTAAACGTTTTATGCTTTATTCTTAATTATTTCCTGTATGTCTTGTTGTTACTTGCGAGCGGAGCACCAAGGCAAATTCCTTGTATGTGTACATACTTCACATGTGTACATGTGTACATGTGTTCATTCGCTCTCGCTGACACTGCTGTTGGTTTTCATTCTTCCTTTGCAGTGAGAGTCTGTCGAGCTTGTCAAAGACTCCTGAGAGTGGCCAGATATCGCCGGACATCAAGTGGGAAACATCGTCTAACCCCAGCTCACCTGAAATGGGCCCCAACAAGGAGAGGTACGTTCAAGGGAGTCAAGTAGGGCGGCACGGTGGAGCAGCGGTAGAGTTGCTGCCCCACAGCGCCAGACACCCCGGTTCGATCCTGAGTACGGGTGCTGTCTGTATGGAGTTTGTACGTTCGCCCTGTGACCAAGTGGGTATTTCTCCGGGTGCTCCGGTTTCCTCCCACTCTCCAAAGGCGTGCAGGTTTGTAGATTAATTGGCTTCTGTTAAATGTAAATTGGCCCTTGTGTGTAGGGTAGTGTTAGTGTGCGGGGATCGCTGGTCGGTGCGGACTAGGTGGCCAAAGGGCCTGTTTCCGCACTGTATCTCTAAACCCTAAGGTCCAGAGTCAAGATGTACCAGATAGGAAGAATGAATTGTTGTAGGTTTACTGCTATACTGGGCACAGCAACAACAAACATGGGGAGGAATTTCTTTAGTCAGACGGGGGTGAATCTGTGGATTTCATTTCCACAGGCGGCTGTGGAGGCCAAGTCAGTGGATATTTTCAAAGTGGAGATTGATAGGTTCTTGATCAGTAAGTGTGTCAAACCAGCATCTGCAGGTCCTGCCGACACATTCCGGACTGTTCTCCATTCTTGTACCTTGCGGCAACAGTCAACACTGTGATCTCCACCGTCTATGAGTCCAATCAAAGTGGATGTACCATCACTGGGTGAATGTTGTAGCTGCCTGAACTCTAAAGGACCTGTCCCACTTCGGAGACTTTTTAGGCGAGTGCAGGAGATTCTGCGCTCGCCTCATGATTGCCACATGTTCGGCACATGTTCGCTGATGGTCTCTGGTGAGTCTTCTTCACGGTCGCGAGGAATTCCCGCATCCTGGGAACTGGTCGCAGCCTCAATATGGACGCCGCTAATATTTCAACATGTTGGAAAATGGAGAAAATCGATAATCCTGTAGTCGTAGGTGCAGTTGTAGTGGGTCGCCATGTAGTTATGGGTAGTCGAGGTAGTTGTAGGTAGTTCTAGTTAATCACCTTTCATTGGCTCATTGGGGGGAAAAAAAAGTAATCAGTAGTTTTCAGAACCAAGGATAACCGACCGGTAATGTTAAATGTCCGCCGAACTTCACAGCCGTGTATCTCTGGCTTATTAAAAGTTGTCTGGCTTCTTAAAAGTGTCTCCACTCCTTCTCCCCCCTTCTCCCTCTTTCAAAGGACTTACCGTACACTGTGCTAGCCGTCTTAATTACAGCGCCAACCTTACAGCGCCACCAAGTTCATCGTGGTGTGTGTGTGTATCACCTTGGCTTTGCACCGTGTGAATTTCAGACAGCGCTCCCCCGCTTTCCCTGGCCCCCGCCTTTACGATGTATTTGTTTGTGTGTGCGTGCATGCGTGCGTGCGTGTGTGTTCCACTCTGACACTCGCCGTTCCAGTTGCCGGTTTTTCAGGCGAGTGCCGCGAACTTGACAGTCGCCGGCAGTCCACTGAAAAATCGGCAAAGTGGGACAGGCCCTTAATAGTGAACAGTGAAAGGCCTGGATAGAGTAGATGTGGACAGGATGTTTCCACTAGTGGGAGAGTCATGGACCAGAGGTCACAGCCTCAGAATTAAAGGACGTTCCTTTAGGAAGGAGCTGAGGTGGAATTTCTTTAGTCGGAGGGTGGTGAATCTGTGGAATTCATTGCCACAGAAGGCTGTGGAGGCCAAGTCAATGGATATACTTAAGGCAGAGATAGGTACAGCCTGGAGATACAGCATGGAAACAGGCCCTTTGGCCCACCGAGTCCATGCCAAACCAGCGATCCCCACATAATAAACACTACCCTATACACACTAGGGACAATTTACATTTACCAAGCCAATTAACCTACAAAACCTGTACGTCTTTGGAGTGTGGGAGGAAACCGAAGATCTCGGAGAAAACCCACGCAGGCCACAGAGAGAACGTGTAAACTCTGTACAGACAGCACCTGTAGTCAGGATCAAACCCGGGTCTCTGGCGCTACAAGCGCTGTAAGGCAACAACGTTACTGCTGTGCCACCGTGCCGCCCTTTTAAGAACATTTGGACAGGTAAATGGATAGGAAACGTTTATAGGGATATGGGCCAATTACAGGCAGGTGGGACTAGATGTGGCATCTTGGACGGCGTGGGAGGGGGGCCGGACGGTGTGGGAGGGGGGCCGGACGGGCTGGGACGGGGGCTCGTTGCCCCAGACAAGGCGGTGAGGTGCTGCATTTTATGAAGTGCCGCCTCCCTTCCGCTGAAGATGTTGCCCCAAAGAGCTGAGTGGAGGAGTTCCAATGGTCAATAGACAATAGGTGCAGGAGTAGGCCATTCGGCCCTTCGAGCCAGCACCGCCATTCAATGTGATCATGGCTGATCATCCCCAATCAGTACCCCGCTCCTGCCTCTCCCCATATCCCCTGACTCCGCTATCTTTAAGAGCCCTATCTAACTCTCTCTTGAAAGCATCCAGAGAACCTGCCTCCACCGCCCTCTGAGGCAGAGAATTCCACAGACTCACCACTCTCTGTGTGAAAAAGTGTTTCCTCATCTCCGTTCTAAATGGCTCACCACTTATTCTTAAACTGTGGCCCTGGTTCTGGACTCCCCCAACATCCGGAACACACAGAATCACACAGCCTGTTAACAGGCCCTTCGGCCCAACTCGTCACTGCCGACCAAGATACCCCATCCAATCAAGTCACATTTGGGCCCCATTTGTCCCATATCCCTCCAAACCTTCCCTGCCCATTTACCTGTCCAAGTGTCTTTGAAATACTGTTATAGAATCTTGGCGTCGTCGAGTGCGGAAACAGGCCCTTCGGCCCACCTTACCCACACCGACCAACATGCCCCATCTACACCAGTCCCTCCTGCCTGCGTTTGGCCCATGTCCTGCTAAACCTGTTTGATCCATGTACCTGTCTAATGTTTCTTAAACATTGTGATAGTGCCTGCCTCAACTACCTCCTCTGGCAGCTCGTTCCATACACCCACCACACGAACTTCAACAAGGGAAAGATTGATGGCAGCTCACCACCCTCTGAGTGATAAAGTTGCCCCTCTAGGTTCCCATCCCCTGGGTTAAAATTGCATTCCACCCTATCTATTCCACCTGTGATTTATACATGTCTAGACGATCATTCCTCAGCCTCCTGTGCTCCATGGAATAAAATCCTTGTCTGCCCAACCTCTTCCTACAGTTCAGCAGCTCCAGACTGGTCTCTCTTTTTCTCTGTCATTCTATTTCTCTCTTTTTCCCTCTCTCTATCTGCCTCTTTCACTCTCTCTTCCACCTTCTCTCTCTCTCTCTCTCTTTCTCTCTTTCCCCCCTTGCCCTCTCCCTCTTTCTCTTCCCTCTCTCTCTCTCTCTCCCTCCCTCCCACGCTCCCCTCTCTTTCTCCCTCTCTCCCCCTCTCGCTCCCTCTCACTCCCCCTCTCACTCCTCCTTTCCTCTCTCTCCCCCTCTCTCTCCTCCTTTCCTCTCTCTCCCCCTCTCTCTCCTCCTTTCCTCTCTCTCTCCCCCTCCCTTCCTCTCTCCCTCCCTCTCTCTCCCCCCCCCCTCCAACTCTCTGGCTGAGCCCCAGACCCATCCCTGCCCTGCCCTCCCAGAGCTGGGCTTCCTCCCCCTCCACCCCAGGCATCTCACGCTGTTCTCCGTCCCCAGCAGGGCCTACTTCAAGCGGCGGAGAACGGCCGGGCCAACATCTCGCGCTCCTCCTCCAGCACCAGCAGCTTCAGCAGCACGGCGGGCGAGAGTGAGGCCATGGAGGAATACGACACCAGCGCCGTGAGTACTGCCGGATGGGATGGGATGGGCTGGGCTGGGATTGGCTGGGATGGGATGGGATGGGATGGGCTTGGCTGGAATGGGGATGTGCTGGGATGGGATGGGATGGGATGGGATGGGATGGGATGGGCTGGGATGGAATGGGGATGGGCTGGGATGGGATGGGATGGGATGGGATGGGCTGGGCTGGAATGGGGATGGGATGGGATGGGCTGGGATGGGATGGGCTGGGCTGGGATGGGCTGGGATGGGATGTGATGGGATGGGATAGGCTGGGCTGGGATGGAATGGGATGGGCTGGGATGGGATGGGATGGAATGGGATGGGATGGGATGGGATGGGCTGGGATGGGCTGGGATGGAATGGGGATGGGCTGGGATGGGCTGGGATGGGATGGGATGGGATGGGATGGGCTGGGCTGGAATGGGGATGGGATGGGATGGGCTGGGATGGGATGGGCTGGGCTGGGATGGGATGGGCTGGGATGGGCTGGGATGGGATGGGATGTGATGGGCTGGGATGGGATGGGCTGGGATGGAATGGGATGGGATGGGATGGGCTGGGCTGGGATGGGATGGGATGGGATGGGCTGGGATGGGATGGGATGACGAGGAATGAGATGTCAACACTGTGATCTCCACCGTCTATGAGTCCAATCAGAGTGGATGTACCTGAGACGAATAGTGAACAGTGAAAGGCCTGGATAGAGTGGATGTATACAGAATGATTCCACTAGTGGGAGAGTCTAGAGGTCACAGTGCCTCAGAATCGAAGGACGTTCCTTGAGGAAGGAGATGAGGTGGAATTTCTTTAGTCAGAAGGTGGTGAATCTGTGGAATTCATTGCCACAGGCAGCTATGGAGGCCAAGTCAGTGGATATATTTAAGGCAGAGATTGATAGATTCCCGATTAATATGGGTGACAGGGGTTGTGGAGAGAAGGGAGGAGAATCGGGTTAGGAGGGAGAAATAGATCAGTCATATTTGAATGGTGGAGTGGACTTGATGGGCCGAATGGCTTAATTCTGCTCCTATCACTTGTGACCTTATGAACATGAACTATTGAGTGCTGACGGTTCCTCTGTCCCTGCAGGGAAGCCAGCCGTCCACAGCATCCCCTTTCCGACAGGATGTCTTTGTGTACAGCAGTGAAAGCCAGGGCAACTCGGGTCAAGTCAGCTCGTGCAAGAGTCCCACAGGTCTGTACCCTGCTCATCGCACCGTCACTCCCTGCACTGCCTCAGCACAACCCACAGGGCCAACTGAGGGGACTTCTCTCACTCTTCATTCACTTTAGAAGTACAGTGCAGAAGGCCTCTTCAGTCTGCAGAAGGGTCTTGACCCGAAACGGCATGGATTCGGTGGGCCGAAGGGCCTGTTTCCATGCTGTGTATCTGATCTAAACTCTAAACCAGGTCTTCCCGCCTTTCACTGTTCGTGGCCCCCTTGTTGTCACCCATTCCGCAGCCAACAATGGACCATTGTGGGCTCCACATTTCCTCGAACATCGTTGCTGGCTTTGATTTGTCCTTTTGTATACTTTTCATTCATTTGCTCTTTGTAACTTTTCACACCGCTAGTTTCCCTCTCCCCTGACTCTCAGCATGAAGGGCCTCAACCTGAGACGTCCCCCGTTCCTTTCCTCCAGAGATGCTGCCTGACCCACTGAGTCACTCCATTATTTTGTGTCTATATAAACCAGCATCTGCAGTTCCTTCCAACCTATAATGGAGGTCTGTACGACATACTCAAAGTCCAACTTCGACAGCCATTACTCCTCGGGGATGGTTAGGAGGTGTATTTTACTCACTCACGACACACTTAAGGGGCCTGTCCCACTTACGCAAACTTTACAGGCGACTGCCGGCACCCATGATAGGTCGCCGAAATTTTCAACATGTCGAAAATTCAGCGGCGACCAGAAAGACACCACGACTCTTTGGAGACCTCTCACGACCATAGGAGATTTCTCACGACCCTGCAGCTCGTCTGTCAATTTTTAATTTTTGTCCCATTTGCTGTGTTTTTGTAATATTGTTTTTATATTGTTTTTAACTGTGTATATGTGGGGGGGGGGGGGGGGGACATTTAAATCTCTTCCCTGCACGGTGGACCCGACCTTTCTCTGTCGGGTCTCCGTTGTCTTTGGGGCCTAGCACCGTGGAGCGGCCTCCAACAGGAACGACCTGGGGGCTCCGGTCGCGGAGCCTGCGGGCTCACCATCGTGGGGCTGGCTGGCCTCGTGGGGAGCGTGGGGAGCTGTGGTGGCGCCCGGCTGCGACCTGACTCCGGAGCTTCCGAGGCTGTGGATGGTAACATCGGGAGCTCGCAGGTCCCTGGTGGGAGACCGCTTTTCGGAACTCCCGCGGCGGCAGCTTCTCCCGCCCGAGTTGCGGGGTTGAAGGCGACCCGGAGCGGGGCCTTACATCGCCCGGCGCGGCTTTAACGGCCGCGGGACTTGCCATCGCCCGCCGGGGGCTTTAACATCGGGAGAAGAAATGGAGAGCAGGGGAGAGACAAGACTTTGCCTTCCATCACAGTGAGGAGGAGACTCACTGTGCTGGATGTCTGTGTGAATTGAGTCAGTTGTGTGTCTTGTATAATTGTTTCGTTTTGCTGCCAAAGGGACTAAAGATGGAAATTAGCTATTGGCTATAATCTTGCATATTTACATGTAAATGTTCATCAATATGCACTGTCCCTGTTTAAATTTAAAAAAAAATTCAAATTAAAAAATATTCAAATTCAAACGTTGTTTCTTGATTAATGGGTCTTTTATTGAAGTAGTACAGAGCAAAGAAATAATCCGCCACTCACTTTCTGTTTCTTAATCGCTGTGTCATATAAATCATATGAAAGTATCTTCTTACAAAAGTACGTCGCCTCATTAACGTGTGAGCCGTGATCATGTTGTGTTTGAGTGGCTAAAGACCACCATCCTTCCGACCCAACTGACGCCTAATCTGTGAGTCTGCGCTCGTCTCCTCTAGAAATAGACGCACCCCTTCTACGCATCAAATCCCACCTCCAAAAGTACAGACAGATAAAAACTGAAAATATTAAAAATGTTAGACATGGCTATAATTGACTGACTTTTAGTTTAGTTTAGAGATACAGCACGGATACAGGCCCTTTGTCCCACTGAGTCCACACCGACCGTCGATTGCCGCACATTAACACTATCCTACTCTCACCAAAGACAATTTACAAGTTTACCGAGCCAGTCTGTCTTTGGGATGGGGGAGGAGCCGGAGAAAAGCCACGCAGGTCACGGGGAGAACGTGCAAACTCCGTACAGACAGCAACTCTACCGCTGCGCCACCGCCCCAGCCCTAGCTTAGTGGCCGCGAAGTTACTATTACTGTGCATTTATATATCTTGAGTTATTCTCCTTTCTGTCACAGACTCAACAAAGTGTAAAACCTCACCGAGAAATACTTTGAAATTGCGATTTGAGAAACTCCAACAGAGCTCAAACCCTGTGAGTATGGTACATTGGTATTGCTTTATTATTTACTATTATCGGTATGACATATAGCTTCACCACCAATTTTCCAGCACCCTTGGTTCAAGAACCTTTCAGGATTGCCCGTTTTGCCGGACCAACCGAGGTCACGGCCTCCGAGAGGAGTCCAACGGTGCTGGAACAGTCCGCCGAGGGGCCGAGATACCGGCCTGCAAAGCCGGCCTTGGAAGTCGGCTATGGGTACGATCTGCCGGCTCCAGCCAGGCCGGAGTTCCAGTACACCGGCCGCAGGCTGCCCAAGCAAAGCATGAGGTGCTGTTCCTCCAATTTGCGCTGGGCCTCATGCTGACAATGGAGAAGGCCCAGGACAGAAAGGTCAGTGTGGGAATGGGAAGGGGAGTTAAATCAGGAAGACCTTGTCATCTACTGCTGGTCCCAATGTGGTCTCCTTTACATCGGCGAAACCAAGCGTAGACTGGGCGACCATTTTGCTGAACACGTGCGCTCGGTCCGCCAAGGCCTGCTGGATCTCCCCGTTGTTAACTCCCTTTCCCATTCCCTCAGGAATGTGCTGACAATTCATTGGATAACATATTCAAAGTTTGGGAGGCTCCAACTTAATTCAAGAACTAGGACATGTCCGCAATAAACTCGGGGACAGTGGGCTATATAAATATGGACAGGAATCAGTCAATGAAAGTGAGCATGCAGGTACAGCAGGCAGTGAAGAAAGCAAATGGCATGGTGGCCTTTATAGCAAGAGGAGTCGAGTATAGAAGCAAAGAGGTCCTTCTGCAGTTGTACAGAGCCCTAGTGAGACCACACCTGGAGTATTGTGTGCAGTTTTGGTCCCCTAATTTGAGGAAGGACATTCTTGCTATTGAGGGAGTGCAGTGTAGGTATACACGGTTAATTCCCGGGATGGTGGGACTGTCATATGCTGAGAGAATGGAGCAGCTGGGCTTGTACACTCTGCCCCCCCACCCCCCCCCCCACCCTCCATCAGTCTGAAGAAGGGTTTCGGCCCGAAACGTTGCCTATTTCCTTCGCTCCATAGATGCTGCTGCACCCGCTGAGTTTCTCCAGCACTTTTGTCTACCTTCAATTTTCCAGCATCTGCAGTTCCTTCTTGAACCTATCGGGAGAAGGTTGGACAGAGTTGGATTGTTTTCTCTGGGGCGGCAGAGGTTGAGGGGGAGAGGTGGTAAAATGAGAAGTACAGATAGGGTTTGGCGGTCGCAAGAACGACAACTACGTTTTGTAACTTATTTTATTCTGAAAATAGCTTCTTAGCTCACAGGTCCTTACAACACGCCTGGCCACAACGGTGGTCAACACACAACTGCCCCTCCCGAGTCACGTGACCGCGGCTTCCGAACGCCGGGTTCGATACCTGCGTGCGCCAGCAGGCGCCGCTACAAGGGTATAGATAAATCATGAGAGGTGTAGACAAAAGTGCTGGAGAAACTCAGCGGGTGCAGCAGCATCTATGGAGCGAAGGAAATAGGCAACGTTTCGGGCCGAAACCCTTCTTCATGAGAGCTGTAGCTAGGTAGACACTCAGAACCAGGATGGCGATAGCAAATACACAGCTTGCAGGTGAGATGGGCAAAGTTTAAATGAGATGTGCGGGGCGTGTTTTATGCAGAGGTGTGGGTGCCAAGAGCGCGTTGCTGGGGGTGGTGGCAGAGGCAGAGACAATGGTGGCATTTTCGAGGGTTGAGGTGAGGCATATGGACATGCAGGGAATGGAGGGACATGGAGCATATGCAGGCAGATATGGCTGGTCTTGGCATGGGCACAGACATTGTGGGCCGAAGGGCCTGTCCCTGTGCTGTACTGTGCTGAGGTTTACGTGGGTGAGTCAAGGGCAAGATGGTGTTGGCAAACAGTGTGTACACAAAACCCCTGGATAATGGACTGACAACTAGATCATCAGTCAGGGATCCATTTATTCGAATCCAGGAATCCAGACACACTTGGAAGATGTGATGCTCTATTCCCAGCTAAAGCCAGAGAATATAGGAGCAAAGAGGTCCTTCTGCAGTTGTACAGGGCCCTAGTGAGACTACACCTGGATTATTGTGTGCAGTTTTGGCCTCCTAATTTGAGGAAGGACATTCTTGCTATTGAGGGAGTGCAGCGTAGGTTTACAAGGTTAATTCCCTGGTTGGCGGGACTGTCATATGCTGAGAGAATGGAGCAGCTGGGCTTGTACACTCTGGCGTTTAAAAGGATGAGAGGGGATCTCATTGAAACATGTAAGATTGTTAAGGGCTTGGACATGCTAGAGGCAGGAAACATGTTCCCGATGTTGGGGGAGTCCAGAACCAGGGGCCACAGTTTAAGAATAAGGAGTAAGCCATTTAGAACGGAGACGAGGAAACGCTTTTTCTCACAGAGACTTGTGAGTCTGTGGAATTCTCTGCCTCAGAGGGCGGTGGAGGCAGGTTCTCTGGATGCTTTCAAGAGAGAGCTAGATAGGGCTCTTAAAAATAGCGGAGTCAGGGGATATGGGGAGAAGGCAGGAACGGGGTACTGATTGGGGATGATCAGCCATGATCACATTGAATGGCGGTGCTGGCTCGAAGGGCCGAATGGCCTACTCCTGCACCTATTGTCTATTGTCTAAGGCAGAGCATTGCGCGCGTGGTCACTATTCTATGCTGTCTCTCTAAACTAAACTAAATGGGCATCTCCTGTGTCGAGCAGTCATAGAGGGCGGTTTGGACTGAAAATCTGTTCTTTGTTCTTGTCGCAGATGCTGGGACCTTACCCTTCACCGCAGATGTAACTGAAGCCGGCACAGACACTCAAGCTGCTCCACCCCCACCCACATCGTACGCCGCACCCACCCCTCCCGTATCTGAGGCACCCCAGGGTGGAGGGAGATGGTCGGGACGACGGGCCTCAGACGTGCCCTTGCAGGGGTGCTAGTTGCCTTGGCCCTTCACCTGCAGAGCAAAAACCATCTCAACACCATCTTTGGAGGCGTGTTGATCCATCGGCATCGGCACCTTGCAAGATGTATAAGTAGAAGATAGCATTGGATGTGTGGCCTGGGTCACCGTCAATCTTTCCGACGCTTCCCTTGGCTTTCTTGTAACCTTCTGGGATCCACGTTTCCTTTTTGGGAACTTGGGACTGCACGGATTTTCCTTCTCGGAGTCTGGAGAGGGGCCGGCACTTCGGACGCCACGATGGGATGGATCTTGAAGCGTCTCGAATCGCGAGCGATCTCCGAGAAGCTCCTGGGGGGGGGGGGGGGGAGGGGCTCGTCTATGTGGAGACGCCGGATGCCGCCCGCGTTCCCTTCCCTTCCCTCCCTCCCTCCCTCGCTCTCTCTCCCCGGCTGGAGGTACAGCCCCCTCCCCTCAATCCCAGCGGATGTAGCATGAGCCTCAACCTTGCGCTGTCATCTTTCAGCTGCCGTAATCGTCCACACTGCTGATTGACGAGGACCAGCCAGCCTTGTGTCTCGTTTGTCCGCCCGCTTAATGTGTTCGTTGTGCAAAGGAGAAATCTGCCATCTTCAGCCTTGGGCATCGCTTTGCAGACTTCAGTCAAACATTCATCACCAGAATGGTCAACAGGGTCAACAGAGGATTGTATCAGGTCATCAGATGATCATTTCTTGATTAGTACGGGTGTCAGAGGTTATGGCGAGAAGGCAGGAGAATGGGGGTTAGGAGGGAGAGGTAGATCAGCCCTGATTGAATGGCGGAATAGACTCGATGGGCCGAATGGCGTAATTCTACTCCTATCACTTATAGCCCTTATGATCTTCACGTTCACCTTGTGAACCTATGAAACATCACCCATTCCTTTTCCCCAGAGCTTGAAGAAGGGTCTCGCCCCAAAATGGCGCCTATTCCTTTCCTCATTCCAGAGATGCTGCCTGACCCGCTGAGTTACTCCAGCACCTTGTGTCTATGACACAACAGTACAGCACAGGAACAGGCCCTTCGGCCCACAAACCCCGTGATGACCATGCAGACGCTGAGTTACTCCAGCACTTAGTGTCCATCTTTGGTTTTGGAGGTTTGGCTGAGATAAGCCACTGTATTACCAAAGCCCAGGTATGATAATGGCCGCCTACCCGCCAAGTTAGCAACTGCAATCAATATGTCCAGACCGAAGATCCTATAGCAAGCAAGATAGACCACTCCTTCTAAATGCAATGGGCTGACGTGTAGTACGCAACGGAGCGGAACGTGGGCCTTTTTTTCATCCATTTCAGTAACCCGACCCGACCCGACCCGACTCGCAGTGTAATCAGCGTTGCGGGGGAACAGTTTGTGTTAATAAATTATAATTCTGAAAATGAGGAGAAGATTTTTACCAAATAAATTTGATTTTTACGAGGATGTTTCCGTAACCGGCTTCCGTCTCCGCACTAGTTATCTTTGCTCCGCTATGGGATCTTTGGTGCGGAGACGGAAACCGGTTACGGAAATGGGGCCGAAAATTACCCATGAATCTGCCCATGACCATACTACGTCTTTTTCGTCGAGTGGACTATCTTGCTCGCTGTAGTATCTTTGACCAGACCTCTTGCCTACTGCTCACCCACCAATCAGTGCTCTCCTGTTCTAAGTTGAAATAAGGAACTGCAGATGCTGGTTTACAAAAGAAAAAAAACAAGACGCTGGAGGAAAGTTTAAAGAGGATGTATGAGGTAATTGTTTTTTTCACAGAGGGTGGTGAGTGTCTGAAGCACATTGCCAGGGGGTGGTGGTGGGGGCAGATACAGTAGTGGCGTTTAAGAGGCTTTTGGGTATGCAAGGAATAGTGTTTAGGAAGGAAATGCAGATGCTGGTTTACATCGAAGGTAGACACAAAATGCTGGAGTAACTCAGCGGGACAGGCAGCATCTCTGGAGAGAAGGAATGGGTGACGTTTCGGGTCGAGACCCTTCTTCAGCTTGAAACATATAAGATTGTTAAGGGCTTGGACACTCTAGAGGCAGGAAACATGTTCCCGATGTTGGGGGAGTCCAGAACCAGGGGCCACAGTTTAAGAATAAGGAGTAAGCCATTTAGAACGGAGACGAGGGAAACACTTTTTCTCACAGAGAGTTGTGAGTCTGTGGAATTCTCTGCCTCAGAGGGCGGTGGAGGCAGGTTCTCTGGATGCTTTCAAGAGAGACCTAGACAGGGCTCTTAAAAATAGCGGAGTCAGGGGATATGGGGAGAAGGCAGGAACGGGGTACTGATTGGGGATGATCAGCCATGATCACATTGAATGGCGGTGCTGGCTCAAAGGGCCAAATTGCCTACTCCTGCACCTATTGTCTATTGTCTATTGTCACCCATTCCTTCTCTGCAGAGATGTTGCCTGTCCCGCTGTTGTGAACAGTTACTCATGCACTTTGTGTCTTAACTGCAGGGACACAAGAGTTGGTCTTGTGGTCGAATATGTTCAGCACAGATATTGTGGGCTGCAGGGCCTGGTCCTGTGCTGTACCGTTCTATGTTCAAAATGGTGTTATTGTATCTGTCTCCACCACCTCTGGCAGCTCATTCCAGATGCTCTGTGAGAAATGTGACCCTCAGCTCCCTTCTAAATCTTTTGACCCCATATCCCTTGATTCCACCAGCCCCTAGAGCTCTATCTAACTCTCTCTTAAATCCATCCAGTGATTTGGCCTCCACTGCCCTCTGTGGCAGGGAATTCCACTAATTCACAACTCTCTGGGTGAAGAAGTTTTTCCTCACCTCAGTCTTAAATGACCTCCCCTTTATTCTAAGACTGTGGCCCCTGGTTCTGGACTCGCCCAACATTGGGAACATTTTTCCTGCGTCTAGCTTGTCCAGTCCTTTTATAATTTTATATGTTTCAATAAGATCCCCCCCTCATCCTTCTAAACTCCAGTGAATACAAGCCCAGTCTTTTTCAATCTTTCCTCATATGCCAGTCCCGCCATCCCAGGGATCAACCTCGTGAACCTACGCTGCACTGCCTCAATCACAAGGATGTCCTTGTGATACACGGATGTGAATGGAGGAACTAGTGGGTCGGATAGGGTGGGGGAGCGAGGAACAGGAGTTACTCGAAATTAGAGAAATCAATAATCACATAACTGGGGTGTAAGCTGCCCAAGCGAAATATAAGGTGCTGTTCCTCCAATTTGTGTGGAATTGGTCAGACAATGGAGGAGGCCCAGGACAGAAAGGTCAGTGTTACAATGTTCGGCAACCAGGTGATCGCGGAGCCCATGACGGTCTGAGTGTATTTGTTCTGGCCTCCTCCCCCCCACACACACACACACCTCCCAACCCATATTGGAAAAGGGTTCTGCCCTAAAACATTACCCATTTCTTCTATCTCAGCCTGGCCCGTTGAGTTACTCCAGCATTTTATGTCTATCTTCGGTGTAAACCAGCATCTGCAGTTCCTTCTGGATTTAGTGTTGTCCAATGAACCCGATTTAATAAGGGAACTCAAGGTAAAGGAACCGCTTGGAGGTAGTGACCATAATATGATTAGTTTTCATCTGCAATTTGAGAGGGAGAAGGTTAAATCAGAAGTGTCAGTGATGCAGTTGAACAAAGGGGACTATGAAGGCATGAGAGAGGAGCTGGCCAAGGTCGACTGGAAAAGGATCCTAGCAGGAATGACGGTGGAACACCAATGGCAGGAATTTCTGGGCATAATCCGGAAAGATTCTTAGGGGAGTAAGAGGCAACTGTGGCTGACAAGAGAAGTTAGGGATGGAATAAAACTAAAAGAATAGGTGTATAACATAGCAAAGAGTAGCGGGAAGCCAGAGGATTGGGAAACTTCCAAAGGACAAAAGGTAACCAAAAGGACAATACGGGCTGAAAAGATGAAGTACAAAGGTAAGCTCGCCAAGAATATAAAGATAGATAGTAAAAGCTTCTTTAGGTATGTTAAGAGAAAAAGATTAGTTAAGACAAATGTGGGTCCCTTGAAGGCAGAAACAGGTGAAATTATTATGGGGAACAAGGAAATGGCAGGAGAGTTGAACAGGTACTTTGGTACTGTCTTCACTAAGGAAGATACAAACAAACTCCCAGATGTACTAGAGGACAGAAGATCTAGGGAGACAGAGGAACTGAAAGAAATTTGTATTAGGCGAGAAATAGTATTGGGTAGACTGATGGAACTGAAGGCTGATAAATCCCCTGGGCCTGATGGTCTGCATCCCAGGGTCCTCAGGGAGGTGGCTCTAGAAATAGTGGACGCATTGGTGATCATTTTCCAATGTTCAATAAATTCAGGATCAGTTCCTGTGGATTGGAGGATAGCTAATGTTATCCCACTTTTCAAGAAAGGAGCGAGAGAGAAAACGGGGAATTACAGACCAGTTAGCCTGACCGGTGGTGGGAAAGATGCTGGAGTCAATTATTAAAGAGGTAATAATGGGGCATTTGGATAGCAGTAAAAGGATTGGTCCAAGTCAGCATGGATTTATGAAGGGGAAATCCTGCTTGACTAATCTGGAATTTTTTGAGGATGTGACTAGTAAAATGGATGAAGGAGAGCCAGTGGATGCAGTGTATCTAGACTTTCAGAAAGCCTTTGATAAGGTCCCACACGAGATTAGTGGGCAAAATTAGAGCACATGGTATTGGGGGTAGGGTGTTGACATGGATAGAGAATTGGTTGTCAGACAGGAAACAAAGAGTAGGAATAGACGGGTCCCTGTCAGAATGGCAGGCAGTGGCGAGTGGAGTGCCGCAAGGCTCAGTGATGGGGCCGCAACTGTTTACCATATATATTAATGATTTAGATGATGGAATTAAAAAGTAACACTAGCAAATTTGCAGATGACACAAAGCTGGGTGGCAGTGTGAACTGTGAAAATGATGCTAGGAGGTTGCAGGGTGACTTGGACAGGTTGAGTGAGTGGGCAGATGCATGGCAGATGCAGTATAATGTAGATAAATGTGAGGTTATCCACATTTGGCGGCAAGAACAAGGGGGCAGATTATTATCTCAATGGTGTCAGATTAGGAAAAAGGGAAGTGCAAGGAGACCTGGGTGTCCTTGTACACCAGTCACTGAAAGTAAACATGCAGGTACAGCAGGCAATGAAGAAACCTAACGAGAGGATTTGAGTATAGGAGTAATGAGGTCCTTCTGCAGTTGTACAGGGCCCTAGTGAGACCACACCTGGAGGATTGTGTGCAGTTTTGGTCTCCAAATTTCAGGAAGGACATTCTTCCTATTGAGGCAGTAGGTTCACGAGGTTAATCCCCGGGATGGCGGGACTGTCATATGATGAAAGATTGGAAAGACTGGGCTTGTATTCACTGGAATTTAGGATGAGAATTTAGAAGGAAGGATCTTATAGAAAGGTATAAAATTATAAAAGGACTGGACAAGCTAGATGCAGGAAAAATGTTCTCAATGTTGGGGGAGTCCGGAACCAGGGGCCACAGTCCAAGAATAAAGGGGAGGCCATTTAAAACTGAGATTAGAAAAACCTTTTTACCCAGAGAGTTGTCAATTTGTGAAATTCTCTGTCACTGAGGCCAATTCAATGGATAAATTTAAAAGATAGTTAGATAGAGCTCCATGGGCTAATGGAATCAAGGGATATGGGGAGAAGGCAGGCGCGGGTTACTGATTGTGGAAGATCAGCCATGATCACAATGAATGGTGGTGCTGGCTCGAAGGGCTAAATGGCCTCCTCCTGCACCTATTTTCTATGTTTCTAAGTTTCCTACACAGGTATAACCTGTCGTGGTTTTAATGTAATTTAGAGTTTCAGCCCTTCGACCCATCGAGTCCGTGCCAACCACCCGTTCACACTAGTTCTATGTTATCCCATTTTTTTTCACCCACTCCCGATACACCAGGGGCAATTTACGCAGGCCAATTAACCTGCACGTCTTTGGGATGTGGTAGGAAACCAGAGCACCCGGAGAAAGCCCACACAATCAAAGGGAAAACGTGGAAACTCCACACAGACAGCACCCGAGGTCAGGATTGAACCTGGTCTCTGGCCTACAAACCCGCACGATCTTTGAGATGTGTGGATGATGTTGGGAGTGTGCGGGTTTCAAACTGAGGTGACTGACTTACTGTATGCTTACTTGTACTAATAATGTGTATAAAATCATGAGAGGAATAGATTGGGTAGATGCACAGTGTCTCTCGCCCAGAGGACGTGAATCGAGGACCAGAGGACATAGGCTGAAGGTGAAGGGGAAAAGATTTAATAAGAATCTGAGGGGTAACTTTTTCACACAAAGGGTGGTGGGTGTGTGGAACAAGCTGCCAGAGGAGGTAGTTGAGGCAGGGACTATCCCAACATTAAAGAAACAGTTAGACGGGTACATGGATAGGACAGGTTTGGAGGGATATGGACCAAACGCGGGCAGGTGGGACTAGAGTAGCTGGGACATGTTGGCCGGTGTGGGCAAGTTGGGCCGAAGGGCCTGTTTCCACTGTATCACTCTATGCCAGCACACATGTCTTGCCCTCCCCTTCAACCATGTACTCCTCAGCCCCTGCACTTTGCACCTTCATCCTGACCCAGTTGCCCTGCCAAGCTAGTGCCACTTGCCTGCATCTGGCCCATGCCCACGCCAACCTTTCCTGCCCATCCATGACTGTGCAGCTGCGCGACTGTTTGTTCTGCTTTATGTTTCGTGAAGCGGCTTGGGTCTCGTTCGCCAAGTTTAACGGCGTGATGTAGAAATAAAATGTGATTGTAGTTACTCCTGCCGCGCGGTCAAAGAGCCCCTGGCATTTGGCAATTGTCCATTGTAACATTTTTAATTTTTGTTATTTAGTTTACTCTCGCGCACGCACACGCACGCACGCACGCACACGCACACACGCACGTACACACACGCACACACACACACACGCGCACACACACAAACACGCACGCACGCGCACACACACACACGCGCGCACACACACACAAACACACACGCGCACGCACGCACGCACACGCACACACACACATACACACGCACACACACGCACGCACACACGCACGCGCACGCACGCACACACGCACGCACACACACGCGCGCACACACACACGCACGCACACACACACACACACATCAGGACGGGTGTTTAGGGGAAGAGGGCCGTTTATGATCCTGCTGTAATGTGTATTTGGGTTGCCGAAGACTTGAACTTTGAACTATGACCTCTGGCCCGGGGCTAATATGGAGTGTGCAAGGCCGATGGGTAAACATGCAGATAGATGTACATCGCGAGTAGAACAGATGTTAAGAAGCGGCTTGGCTTTACAATGCTGCCTGATTGATCCACAGATGTAAATATTGTACAATTAATTTATTGCTACTTTGGCAAAATTAATTTTGTTGTGATGTAAAAACTGGAGGATCCAGACTTTCTTGTATGTACATTCTGTTTGCTGCTGACTCATTTTTGTGTAGCACTGCACAGTAATAAATGTATTTTGTGTCAAGAACCAATCGAGCTGCAAATTGTGTGCATTGACGGTGTGCGACATGAACTCGAGACTCGAGAAACAATTAAACCCCTATCCCATGGTACCAGTTCATTCAAGAGTTCTCCCCGAGTTTGCCCTGATTCGAACTCGGTGATTTACGGCTCGTAAGTACTCGGGGCTCTCGTGGACATTTTTCAACATGTTGAAAAATCTTCCCGAGTCTTCCCGACCTTATCTGCCATTAGCGAGTCTTCCCGAGTACCTGCCGTTAGCGTTACGAGCCGCTAAGAGACGCCCACGAGCTCCGACGTACCCGCTACGTACATTCTACGTGCTTACCACGAGTTTGATTTTTTTTAAAACTCGGGAGAGCACTTGAATGAACTCGTACCGTGGGACAGGGCTAATAGCTGGATGTAGTTAGGACTCGAGGGCCTGAGCTATCGGGAGAGGTTGGGCTGGGTAGGACTTTATTCCTTGGAGCGCAGGGAGGGCTGAGGGGTGATCTTATAGAGGGGTTCAAAAACATTAGGGGATTTTCCGGCACCCTTGGTTCCAGAGCCTTGCTGGATTATCCGTTTTGCCAGACCAACAGAGGTCATGGGCTTGAGGGACCCAAGATACCGGCCCGCAAAGTCGGCCTTGGACTATGGGAATGCATCTACCGGCTCCGGCCGGGTCGGAATTCCAGAGCCCCGGCCACGGGGAAAATTCGGCCCTCCGATCGACCGCCGAAGTCCCGATGAAGCCGAGATCGGCCCCCTCACCGGACTAGGGGCCACATTTTGGGGGGGACCTCCATGTGGGGATTTTGTCTGGATTAAAGGAGGGCCCAGACCACTGGTGGAAACCGGTAGTGGACCTGGACAATTAATGGCAAGACCCCTAACTATATTGATGTACAGAGGGAGCTGGGAGTTTAAATCCATAGCTCTCTGACAGTGGCAACACATGTAGATAGAGTGGTAAAGAAGGCTCCATGCATCAAGGTATTGGCCACTGGGAGCTGGAGTAACTCAGCGGGACAGGCGGCATCTCTGGAGAGAAGGAATGGGTGATGGGTGAACCTTCTTCAGACTGGTTAGGGATAAGGGAAACACTTTACTTCTCCTTCCCATTCCCACACAGACCTTTCTGTCCTCGGTCTCCTCCATTGTCAGAGTGAGGCTAAACACAAATTGGAGGAACAGCATCTCATATTTCACTTGGGCAGCTTACAGCCCAGTGGTACGAATATTGATTTCTCTCACTTCAGGTAGCCCCGGCATTCCCTCTCTCTCTATCCCTCCCCCACCCAAGTCGCACCAGCTTCTCGTTTTCAAGCAACAAACAGCTAACAATGGCCTGTTTCCTTTATTATCGTTACATTTTTGCATATCTTTCATTCATTGTTCTTTATCTCTCCACATCACCGTCTATATCTCTCGTTTCCCTTATCCCTCACCAGTCTGAAGAAGGGCCTCGACCCGAAACATCACCCATTCCTTCTCTCCAGAGATGCTGCCTGTCCCGCTGAATTACTCCAGTTTTTTGTGTCTGTCTTCGGTTTAAACCAGCATCTGCGGTTCCTTCCTCCACGTATTGACTACTGGAGTCATGGTGCAGCTTCATCGGACTTTGGCTAGGCCCCATTTGGAACCTTACGTGCAGTTTTACTTAGCCCAATACAGGAAGGATGTGGAGACTGGAAAGGGTGGAGAGGGTGGTTTATCAGAATGATTGACACAAGGTACTGCAGGTGCTAGTTTACAAAATAAAATACACAAATTGCTGGAGTAACTCAGCGGGTCATCTCTGGAGAATAAAAGAATGTGTGATTAGAAAGGAGATGAGGAAGAATTTCTTTAGTCAGAGGGTGGTGAATCTGTGGGATTTATTCCACAGAGGGCTGCGGATGTCAAGTCAATGTATATTTCTAAGGCGGAGAAAGATAGATTCTTGATTAGTACGGGTGTCAGAGGTTATGGGGCGAAGGGAGGAGAATGGGGTTGAGGGAAAGATAGCCATGATTGTATGGTGCAGTAGACACCCGTCCCCAACATCAACCCCACCACCCCAATGCCAACCCCCCCCCCACCCCCCCTCAACGCCACCTCCCCCCAGCAGTAACTTGATGATCCAAGTGGCCTAATTCTGCTCCTAGAACTTATGAACAAGCATAGATGTTTCAGATCAGGTCTGAAGAAGGTAGGTGATGCAAAACGTCGCCCATCTATGTTATCTGGAGATGCTGCAAATCCCACCTGGTGTCCTTTTTTTTTAGCAGTTTGATGTCTGGATTAGTGGGTTCTAGCTACAATGAGAGGCTGGACAGACTTATTTTTTTCTGGAACGCCAGTGGTTGAGGGGAGACCTGATAGAAGGTTATAAAATTACGAGAGGGTAGACAATCAGAACCTTTTTCCCAGGAGGGCAAAATCTAATACTAGAGGGCATAGTTTTAACATTAGAGGGGCAAAGTTTAAAGGAGATGTGTGGTACGTTTTTTTTCATACAGAGGGTGGTGAGTGCCTGGAATGCGCTGCCGGGGGAGGTGGAGGAGATAGGATAGTGACGTTCAAAAGGCTTTTAGATAGGCACGTGGATATGGAGGGATATGGATTTTAACTTAGTTTCATTTCAAGATACAGCACGGAAACAGGCCCTTCGGCCCACCGAGTCCGTGCCGGCCAGCGATCACCCGTGCACTAGCACTATCCTACAGTCTAGGGCCAATTTATAATTTTACAGAAGACAATTAACCTACAAACCTGCACGTCTTTGGAGTGCAGGAGGAAACTGGAGCACCTGGAGAAAACCCACGGGGTCTTGGCGAGAAACTCTTTTTCAGACAGCACCCGTAGTCAGGATCGAACCCGGGTCTCTGGCGCTGTGAGGTAGCAACTCTACCACTGCGCCATCGTACGGGTAGATAAGAGTTGGTCTTGGCATCGTGTTCAGCACATTGTGGGCCGAAGGGCCTGATCCTGTGCTGTACTATAATATGATCAATGAAGATTAAATGAGAAAAGCAGTTATTCCAGTTCTTTTTGATTTGATTTTAATCCCTGTGTTAAACCCTGAGGCCTGTCCCTGCCATGTACATTCCTTTCATTGAAACAATGGACACACTCATGAGGGGAACAAGTTCAGTGACAGTACATTGTTCATCTCAACCACCCACGCATGTATCCTGCTCCCTTTATTACAGTGGCTCCCTGAATAAAAATATGATGAGCTTTTGACAGGAGGAACTGGGCGTGTACTCGCTGGAGAATAAGGGGGGGGACCTCATTGGAACATACGGAGTAGCGAAAGGCTTGGACAGAGTAGATGTGGAGAGGATGTTTCCACCAGTGGGAAAGCCTAGGACTAGAGGAATTAAAGGACGTTCTTTTAGGAAGGAGATGATGAGGAATTTCTTCAGTTAGAGGGTGGTGAATCGGTGGAATTCTTTGCCACAGAAGGCTGTGGAGGCCAAGTCAATGGATATTTTTAATGCAGAGATAGATAGATTCTTGATTTGTATGGGTATCAGGAGTTATGGGGAGAAGGCACGAGAATGGGGTTGGGAGGGAGAGATAGATCAGCCATGATTGAATGGCGGAGTAGACTTGATGGACCGAATGGTCTAATTCTGCTCCCATCACTTATGACTAATGACTATGTCATTGAGTCTTGTTTGCTTCAGAGATACAGCATGGAAACTGGCCCTTCGGCCCACCCACCCACCCATCCGGCCCATTCATCGCATTCACAAGTCAGTTGTCACATGTCAAGTCGTATTCAGTTGCGTCAAATTTTCATTGATGAAAACTAATTTAGATTAGTTCATAGATGCAGCGTGGAAACCTGGCCCTTTGGCCCACCAACTACTCTACTTCCTTAGAAGGCATAGGAAGTTCAGCATGATCCCTACAACTCTCACCAACTTCTACAAGTGCACCGTAGAAAGCATTTTATAGGGATGCCATCACAACATGCAGTGTTCCGATCCGTCCCAAGTCTCCATCATCCCGACGAGAGGGCTTTAACATCGAGCCGTCGGCAGAGGCAGTGCGGAGGGTTCAAGGTCCCGACCACCACGGGTGAACAAAGGAGGAAGATGACTGAACTTTATTGCCTTCCATCACAGTGAGGAATGTTGATTCCACTGTGGTGGATGTTCATGTTAAAATTATTGTGTATTGAGTTCTATTTTGACTTGTATGGCTGTAGGGTAACTCAAATATCACTGTGCCTTACCTGGTGCATGTGACAGTAAATGTGAACTTGGACCTGAACAGCTCCGTCCAAGACCGCAAGAAATTGCAGCGAATTATGGACGCAGCCCAGACCAACCTTCTCCCTTCTAATGACTCCAAGCACCTCACGCTGCCTCGGCAAGGCCAGCAACATCATCAAGGACGAGTCGCACCCCGGCCACTCCCTCTTCTCCCCTCTCCCATCAGGCAAAACGTGTAGAAGTGTGAAAACGCACACCTCCAGATTCGGGGACAGTTTCTTCCCAGCTGTTATCAGGCAACTGAACCATCCTACCACAACCAGAGAGCAGTCCTGAACTACTATCTACCTCTTTGATGACCCTCAGCCTATCTTCGATCGGACTTTGCTGGCTTTACTTTGCACTAAACGTTATTCTCTTATCATGTGTCTGTACGTTGTAAACAATCGATTGTAATCATGTATTGTCTTTACGCTGACTGGTTAGCACGCGACAAAAGCTTTTCACTGTACCTCGCTACACGTGGCAATAAACTGAACCTAAACTCTGGTTCAGATCAATCTCAAGGCCATGCCATTGATCACCCGTTCACACTAGTTCTGTGTTATCCCACTGGTTCATCCTGCACACCAGGAGCAAATTACAGAGGCTAATTAACCCACAAACCCGCACGTCTTTGGGATGTGGGAGCAAACCGGAAACCCACGTTGTCGCAGGGAGAACATGCAAACTCCACACAGACAGCACCCGAGGTCAGGATCGAACCCGGGTCTCTGGCGCTGTGAGGCAGCGGCTATACCAGCAGCACCACTGAAATGTACATGTAATCTGGTGAAGACAATGAAGGGTACGCAGTTATAGAGTTAAAAACCTGGTGAACACAGTTTCTAGTTGTTGCTGCATCTACAAGAATCACAGCAACAGTTAGTTCATTTACAAATGTGGTCTAGACCACCCTCTAGTGGTGCCTTGCAGTACTGCCCATGAACTCCTCATAAACGGAGCCAGTGGAGGTTCTACAATGGGTGCTGGAGTCAACCAGAGGGAATATGATTGTATAATCCTCCCGTTACTCAACCGTGGTGACAGCACTGCTAGTTTAGTTTAGTTTAGAGATACAGGCCCTTCGGCCCACCGAGTCCTTGCCGACCAGCGATCCCCGCACACTAACACTACCCTACACACACTAGGGACAATTTACATTTAAACCAAAGCCAATTAACACTCAAACCTGTACGTGTTTGGAGGAAACTGGAGCAGCCGGGGAAACCCCACGCAGGTCACGGGGAGAACGTACAGACTCCGCACAGACAGCACCCGTAAGTCAGGATCGAACCCGGGTCTCTGGCGCCGTTAGACAGCAACTCTACCGCTGCCCCACCGTCCCGCTAGAAATAATCAAGCCCGGTTTAATGCCCTAAATAGTTTAGTTTAGAAATACAGCACGGAAACAGGCTCTTCGGCCCACTGGGTCCGTGCCGACCACTGATCATCCATTCGCTCTGGTTCTATGTTATCCCACTTTCTCATCCACTCCCTGCACTTATCTTTAGAAAGGAGATGAGGTGGAATGCCTTCAGTCAGAGGGTGGTGAATCTGTGGACCTCCAGGTTCAGGAGCTGCTTGTTCCCAACCACTGGGCTCTGCAACAATACAAACTAAACTACAAACTAGGAACAGTTTTGTGTCTAGGGGGGAACTGCAGATGCTGGTTAATACCAAAGATAAGACACAAAGTGCTGGAGTAACTCAGTGGGTCATGCAGCATCTCTGGAGAAAAAGGATGAGTGATGAGCGTTTGACAGCTCTGGGCCTGTACTCGCTGGAGTTTAGAAGAATGAGGTGGGGGGGGGGGGACCTCATTGAAACTTACCAAAGAGTAAAAATCATTGATAGAGTGGATGTGGAGAGGATGTTCCCACTAGCGGGAGAGTCTAGAACCAGAGGCCAGAGCTTCAGTATAAAAGGACGTAGCTTTAGAAAGGAGATGAGGAGGAATTTCTTTAGTCAGAGGGTGGTGAATCTGTGGAAATCATTGCCAGACGCTGAGGTCTTTGGGTGTTTTTAAAGCGGAGATTGAGAGTTTCTTGATTAGTACGGGCTTCAAAAGTTATGAGGAAAAGTCAGAGAATGGGGTTGAGAGGGAGAGATAGATCAGCCATGATTGAATAGCGGAGTAGACACTGTAGACAAAAGTCAGACAATGGCTGAGTAGACTTGATGGACCAAATGGACTAATTCTGCACCGTGACCTATGACATGAACTTTCACCCAAGGGCCAATTTTATGGAGGCTAATTAAACCTACAAACCCGCATGTTTTGGGGATGCGGGAGGAAACCGGAGCACCCGGAGGAAATCCACGCGGTCACAGGGAGAACGCGCAAACTCCACACAGAGAGCACCCGAGGATGGGATTGAACCCGAGTCCCTGGAGCGGGTCTACCAGCCGCACCACTGTGCCGTCCCATTCATGGTTGCCATGGTTTCCATGCTGTATCTCCACACTAAAGAGCTCGCTTGTTAAAGCAATGCGTGTCAACAATGAAACGTTTAATAATTCAATTGTCCTGAGTGACCAGGGTTCTCAAACTCAAATCAAAAGAGGTCACGTCATGACAATGTAATCGCAGATCACCAGTGTTTGTGCCATGGGTTGCGTGACTAGACGCTGGCAGCACACCAAGCAGAACACAGCAAAAGGCACAAATCTGAAATAAAAAAACAGAAAATACTGGAAACACTCAGCAGGCCAGGCAGCTTCTGCAGAGAGAAAGAAAGTTAATCTACCTGAGATAGACACAAAATGCTGGAGTAACTCAGCGGGACAGGCAGCGTCTCTGGAGAGAAGGAACGGGCGACGTTTCGGGTCGAGGCCCTTCTTCAGACTGTTAGTCAGGGGAGAGGGAGACACAGAGTTATGGATGGGTAAGGTGTGAAAACGAGAGTTCAAAAGGGGTTAAGATCAAGGAAAATGTAGAATAGATCAGTTAGCTCGGGGAAGGTGACATATGTTCACTGTTTCTCTGTGTTGAGGCCTGCACAGATCATATTGAACAGGGCAGGCTTGGGAGGTGTGCTGGCCTCCTCCTGTGTCCGTGTCTCCTCCCCATAATGCTCCATCACCTGCTGACTATTTCCATTCACACCAGAGAGTGATTCACACCAGAGAGTGATACACCATGGGACTCAAATAGAGAATGCTATTAGACAGTGTGTGAGGCAGGAGGCAGAGAAGGAAAGCACTCAGACCCAACATGTAGGGAGAAAGAAGAAAACAATAATAAACAGAGAATAAGAGGTGGTGGGGTTCTTATTTTCTTATTTTCTTATTTTCTTTTGGTGCTTTTGAAATTGAATTCTGTCCTTGATTTGTGTACTGTGGTGTTTTCTTATTTAATTTATTCCGATTATGTGTTTTCTGTTTTGTTGTGATTCTATGCATTGTAAGGTGTCCTTGGGTTTTAGAAAGGCGCCAGTAAATAAAATGATTATTATTATTATTATTATTATTAAATGGGTGAGCAGAGAAACAGAGGGGTGTAAAATGCGGGTGGAAGCAATAGGTAGCAAGGTGAAAAGTAAAAGTGGCAGGCAGACAAATCCAGGGCAAAAATCAAAAAGGGCCACTTTTCAACATAATTGTATAAGGGGTAAGAGCGTTGTAAAAACAAGCCTGAAGGCTTTGTGTCTCAATGCAAGGAGCATTCGTAATAAGGTGGATGAGTTGAACGTGCAGATAGCTATTAATGATTATGATATAGTTGGGATCACGGAGACATGGCTCCAGGGTGACCAAGGCTGGGAGCTGAACATCCAGGGATATTCAATATTCAGGAGGGATAGAGAGAAAGGAAAAGGAGGTGGGGTAGCGTTGCTGGTTAGAGAGATTAACGCAGTGGAAAGGAAGGACATTAGCTTGGAGGATGTGGAATCGGTATGGGTAGAGCTGCGAAACACTAAGGGGCAGAAAACGCTGGTGGGTGTTGTGTACAGGCCACCTAGCAGTAGTAGTGAAGTTGGGGATGGCATCAAACAGGAAATTAGAAATGCGTGCGACAAAGGCAAAACAGTTATAATGGGTGACTTCAATCTACATATAGATTGGGTGAATCAAATTGGCAGGGGTGCTGAGGAAGAGGATTTCTTGGAATGTATGCGGGATAGTTATCTAAACCAACATGTAGAGGAACCAACGAGAGAGGCGGCTATTCTAGACTGGGTATTGAGTAATGAGGAAGTAATGAGTTAGCAGTCTTGTTGTGCGTGCCCCCTTGGGCAAGAGTGACCATAATATGGTTGAGTCCTTCATTAGGATGGAGAGTGACATTGTTAATTCAGAAACAACGGTTCTGAACTTAAAGAAAGGTAACTTTGAGGGTATGAGACGTGAATTGGCCAAGATTGACTGGCAATTAGTTCTAAAAGGGTTGACGGTGGATATGCAATGGAAGGCATTTAAAGACTGCATGGATGAACTACAAAAATTGTTCATCCCAGTTTGGCAAAAGAATAAATCAGGGAAGGTAGTGCATCCGTGGATAACAAGGGAAATCAGGGATAGTGTCAAAGCAAAAGATGATGCGTACAAATTAGCCAGAAAAAGCAGCATACCAGAGGACTGGGAGAAATTTAGAGACCAGCAGAGGAGGACAAAGGGCTTAATTAGGAAAGGGAAAATAGATTATGAAAGAAAACTGGCAGGGAACATAAAAACTGACTGCAAAAGTTTTTATAGATATGTGAAGAGAAAGAGATTAGTTAAAACAAATGTAGGTCCCTTGCAGTCAGAAACAGGTGAATTGATCATGGGGAACAAGGATATGGCGGACCAATTGAATAACTACTTTGGTTCCGTCTTCACTAAGGAAGACATAAATAATCTGCCGGAATAGCAGGGGGCAAAGGAGATGGAGGAACTGAGTGAAATCCAGGTTAGTCGGGAAGTGGTGTTGGGTAAATTGAATGGATTAAAGGCCGATAAATCACCAGGGCCAGATAGGCTGCATCCCAGAGTACTTAAGGAAGTAGCTCCAGAAATAGTGGAAGCATTAGTGATAATTTTTCAAAACTCTTTAGATTCTGGAGTAGTTCCTGAGGATTGGAGGGTAGCAAACGTAACCCCACTTTTTAAGAAGGGAGGGAGAGAGAAAACGGGGAATTACAGACCAGTTAGTCTAACATCGGTAGTGGGGAAACTGCTAGAGTCAGTTATTAAAGATGGGATAGCAGCACATTTGGAAAGTGGTGAAATCATTGGACAAAGTCAGCATGGATTTACGAAAGGTAAATCGTGTCTGACGAATCTTATAGAATTTTTCGAGGATGTAACTAGTAGAGTGGATAGGGGAGAACCAGTGGATGTGTTGTATCTGGACTTTCAGAAGGCTTTCGACAAGGTACCACATAAGAGATTAGTATACAAACTTAAAGCACACGGTATTGTGGGTTCAGTATTGATGTGGATAGAGAACTGGCTGGCAAACAGGAAGCAAAGAGTAGGAGTAAACGGGTCCTTTTCACAATGGCAGGCAGTGACTAGTGTGGTACCGCAAGGCTCAGTGCTGGGACCCCAGCTATTTACAATTTATATTAATGACCTGGATAAGGGAATTGAAGGCAACATCTCCAAGTTTGCGGATGACACTAAGCTGGGGAGCAGTGTTAGCTGTGAGGAGGATGCTAGGAGACTGCAAGGTGACTTGGATAGGCTGGATGAGTGGGCAAATGTTTGGCAGATGCAGTATAATGTGGATAAATGTGAGGTTATCCACTTTGGTGGCAAAAACAGGAAAGTAGACTATTATCTAAATGGTGGCCGATTAGGAAATGGGGAGATGCAGCGAGACCTGGGTGTCATGGTACACCAGTCATTGAAAGTAGGCATGCAGGTGCAGCAGGCAGTGAAGAAAGCGAATGGTATGTTAGCTTTCATAGCAAAAGGATTTGGGTATAGGAGCAGGGAGGTTTTACTGCAGTTGTACAGGGTCTTGGTGAGACCACACCTGGAGTATTGCATACAGTTTTGGTCTCCAAATCTGAGGAAGGACATTATAGCCATAGAGGGAGTGCAGAGAAGGTTCAATAGACTGATTCCTGGGATGTCAGGACTTTCATATGAAGAAAGATTGGATAGACTTGGCTTATACTCGCTAGAATTTAGGAGATTGAGAGGGGATCTTATAGAAACGTACAAAATTCTTATGGGGTTGGACAGGCTAGATGCAGGAAGATTGTTCCCGATGTTGGGGAAGTCCAGGACAAGGGGTCACAGCTTAAGGATAAGGGGGAAATCCTTTAAGACCGAGATGAGGAAAAACTTTTTCACACAGAGAGTGGTGAATCTCTGGAACTCTCTGCCACAGAGGGTAGTTGAGGCCAGTTCATTGGCTATATTTAAGAGGGAGTTAGATGTGGCCCTTGTGGCTAAAGGGATCAGGGGGTATGGAGAGAAGGCAGGTACGGGATACTGAGTTGGATGATCAGCCATGATCATATTGAATGGCGGTGCAGGCTCGAAGGGCCGAATGGCCTACTCCTGCACCTATTTTCTATGTATCTATGTATCTATGTAAATAGGCCATTCAGCCCAACTTGTCCATGCTGACAAAGATGCCCCATCTACTCTAGTCCCGCCGTTGGCCCAGATCCCTCTAAACCTTTCCTCACCGTGTACCTGTCCAGGTGTCTCTTATGTCGTTATAGCACTTGCCTCAACTTCCTTCTCTAACGTCAAGTAACCCTTGCAACCCTCTCTCTCCGTTCCCCTCCCCAACCCCCCCAAGTTGTTGTACCAGCTTCATTGTCTGTAACTCATTTTCACCTGGCCCACAGCTAACAACGACCTGTCTCCTTTATCATCAATACTTTTTTGCATATCTTTCAGTCATTTGTTATATATCTCTCCATATCACCGTCTCTATCTCTTGTTTCCCTTTCCCTTAACTCTCAGTCTGAAGAAGGGTCTCGACCCAAAATGTCACCTATTGCTTGTCTCCACAGATGCTGCCCGACCCACTGGGTTACTCCAGCTTTTTGTGTGATTCTTTCCTGATAGCTCGTTCCATACACCCACCACCCTCTGTGTGAAAAATGTTGCCCCTCAGGTTCCAATTAAATCTTTCCCCCTCACACCTTAAATCTATGTCCTCTGGTTCTTGATTCTCCTACTCTGGGTAAAATAATCTGGGCATTCGCCCTAACTGATTCTTTCATGATTTTAAGCACCTCCATAAGATTAGCCCTCAGCCTCCTGTGCACCAACAGTCCCAGCCTGCCTATAGCTCAGGCCCTCGAGTCCTGGCAACATCCTATGTCTATAAAAGTAAGCATGCAGTGAAGAAAGCGAATGGCATGTTGGCCTTTATAACAAGAGGAGTCGAGTATAGGAGCAAAGAGGTCCTCCCGCCGTTGTACAGGGCCCTAGTGAGACCACACCTGGAGTATTGTGTGCAGTTTTGGTCCCTTAATTTGAGGAAGGACATTCTTGCTATTGAGGGAGTGCAGCGTAGGTTTACAAGGTTAATTCCTGGGATGGCAGGACTGTCATATGCTGAGAGAATGGAGCAGCTGGGCTTGTACACTCTGGAGTTTAGAAGAATGAGAGGGGATCTTAATGAAACATATAAGATTGTTAAGGGTTTGGACACGCTAGAGGCAGGAAACATGTTCCCAACATTGGGGGAGTCCAGAACCAGGGGCCACAGTTTAAGAATAAGCGGTAAGCCATTTAGAAGGGAGACGAGGAAACACTTTTTCTCACAGAGAGTGGTGAGTCTGTGGAATTCTCTGCCTCAGAGGGCGGTGGAGGCCAGTTCTCTGGATACTTTTAAGAGAGAGCTAGATAGGGCTCTTAAAGATAGCGGAGTCAGGGGATATGGGGTGAAGATAGGAACGGGGTACTGATTGGGGATGATCAGCCATGATCACATTGAATGGCGGCGCTGGCTCGAAGGGCTGAATGGCCTACTCCTGCACCTATTGTCTATTGTCATCTGCGTGAATCCTCTCTGCATTCTTTCCAACTTAACAATATCTTTTCTATAACATGGTGCCCAGAACTGAACACAATACTCTAAATGCGGCCTCACCAACATCTTATACAACTGCAACATGACCTCCCAACTTCTATACATTACTCGGACTGATGATGTTCTGGGTTTTTTGGGGGGGTTTTTAACAACAGGGATGACTCCCAAGTTCGTCTTCTGCAGAGAGCATAGACAAGGCTTTAGTTTTAATGTTTCATCTGAAAAACAGTACTTCCATCAGTACAACACTAAAATATTCACCTGGATTTTTTTGTGCAGAGGTCCTTGGACTTGAACTCACAACCTTCCGGCCGAGGGGTTAGAGCACTACCCAATGAGCCATGGCCAATAACTTTGGAAGGGGAACTTCCAGGTCTCCTCTTTAAGAAATCAAACCCCAGGCACCTCTGTGTCACACAATCCAAATACCAACCCGCAAATGCACTTAACCTTAGGAAACTTTGGAATAAAGGATTGGGATCTAGGCTCAGCTTCGAAAACGGGATCAGGTTTTATTTGTAAATTCCAATAAAGCAACAAATTTCTTTCCTCACCTTGGTCTAAGTACTGCAGCCAACTAAGGCAAGAAGATAAGACACAAAATGCTGGAGTTACTCAGCGGGTCAGGCAGCATCTCTGGGGAAAAGGGATAGGTGACGTCTCGGGTCGAGACCCTTCTTCAGACTGAGAGTCAAGGGAGAGGGAGACTAGAGGTATGAAAAAGGAGCAAAGAACAAATGAATGAAAGGCACGAAAAGAACAAATCAGAGCCGCCCGGCACCGATGTTCAAGGAGAGGTGGAGCCCACAATGGTCCATTGTTGGCTGTGGGGGAGATGATGGCAAAGGGTACGAACTGTGAAACGAAGCAGGATAACAGTGAAAAACAGGAAGGCCTTAGATTTTAGATCAGATATTCACTGTGGAAACAGGCCCTTCGGCCCACCAAGTCCAACCCGTCCATACCAGTTCTATGCCATCCCAATTGTTGATTGGTGGCTAGTGCAGACTTGGTGGGCCGAAGGGCCTGTGTCGGTGCATCTCTCTATGACTCCATGGCTAAAGCTGCTGCCTCAAAGTCGGAAGGTTGTAGGTTCAGATTCATTTCAAGACTTCCTCATCGTCAGTAAGAACCCTCATTAAACGCCTATTGGGTGGAACTTTAAATGGAGGCTCCACTTTCCATTTCCTGGGTGGGGAGGGGGGTCGAGTGGATGTGATGTACCAATGAGTGGGTCTGGTGTCCTGGTCAATATTCCTCCCCCAGCAAACAAATAACTGGGTGATTTGCCGCAATGGGTCCATGTCGGTTGCCGGTGTGTCCAATCTCCACCGCATTTGCCAACAGCCACTAGTTTTGAAGAGGTTCATTGGCGAGAAGGCACGAGCATGTTCCAAGGACACAAAGGGTTTCTGCTGCATCCTGCCTGAAGTGCTCTTCCCTGGGCTCAGTACGGCTTCTTCTGCAGGGGAGAGAAAGGAAACGTGAGTGGAAAATCCGCGCTGTGGACCGTAACCCGCCTCGCCCGCCGCAGATCGAGGGCCCACGGGAACCCACCTGGAGGGCCGGCGAGCAGACCAGCTGCGGGAGGGCGTGCGCGGCCTAGATGGGGGAGTGGCCGCTGGAGGCCCTGCAGCAGCCTGGGGCTCGGCTGGACCGGGTGCTGCTCCAAGAGGCCTACAGCAGTGGAGCAGCGGCAGAGGCCGACCCTGCAACGTTGCTTGGTTTTTTGCTCTGACATGCACTGTCAACTGTGGGACCTTATGTGTGCCTTTCCAAATCATGTCCAATCAATTTAATTTACCACTGGTGGACTCCAATCAAGTTGTAGAAACATCTCAAGGATAATCAATGGAAACAGGCTGAACCTAAGCTCAATTTTGAGTGTCATAGCAAAGGGTCTGAATACTTATGTAAATGTGATATTTCAGTTATTTCTTTTTAATTACTTTGCAAAACTTTATAAACACCTGTTTTCACTTCTTCATTCTGGGGTATTGTGTGTAGATTGATGATTTAAAAAAATGAATTTAATCCATTTTAAAATAAGGCTGTAATGTAACAAAATGTGGTAAAAGTGGTCTGAATACTTTCTGAATACACTGTAGCTTTAGAAAGGAGATGAGGAGGAATTTCTTTGGTCAGATGGTGGTCAATCTGTGGAATTCATTGCCACAGACAGCTGTGGAGGCCAAGTCATTGGATATTTATAAGGCGAAGATTGCAAGATGCTTGATTAGTACGGGTGTGAGGAGTTATAGGGAGAGGCCAAGAGAATGGAGTTGAGGGAAAGACAGATCAGCCATGATTGAATGGGGGAGTAGACGAGATTGGTCAAATGGCCTACTTCTGCTCCAGTGACTTCGAAACTTACCATGTTTGTACTGTTTTCCTGCATGAATAAATGTAGTATTCAAACACAATATTTCTCTTACCTTGTTCTTGTCCATAACTGCAAAGCAAAGGATGCAGCGTCATTACAACTTATGTCAGCACCACCACATCACTGATACATCATCATTGCTAGCATCGTTCAAAACACTTTTTCAAAATGGATAAACTACATAGCAAAATTCACACTGCTATGAGCACAAACTCTTTCCTTGCTCTCCACTGAAGCTACAGGAATGGAAACACATTGGTTATGAATAGTTTAGTTTAGTTTAGTTTAGAGATACAACCGTGGAAACAGGCCCTTCGGCCCACCGAGTCCGTGCCGACCAGCGATCCCTGCACCCTAACACTATCCTCTTCACTAGGCACAATCTTCACTGAAGCCAATTAACCAACAAACCTGTACGTCCTGGAGTGTGGGAGGAAACTGGAGCACCCGGAGAAAACCCACGCGGGCACAGGGAGGATGTACAAACTCCGTACAGACGGCGCCTGTAGTCAGGATCGAACCCGGGGCTCTGTCGCTGTAAGGCCGCAACTCTACCGCTGCGCCACCGTGCCGCCCCAATAGACATCAGGTGACGTCATCTTCTGCAGAACAAACCCCAAACTATACGTCAACAAAGGGCGGCACGGTGGAGCAGCGGTCGAGTTGCTGCCTGACAGCGCCAGAGACCCGGGTTCGACCCTGTCTACGGGTGCTGTCTGTGTGGAGTTCGCGTGTTCTCCCCGTGACCATGTGTGTTTTCTCCAGTTTCCTCCCACACTCCAAAGATGTGGATGTTTGTAGACAAATTGGCTTCTGTAAATTGTCCCTAATGTGTAGGATAGAACTAGTGTACGGGGTGATCACTGCTCTGCACGGACTCGGTGGGCTGAAGGGCCTGATTCCACGCGGTCTCCCTAGTCTAAAGTAATCCTCGAGAGATGGGATCACCTCCCAATCATTAATAACATGTAAAATCAAACAGAAAGCACTCACCTTTATTCAAGTGAATTAGTAGGATGATCACAATAGCGCAGAAGAATAGAGTCAATATTAAAATTGAGATATAAAATAATATCTGAGGTCGTGCTGTGGAAAAAAAATATATATTGAGCATTACTGCTTTGAGACTTAGGACAGGAAGAAAAACTTCAGGCCATGCTGGACATGATGACATTAAACTCATCTCCCCTGGCTGCACATATTGGCCAAGTATTCACATACAAGGAATTTACCTTGGTGCTCCGCCCACAAGTAACAACATGACATACAGTGACAGTTACGAATGACTCAGAAAACACTAAACATTAATAATAATAAAACATTAATGATAAAACACCATTGATCAAGCATGTGAACCAACAAAATACCAGATCAAAGGGAGGCTACAGATTTTTGGCTGTTGAGTAGAGCAACTACTCGTGGATAAAAACTGTTTTTATGTCTGGCTGTGGCAGCTTTGACAGTCCGGAGTCGCCTTCTAGAGGGAAGTGATTCAAAGAGTTTGTGGCCAGGGTGAGAGGGGTCAGAGATGATCTTGCCCGCTCGCTTCCTGGCCCTTGCAGTGTACAGTTCATCAACGTGATCCAAATCCCTCCATTCCCTGCACATCCATGTGCCCCTCTTAAATGCCACCATTGCATCTGCTTCCACCACCACCCCTGGCAGCACATTCCAGACACCCACAGCCCTCTGTGTAAACAAACATGCCCAGCACAACTCCATTAAACTTTCCCCTTCTCACCTGAAAGGTATGGCGTCTATCTTTGGACATTCCCTTCATAGACTGTCTACCCAATCTACACCCCTCATGATGTTATATACCTCTATCTGGTCTCCCCTCAACCTCCGAAGCTCTAGAAAAAAGAACCCCCCCTAATCCAGGCATCACTCTGGTAAACCCCTTCTGCACCCTCTCCGAAAACTCCACATCCTTCCTGGAACAGGGTGATACTTCATTGCGTAGACTGGAAACAAGGGCGGCACGGTGGTGCAGCGGTAGAGTTGCTGCCTTACAGTACTAGAGACCCGGGTTCGATCCTGACTACGGGTGCTGTCTGTGTGGAGTGTGTACGTTCTCCCTGTGACCGTGTGGATTTCCTTTGGATGCTCTGGTTTCCTCCCACTTCCCAAAGACGTGCGGCTTTGTAGGTTGTCGACACAAGGAACTGCAGATGACGGTTTACCTCGGCCCACCTGGACAACCCCGACCATCGATCATCCGTTCACGCTAGTGCCATGTTATCCCACTTTCTCGTTCACTCCCCACACACTAGGGGGACAGCTTAAAGAACAATTAACCTGCAAACCCTCACGCCTTTGGGATGTGGGTGGGAAACCAGAGCACCCGGAGGTAACGCACGTGGCAATAGAGAGAGCGAGCAAAACAGTACACGGACAGCACTGGAGGTCAGGATCGAACCCAGATCTCTGGCGCCGTGAGGCAGCAGCTCTACCGCTGTGTCGCAGTGCAGCCTTGATGGTGGATGGTGATGGATGGTGCGTGTGGGCCGAAGGGCCTGTCTCCATGCAGTATTTAAAATGTCTGCTCATTGTTTACCTTGCACTTTTACACGGACGTAGCGTTTGATCGTCTTCTCCAAGCTGACGTGGTCGACGTGACAAATGAACATTGCGCCGTTGTCCTTGAGGAGGGCGGTGAAGCGGAAGTAGCTGGTCACGTTGAAGGTGCCGTCCCTGTTCGTCTCGTGTGGGGAGAAGACGGTGTTGGGCAGGTAGTCGGGCAGGAGGTGCCCTCCGCCCTGCCGCCTCTGCCAGCGCACGGTCACGTCCAGCGGGTAGTACCGCTCCGCGCCGCACGCCAGCTTCTGCTCGTCGCCCTCCCTCAACGAGAGCGAGCTGTGGCTCAGGGACACTGTGGGCGCCTCTGCACAGGGAGAGACAACACAATGCCGGAGTAACTCAACGGGACAGGCACATCATCTCCGGAGAGAAGGAATGGGCGACGTTCCGGGTCGAGACCCGTCTTCAGACCGAGAGTCAGGGCAGAGGGAGACAGAGATAAGGAGGTGTAAGGTGTGAAAACATGACATCAAAGGGGACGAGGGCCAAGGAAAATGTAGAATAAATCATTGTTAGAAACATAGAAACATAGAAAACAGGTGCAGGAGTAGGCCATTCGGCCCTTCGAGCCTGCACTGCCATTCAATATGGTCATGGCTGATCATCCAACTCAGTGTCCTGTACCTGCCTTCTCTCCATACCCCCTGAACCCTTTAGCCACAAGGGCCACATCTAACTCCCTCTTAAATATAGCCAATGAACTGGCCTCAACTACCTTCTGTGGCAGAGAGTTCCACAGATTCACCACTCTCTGTGTGAAAAATGTTTTTCTCATCTCGGTCCTAAGAGACTTCCCCCTTATCCTTAAACTGTGACCCCTTGTCCTGGACTTCCCCAACATCGGGAACAATCTTCCTGCATCTAGCCTGTCCAACCCCTTAAAAATGTTGTACGTTTCTATAAGATCCCCCCTCAATCTTCTAAATTCTAGCGAGTACAATCCAGTAGCTAGGAGAAGGTGACAACGAAGCATACAGCGATAGAATTTAATCAGGGCTAGACAAAAGTGCTGGAGGTACTCAGCGGGTGCAGCAGCATCTATGGAGCGATGGAAATAGGCAACGTTTCGGCCCGAAACGTTGCCTATTTCCTTCGCTCCATAGATGCTGCCGCACCCGCTGAGTTTCTCCAGCACTTTTGTTTACCTTCGATTTTCCAGCATCTGCAGTTCCTTCTTGAACATACTTAATCAGGGGGACAGTCAGACTGGTCGAACTAGAGAGGAGGAGGGATGGAGAGGGAAAGCAAGGGCACGTGGCGTTAGAGAAGTCAATCTTCATACCGCTGTGGTGTAAGCTGCCCAAGCGATATATGACATGCTGTCCCTCCACTTTTCCTCACTCTGACAGTGGAGGAGGCCCCAACAATGATATATTCTGCATTTTCAGGGGAGAGGGAGACACAGAGATATGGAAGGGTAAGGTGTGAAAACAAGACATCAAAGGGGATGGTTTTGCCACAGTTTGATGATGAGCATTAGGCTGACGTTTATCATTGTAGGTTGGAATCCGACACATTTTATACGTTCAAAACATAGTCCTGACCTCATTGGAGACCCTCGGACTACATTTAAATGGACTTTACTGGCTTTACCTTGCACTAAACGTTATTCCCTTATCTTGTATCTATAGGCTGCTAATGGCTCGATTGTAATCATGTATTGTCTTTCCGCTGACTGGATAGCATGCAACAAAAGCTTTCCACTGTGCCTCGGTACACGTGTCAATAAACTAAACGGCCTGTCCCACTTGGCGATTTTTTTTCGCCGACGGCCGGCATCATATCAGTGTCGCCAAAAGATTTTGAACATTTCAAAATCCAGCGGCGACAAAAGAAATGTTGCGACACTTGAACAAACACGTCATACGTCATCACGCCGCATATTTTTCAGTGATCTGATACGTCAGTCAATGATGCTGGCAGTCGCCGAAAAAAATCGGCATGTGGGACAGGCCCTTAAATTAAACTGAGCCTTTGTAAGTTCATATGTGCTGGGAGCAGAATGAGGCCATTCGGCCCATCAAGTCTACTCCCATTCAATCATGGCTGATCTATCTTTCCCTCTCAACCCCATTCTCCTGCCTTCCTGACACCCGCACTAATCATTAATCTGTCCATCTCTGCCTTAAAAATATCCATTGACTTGGCCTCCACAGCCGTCCGTGGCAATGAATTCCACAGATTCACCACCCTCTGACTAAAGAAATTCCTTCTCATCTCCTTTCTAAAGGTACGTCCGTTTATTCTGAGGCTCTGGCCCCAGACTCTCCCACTAGTGGAAACATCCTCTCCACATTCACTCCATACAGTCCTTTCGTGACAGCTTTTTAAACTTTTAAAACATAGAAACTTCATAGTTTTAAAACAGAAACTTTGTAGGTTTGAAACAGAGAAACGTTGTAGTTTTAAAACGTAGAAACATTGTAGTTTTAAGACATAGGTAGGTTTAAACCGTACACATTTTGTAGGATTAAAACTCACTCACATGATCCATATCCCTCCATTCTCTGCATATCTAGTTTGCTAATTTACTGTAACTAGCTATAACCATGTGGGATTCAACCATGTTCGGTGAAGATTGAAGATGTTTTATCAATTATTTGCATTAATCTTAATTACAGAACTCTGCACTTCACCCCGGCACTGAACTAACACTTGCAGTACAGTCATTAATCCCACTCCGAAGGCTGACATAGAAACATAGAAAATAGGTGCTGTACCGGCAATTCAATATGATCATGGCTGATCATCCAAAATCAGTACCCAGTTCCTGCTTTCTCCTCATATCCCTTCCTTGATTCAGTTAGCCCTAAGAGCTATATCTAACTCTCTCTTGAAAACATCCATGGAGTTGGCCTCCACTGCCCTCTGTGGCAGAGAATTCCACAGATTCACAACTCTCTGGGTGAAGAAGTTTTCCCTCATCTCAGTCCTAAATGGCCTGCCCCTTATTCTTAAACTGTGACCCCTGGTTCTGGACTCCCCCAACATCAGGAACATTTTTCCTGCATCTAGCCTGTCCAACCCCTTAAGTATTTTATGTTTCTATAAGATACCCTCTTCATAAACAAAAGGAACTGCAGATGCTGGTTTACACTGAAGATAGACATAAAAAGCTGGAGTAACTCAGAGGGACAGGCAACATCTCTGGAGAAAAGGAATATGTGACGTTTCGGGTCGAAAGTCTGAAGAAGGGTCACAACCCGAAACATCACCTATTACTTTTCTCCAGAGATGCTGCCTGTCCCACTGAGTTACTCCAGCTTTTTGTATCTATCTTTAAGGATAGGTGATATTATGGTTCGGGACCCTTCTTCAGAGATGGGACCCGTCTGAAGAAGGGTCTTGACCAAAAACATCGCCCATCCATGTTGTCCAGTGATGCTGCCTGACCCGCTGCGTTACTCCAGCTGAAGATTTCCGCCTGATTTTCTGCTAATGTCTCCACCACCCAAAAATATTAATCTAAGTTCAATACTCAAGGGTGGCACGGTGGCGCAGCGGTAGAGTTACTGCCTCACAGCGCCAGAGACCTGGGTTCGATCCTGACTACGGGTGCTGTCTGTACGGAGTTTGTACGTTCTCCCCGTAACCTGTGAGGGTTTTCTCCGAGATCTTCGGTTTCCTCCCACACTCCAAAGACGTGCAGGTTTGTAGGTTAATTGTCTTGGTATAAGAGTAAATTGTGCCTAGAGTGTGTAGGGCAGTGCTAGTATGCGGGGATTTCTGGTCGGCGTGGATTTAGTGGGCCGAATGGCCTGTTTCTGCACTGTATCCCTAAACTAAACTGGTTGTGTCATCAAAATTGGCAACTTACCCCATATCTCCAGATTGATGGTGTGTGTTCCAAAGAGTGGAGGGACATACACCAAGCAGGTGTAGGATCCTTCACTGCGAATGTCGACATTTCTTATGCGGATGGATGCATTCCCGTCTCCGATCTGATCCAAGAATGCCTCAACTCCCTTCTCGATCTGTTCGGTCTGCTGGTTCTTCCCATTGTAGATAAACAGTTTCTTCCTCACGCCTCGGTGCTGATACCTCCAGTCAATGTAAAAGTCCGTCCTGTGGTCAATCTTGAAGCCGCAGTCCAGAACGAGGTCTCGCTTCATTTTGCTTCTGACCAATGGAGTTCGTGTGCGGATAACATAGTTCACTAGCAAGTGAAAAGGAACAACAGTTATCACATCGATTATTAATGATATCACACAAGTTTCATTTACCTCAGATAGACACATAATGCTGGAGACACTCAGCGGGTCAGGCAACATCTCTGGAGAAAAGGAATAGGTGTCGTTTCGGGTGGACCCGGATCTGAAGAAGGGTCTCGACCCGAAACATCACCTATTCCTTTTCTCCAGAGATGCTGTCTGACTCACTGAACTACTCCAGCTTTTTGTGTCTATCTTCGATTTAAACCAGCATCTGCAGTTCCTTCCTACACATTTAATTTACCTCAGATGCCTACCATTTTAGTCTACCTATTCATTGCCGTCTAGGCTTTAATTCTTTTGTAATACAGATCCACCCCCGATCTTCTGGCAAGTGGTGGTCCAGCACCTCCTTTAACCCGGACAAAATCACAAGAGCGCACTTGAAAATCACCCCCGGAAATCCCCCTGAACACGTGGACCCCAGTCCGGGAGAGGCGGCCGATCCCGATCTCATCGGGGGGCTTCCGCGGCCGATCGCCGGGTCAGATTTGCTCTCTGCGGCCGGGGCTCTGGAACTCCTGCCCGGCCGGAGCCGGCAGATCCGTTCCCATGACCGACTTCCGAGGCCGACTTTGCGGGCCGTGACCTCTGACGGTCCGGCAAAACGGATAATACGGCAAGGCTCTGGAACCGAGGGTGCCGGAGAATCGGCGGTGGTCCTGTATTGTTGGAAAAGGGGGTTTGTAAATCATTCCTCCGCTATTCCCTGCTGAGGTAAAAAAAATATCACGGCATTTCTAAATGGGTAAATGATATTAGGTTTTAGTGCTATGTTTATTATCGTCACTTGTACCACAGTGACAAGCTTGGTATTGCATGCTACCCAAACTGATCAGATAATACTATGCATAACACACCAGGATCTTGATCGGTTGGGTAGGCGAGCTGAGGATTGGTTAATGGAGTTTGATGCAGATAAGTGCGAGGTGGTGCGTTTTGGAAAGTCTAACCAGGGCAAGACCTATACCGTGAATGGCAGGGCTCTGGGGAGTGTTGTAGATCACAGGGATCTAAAGGGCCTGTCCCACTTTCACGACCTAATTCACGACCTCTGCCGAGTTTGTCCTTGACTCATACTCACAGCATGGTCGTCACAAGGTCGTAGGTAGGTCGTAGCAGGCCGTGATGCTAGTCGTAGGTACTCGTGGCATCAAGTAGGTCGAGGCGTTTTTTCAACATGATGAAAAATGTCCACGAGTAAAAAAGGTCGTGAATTAGGTCGTGAAAGTGGGACAGGCCCTTAAGAGTGCAGGTAAGATGTGTCGAACGGAATTGCCGATGCTGGTTTACATCAAAGAGAGACACTAAAGCTGGAGTAACTCAGCGAGTCAGGAAGCATCTCTGGCTTGGGGCCTACACGATCTCCCGGTTGCCCAACACTTTAACTCCCCTTCCCATTCCCACACTGACCTTTCTGTCCGGGGCCTCCTCCACTGTCAGAGTGGGGCCACACACACAAAATGGAGGAACAGCGCCTCATATTTCGCTTGGGCAGCTTACACCCCAGCGGTATGAACATTGATATCTCTAATTTCAAGTAACCCCTGTACTCCCTCTCTCTCTCCACCCCTCCCCCACCCTAGCCATCCTGCTAGTTCCACTGTTCGCTTCCCTGCATCCCTTCGTTATCACTTCTTCCACAGCCAACCATGGACCATCAGTGCCGGCTCTGATTTGTTCTGTACCTTTTCATACCTCTTCTTTTCCCCTCCCCTGACTCTCAGTCCCGAAACGTCACCTAGTCCTTTTTTTCCAGAGATGCTGCCTGTCCCGCTGAGTTACTCCAGCACGTTGAGTCTGTCATTGGTGTAAACCAGCATCTGCAGTTCCTTCCTACACATCCTCACATCATTGAACACACATCTCTGGCTCCCTATTATCTGATCCACTGTGCTGCCTGCTATCTTTTCCCACAAGACCCGCTGACTTACTCCAGCTTTTGTGTCTCTCTTTGCACTCTTAGATCCCTTTGATCTACAGTTCTGGTCACCCCAAGACAGGAAGGATGTGGAGGAGTGTATAAGATCATAAGAGGAATAGATAGGGTCTTTACCTAGAGAAGAGGAACCAAAAACCAGAGGACATGGGTTAAATGTGAAAGGGGGGGGGGGGGATTTAATAGGAGCGTGAGGGGCATTTTTTTAATACACAAAGGGCATATGTATATGAAACAAGCTGTCGGAGGAGGTAGTTGAGGCACGTACTATCACAATGTTCTAAAAACATTTAGACAGGCACATGGATAGGATAGGTTTAGAGGGATATGGGCCAAACGCAGGCAGTTGAATACTGTACAGGTTATATGGGGCATGTTGGTCGGCATGGGCATGTTGGGCCAAAGGGCCCGTTTCCATGCTGTATATCTCTAAATACAATCAGGTCAAACTTAAATACAACAGGTAGAGCAAAGGGGATAAGCACAGAGTGAGTGCATCATATACAGTAGTTCTCAGCATTGGAGTGCACCAGTTCCACAGACAAAGTCTAATGTCTGCAATGGGGTGGAGGTGAGTCGGTTAGTGAAGTTTAGTGAAGTTAAAGGGCCTGTCCCACTTTCACGACCTAATTCACGACCTTTTTTACTCGTGGACATTTTTCATCAGGCTAGAAAGACGCCCTGACCTACTTGATGCCATGAGTACCTACGGCTAGCATCACGACCTACCTACAACCTACCTATGACCTCGTGACGACCATGCTGCGAGTATGAGTCATGGGCAAACTCGGCAGAGGTCGTGAATTAGGTCGTGAAAGTGGGACAGGCCCCTTAGTTTATTGTCACGTGTACCAAGGTACAGTGAAAAGCTTTTGTTGCGCGCTAACCAGTCAGCGGAAAGACAATACATGTTTACCATTGATCCATGTACAGTGTATAAGATACACAATAACGTTAAGTGCAAGATAAAGCCAGCAAAATCTGAGGGTCACCAAAGAGGTAGACAGTAGTTCAGCACTGCTCTCTGGTTGTTTGTAGGATGGTTCAGTTGCCTGATAACAGCTGGGAAGAAACTGTCCCTGAATCTGGAGGTGTGCGTTTTCACACTTCTGTACCTCTTGCCTGATGGGAGAGGGGAGAAGAGGAAGTGACCGGGGTGAGACTGGTCCTTGATTATGCTGCTGGCCTTGCCGAGGCAGCGTGAGGTGTAGATGGAGTCAATAGCAGGGAGGTTGGTTTGTGTGATGGTCGGGGCTGCGTCCACAATTCGCTGCCATTTCTTGGATGGAGCTGTTTCCAAACCGGCTCGTAACGCTAACGGCAGGTACTCGGGAAACACGGTAAGCTCGGGAAGACTCGGGAAGATTTTTCAACATGTTGAAAAATGTCCACGAGAGCCCCGAGTACCGACGAGCGGCCATTACCGTAAATCTCCGAGTTCGAATCAGGGCAAACTCGGTAGAACTCTTGGATGAACTCGTACAGTGGGACAGGGCTAAGGCTGGACTGGGCTCATTTCGGTTCTGCATAAAAGTTTGGCATCAGCATTCTTAGGCAATACAATTTGTCAAAAAAAGACTGGGGACAAAGGGCGGCACAGCGGTAGAGTTGCTGCCTCACGGCGCCAGAAACCCGGGTTCGATCCTGACTATGGGTGGCATCTGTACGGAGTTTGTACGTTCTCCCCGTGACCTGCATGGGTTTTCTCTGGGATCTCCAGTTTCCCCCCACGCTCTAAAGATGTAAAAGTTTGAAGGCAAATTGTAAGTTGTCCCTAGTGTGTGTAGGATTGTTCTAGTGTGAGGGGATCGCTGGTCGGTAAGGTCACGGCCAATGGACCTGTTTCCGTGCTGTATCTCTAAACTAAAACTAAAATAACATCAACTTTTGGTTTCAATAGTAAATCACAACTACATTGGCAGCGACATAACCGTGGTGACCTCGTCCACCGCTGCTCCACCGCTGTAGGCAGCGTGCGCTCCACGTGCCTGGCCTCTTGGAGCGGTCCCCGGTCCAGCCGAGCCCCAGGCTGCTGCATGGCCTCCAGCGGCCACTCCCCCGTCTAGGCCCTGCACTCCCACCCGCAGCCGGTCTGAACACCGGCCCTCCAGGTGGGTCCCGTGGACCCTCGATCCGTCGCGGTCCGCTGAGACTTTGTGTCCTCCGGGCAGGCACCATGGCATGGCACCTCGGCAAGGCCTCTGCCGCGCGGTGACTTTGGAGAGGGTGCAGATGGGCTATACCAGAACGCTGCCTGGATTCGTGGGTATTAGCCACAGGGAGAGGTTGGACAGACGTGGATTGTGTCGTCTGCAACACTGTGGTGTCATCTGCAACACTGTGATTGCGGGGAGACCTGATAGAAGTAGAGTGTGTCAAATTACGAGTAGATGGGGTAGACAGTCACAGTCTTTATCCCAGGATGGGAAAATCTAATACGAGAGGTCATAGCTTCAAGGTGAGAGGGGCAAAGTTTAAAGGAGATGTGTTGTACTGTGAGTGGTGGGTGCCTGGAACACGTTGCCAGGGCTGGTGATGGAGGCATTTACAATAGTGGTGTTCAAGAGGTCTTTGGATAGACACACGAATGTGCAGGGAGTGGAGGGAGATGCATCTTGGGGCAGCCATGGTGGCGCAGCGGTAGAGTTGCTGCCTTCCAGCGCTTGCAGCACGGAGACCCAGGTTCGAAACCCGACTACGGGTGCTGTCTGGACGGAGTTTGTACGTTCTCCCCTTGACCTGCGTGGGTTTTCTCCGAGATCTTCGGTTTCCTCCCACACTCCAAAGACGTACAGGTTTGTCGGTTACTTAGCTTGGTATAAATGTAAAAATTGTCCCTAGTGGGTGTAGGATAGTATTAATGTGCGGGGATCGCTGGTCGGCGTGGACCCGGTGGGCCGAATGGCCTGTTTTCGAGCTGTATCTGTAAACTAAACTGAAAGTGCAGGCAGAGGAGATTAGTTTACCTTGGCAGGGATTGTGGGCCGAAGGGCCCTTTCCTGGGCTGTACTGCTCAAAGTTCAATGTTCT
>CM075982.1:30519963-30609041 GCA_038087875.1 Malacoraja senta
ATGCCATCCCAATTGTTGATTGGTGGCTAGTGCAGACTTGGTGGGCCGAAGGGCCTGTGTCGGTGCATCTCTCTATGACTCCATGGCTAAAGCTGCTGCCTCAAAGTCGGAAGGTTGTAGGTTCAGATTCATTTCAAGACTTCCTCATCGTCAGTAAGAATCCTCATTAAACGCCTATTGGGTGGAACTTTAAATGGAGGCTCCACTTTCCATTTCCTGGGTGGGGAGGGGGGTCGAGTGGATGTGATGTACCAATGAGTGGGTCTGGTGTCCTGGTCAATATTCCTCCCCCAGCAAACAAATAACTGGGTGATTTGCCGCAATGGGTCCATGTGGGTTGCCGGTGTGTCCAATCTCCACCGCATTTGCCAACAGCCACTAGTTTTGAAGAGGTTCATTGGCGAGAAGGCACAAGCATGTTCCAAGGACACAAAGGGTTTCTGCTGCATCCTGCCTGAAGTGCTCTTCCCTGGGCTCAGTACGGCTTCTTCTGCAGGGGAGAGAAAGGAAACGTGAGTGGAAAATCCGCGCCGTGGACCGTAACCCGCCTCGCCCGCCGCGGATCGAGGGCCCACGGGAACCCACCTGGAGGGCCGGCGAGCAGACCAGCTGCGGGAGGGCGTGCACGGCCTAGATGGGGGAGTGGCCGCTGGAGGCCCTGCAGCATCCTGGGGCTCGGCTGGACCGGGTGCTGCTCCAAGAGGCCTACAGCAGTGGAGCAGCGGCGGAGGCTGACCCTGCAACGTTGCTTGGTTTTTTGCTCCGACATGCACTGTCAACTGTGGGACCTTATGTGTGCCTTTCCAAATCATGTCCAATCAATTTAATTTACCACTGGTGGACTCCAATCAAGTTGTAGAAACATCTCAAGGATAATCAATGGAAACAGGATGAACCTAAGCTCAATTTTGAGTGTCATAGCAAAGGGTCTGAATACTTATGTAAATGTGATATTTCAGTTATTTCTTTTTAATTACTTTGCAAAACTTTATAAACACCTGTTTTCACTTCTTCATTCTGGGGTATTGTGTGTAGATTGATGATTTAAAAAAATGAATTTAATCCATTTTAAAATAAGGCTGTAATGTAACAAAATGTGGTAAAAGTGAAGGGGTCTGAATACTTTCTGAATACACTGTAACTTTAGAAAGGAGATGAGGAGGAATTTCTTTGGTCAGATGGTGGTCAATCTGTGGAATTCATTGCCACAGACAGCTGTGGAGGCCAAGTCATTGGATATTTATAAGGCGAAGATTGCAAGATGCTTGATTAGTACGGGTGTGAGGAGTTATAGGGAGAGGCCAAGAGAATGGAGTTGAGGGAAAGACAGATCAGCCATGATTGAATGGGGGAGTAGACGAGATTGGTCAAATGGCCTACTTCTGCTCCAGTGACTTCGAAACTTACCATGTTTGTACTGTTTTCCTGCATGAATAAATGTAGTATTCAAACACAATATTTCTCTTACCTTGTTCTTGTCCATAACTGCAAAGCAAAGGATACAGCGTCATTACAACTTATGTCAGCACCACCACATCACTGATACATCATCATTGCTAGCATCGTTCAAAACACTTTTTCAAAATGGATAAACTACATAGCAAAATTCACACGGCTATGAGCACAAACTCTTTCCTTGCTCTCCACTGAAGCTACAGGAATGGAAACACATTAGTTATGAATAGTTTAGTTTAGTTTAGTTTAGAGATACAACCGTGGAAACAGGCCCTTCGGCCCACCGAGTCCGTGCCGACCAGCGATCCCTGCACCCTAACACTATCCTCTTCACTAGGCACAATCTTCACTGAAGCCAATTAACCAACAAACCTGTACGTCCTGGAGTGTGGGAGGAAACTGGAGCACCCGGAGAAAACCCACGCGGGCACAGGGAGGATGTACAAACTCCGTACAGACGGCGCCTGTAGTCAGGATCGAACCCGGGGCTCTGTCGCTGTAAGGCCGCAACTCTACCGCTGCGCCACCGTGCCGCCCCAATAGACATCAGGTGACGTCATCTTCTGCAGAACAAACCCCAAACTATACGTCAACAAAGGGCGGCACGGTGGAGCAGCGGTCGAGTTGCTGCCTGACAGCGCCAGAGACCCGGGTTCGACCCTGTCTACGGGTGCTGTCTGTGTGGAGTTCGCGTGTTCTCCCCGTGACCATGTGTGTTTTCTCCAGTTTCCTCCCACACTCCAAAGATGTGGATGTTTGTAGACAAATTGGCTTCTGTAAATTGTCCCTAATGTGTAGGATAGAACTAGTGTACGGGGTGATCACTGCTCTGCACGGACTCGGTGGGCTGAAGGGCCTGATTCCACGCGGTCTCCCTAGTCTAAAGTAATCCTCGAGAGATGGGATCACCTCCCAATCATTAATAACATGTAAAATAAAACAGAAAGCACTCACCTTTATTCAAGTGAATTAGTAGGATGATCACAATAGCGCAGAAGAATAGAGTCAATATTAAAATTGAGATATAAAATAATATCTGAGGTCGTGCTGTGGAAAAAAAAATATATTGAGCATTACTGCTTTGAGACTTAGGACAGGAAGAAGAACTTCAGGCCATGCTGGACATGATGACATTAAACTCATCTCCCCTGGCTGCACATATTGGCCAAGTATTCACATACAAGGAATTTACCTTGGTGCTCCGCCCACAAGTAACAACATGACATACAGTGACAGTTACGAATGACTCAGAAAACACTAAACATTAATAATAATAAAACATTAATGATAAAACACCATTGATCATGTGAACCAACAAAATACCAGATCAAAGGGAGGCTACAGATTTTTGGCTGTTGAGTAGAGCAACTACTCGTGGATAAAAACTGTTTTTATGTCTGGCTGTGGCAGCTTTGACAGTCCGGAGTCGCCTTCTAGAGGGAAGTGATTCAAAGAGTTTGTGGCCAGGGTGAGAGGGGTCAGAGATGATCTTGCCCGCTCGCTTCCTGGCCCCTGCAGTGTACAGTTCATCAACGTGACCCAAATCCCTCCATTCCCTGCACATCCATGTGCCCCTCTTAAATGCCACCATTGCATCTGCTTCCACCACCACCCCTGGCAGCACATTCCAGACACCCACAGCCCTCTGTGTAAACAAACATGCCCAGCACAACTCCATTAAACTTTCCCCTTCTCACCTGAAAGGTATGGCGTCTATCGTTGGACATTCCCTTCATAGACTGTCTACTCAATCTACACCCCTCATGATGTTATATACCTCTATCTGGTCTCCCCTCAACCTCCGAAGCTCTAGAAAAAATAACCCCCCCTAATCCAGGCATCACTCTGGTAAACCCCTTCTGCACCCTCTCCGAAAACTCCACATCCTTCCTGGAATAGGGTGACACTTCATTGCGTAGACTGGAAACAAGGGCGGCACGGTGGTGCAGCGGTAGAGTTGCTGCCTTACAGTACCAGAGACCCGGGTTCGATCCTGACTACGGGTGCTGTCTGTGTGGAGTGTGCACGTTCTCCCTGTGACCGTGTGGATTTCCTTTGGATGCTCTGGTTTCCTCCCACTTCCCAAAGACGTGCGGCTTTGTAGGTTGTCGACACAAGGAACTGCGGATGATGGTTTACCTCGGCCCACCTGGACAACCCCGACCATCGATCATCCGTTCACGCTAGTTCCATGTTATCCCACTTTCTCGTTCACTCCCCACACACTAGGGGGACAGCTTAAAGAACAATTAACCTACAAACCCGCACGCCTTTGGGATGTGGGTGGGAAACCGGAGCACCCGGAGGTAACGCACGTGGCAATAGAGAGAGCGAGCAAACAGTACACGGACAGCACTGGAGGTCAGGATCGAACCCAGATCTCTGGCGCCGTGAGGCAGCAGCTCTACCGCTGCCTCACGGCTTGATGGTGGATGGTGATGGATGGTGCGTGTGGGCCGAAGGGCCTGGCTCCATGCAGTATTTAAAATGTATGCTCATTGTTTACCTTGCACTTTTACACGGACGTAGCGTTTGATCGTCTTCTCCAAGCTGACGTGGTCGACATGACAAATGAACATTGCGCCGTTGTCCTTGAGGAGGGCGGTGAAGCGGAAGTAGCTGGTCACGTTGAAGGTGCCGTCCCTGTTCGTCTCGTGTGGGGAGAAGACGGTGTTGGGCAGGTAGTCGGGCAGGAGGTGCCCTCCGCCCTGCCGCCTCTGCCAGCGCACGGTCACGTCCAGCGGGTAGTACCGCTCCGCGCCGCACGCCAGCTTCTGCTCGTCGCCCTCCCTCAACGAGAGCGAGCTGTGGCTCAGGGACACTGTGGGCGCCTCTGCACAGGGAGAGACAACACAATGCCGGAGTAACTCAACGGGACAGGCACATCATCTCCGGAGAGAAGGAATGGGCGACGTTCCGGGTCGAGACCCGTCTTCAGACCGAGAGTCAGGGCAGAGGGAGACACAGAGATAAGGAGGTGTAAGGTGTGAAAACATGACATCAAAGGGGACGAGGGCCAAGGAAAATGTAGAATAAATCATTGTTAGAAACATAGAAACATAGAAAACAGGTGCAGGAGTAGGCCATTCGGCCCTTCGAGCCTGCACCGCCATTCAATATGGTCATGGCTGATCATCCAACTCAGTATCCCGTACCTGCCTTCTCTCCATATCCCCTGAACCCTTTAGCCACAAGGGCCACATCTAACTCCCTCTTAAATATAGCCAATGAACTGGCCTCAACTACCTTCTGTGGCAGAGAGTTCCACAGATTCACCACTCTCTGTGTGAAAAATGTTTTTCTCATCTCGGTCCTAAAAGACTTCCCCCTTATCCTTAAACTGTGACCCCTTGTCCTGGACTTCCCCAACATCGGGAACAATCTTCCTGCATCTAGCCTGTCCAACCCCTTAAGAATTTTGTAAGTTTCTATAAGATCCCCCCTTAATCTTCCAAATTCTAGCGAGTACAAGCCGAGTCTATCCAGTAGCTAGGAGAAGGTGACAACGAAGCATACAGAGATAGAATTTAATCAGGGCTAGACAAAAGTGCTGGAGAAACTCAGCAGGTGCGGCAGCATCTATGGAGCGAAGGAAATAGGCAACGTTTTGGCCCGAAACGTTGCCTATTTCCTTCGCTCCATAGATGCTGCCGCACCCGCTGAGTTTCTCCAGCACTTTTGTTTACCTTCGATTTTCCAGCATCTGCAGTTCCTTCTTGAACATACTTAATCAGGGGGACAGTCAGACTGGTCGAACTAGAGAGGAGGAGGGATGGAGAGGGAAAGCAAGGGCACGTGGCGTTAGAGAAGTCAATCTTCATACCGCTGTGGTGTAAGCTGCCCAAGCGATATATGACATGCTGTCCCTCCACCTTTCCTCACTCTGACAGTGGAGGAGGCCCCAACAATGATATATTCTACATTTTCAGGGGAGAGGGTGACACAGAGATATGGAAGGGTAAGGTGTGAAAACAAGATCAAAGGGGATGGTTTTGCCACAGTTTGATGAGCATTAGGCTGACGTTTATCATTGTAGGTTGGAATCCGACACATTTTATACGTTCAAAACATAGTCCTGACCTCATTGGAGACCCTCGGACTACATTTAAATGGACTTTACTGGCTTTACCTTGCACTAAACGTTATTCCCTTATCTTGTATCTATAGGCTGCTAATGGCTCGATTGTAATCATGTATTGTCTTTCCGCTGACTGGATAGCATGCAACAAAAGCTTTCCACTGTGCCTCGGTACACGTGTCAATAAACTAAACGGCCTGTCCCACTTGGCGATTTTTTTTCGCCGACGGCCGGCATCATATCAGTGTCGCCAAAAGATTTTGAACATTTCAAAATCCAGCGGCGACAAAAGAAATGTTGCGACACTTGAAAAAACACGTCATACGTCATCACGCCGCATATTTTTCGGTGATCTGATACGTCAGTCAATGATGCTGGCAGTCGCCGAAAAAAATCGGCATGTGGGACAGGCCCTTAAATTAAACTGAGCCTTTGTAAGTTCATATGTGCTGGGAGCAGAATGAGGCCATTCGGCCCATCAAGTCTACTCCCATTCAATCATGGCTGATCTATCTTTCCCTCTCAACCCCATTCTCCCTGCCTTCCTGACACCCGCACTAATCATTAATCTGTCCATCTCTGCCTTAAAAATATCCATTGACTTGGCCTCCACAGCCATCCGTGGCAATGAATTCCACCGATTCACCACCCTCTGACTAAAGAAATTCCTTCTCATCTCCTTTCTAAAGGTACGTCCGTTTATTCTGAGGCTCTGGCCCCAGACTCTCCCACTAGTGGAAACATCCTCTCCACATTCACTCCATACAGTCCTTTCGTGACAGCTTTTTAAACTTTTAAAACATAGAAACTTCATAGTTTTAAAACAGAAACTTTGTAGGTTTGAAACAGAGAAACGTTGTAGTTTTAAAACGTAGAAACATTGTAGTTTTAAGACATAGGTAGGTTTAAACCGTACACATTTTGTAGGATTAAAACTCACTCACATGATCCATATCCCTCCATTCTCTGCATATCTAGTTTGCTAATTTACTGTAACTAGCTATAACCATGTGGGATTCAACCATGTTCGGTGAAGATTGAAGATGTTTTATCAATTATTTGCATTAATCTTAATTACAGAACTCTGCACTTCACCCCGGCACTGAACTAACACTTGCAGTACAGTCATTAATCCCACTCCGAAGGCTGACATAGAAACATAGAAAATAGGTGCTGTACCGGCAATTCAATATGATCATGGCTGATCATCCAAAATCAGTACCCAGTTCCTGCTTTCTCCTCATATCCCTTCCTTGATTCAGTTAGCCCTAAGAGCTATATCTAACTCTCTCTTGAAAACATCCATGGAGTTGGCCTCCACTGCCCTCTGTGGCAGAGAATTCCACAGATTCACAACTCTCTGGGTGAAGAAGTTTTCCCTCATCTCAGTCCTAAATGGCCTGCCCCTTATTCTTAAACTGTGACCCCTGGTTCTGGACTCCCCCAACATCAGGAACATTTTTCCTGCATCTAGCCTGTCCAACCCCTTAAGTATTTTATGTTTCTATAAGATACCCTCTTCATAAACAAAAGGAACTGCAGATGCTGGTTTACACTGAAGATAGACATAAAAAGCTGGAGTAACTCAGAGGGACAGGCAACATCTCTGGAGAAAAGGAATATGTGACGTTTCGGGTCGAAAGTCTGAAGAAGGGTCACAACCCGAAACATCACCTATTACTTTTCTCCAGAGATGCTGCCTGTCCCACTGAGTTACTCCAGCTTTTTGTATCTATCTTTAAGGATAGGTGATATTATGGTTCGGGACCCTTCTTCAGAGATGGGACCCGTCTGAAGAAGGGTCTTGACCAAAAACATCGCCCATCCATGTTGTCCAGTGATGCTGCCTGACCCGCTGCGTTACTCCAGCTGAAGATTTCCGCCTGATTTTCTGCTAATGTCTCCACCACCCAAAAATATTAATCTAAGTTCAATACTCAAGGGTGGCACGGTGGCGCAGCGGTAGAGTTACTGCCTCACAGCGCCAGAGACCTGGGTTCGATCCTGACTACGGGTGCTGTCTGTACGGAGTTTGTACGTTCTCCCCGTAACCTGTGAGGGTTTTCTCCGAGATCTTCGGTTTCCTCCCACACTCCAAAGACGTGCAGGTTTGTAGGTTAATTGTCTTGGTATAAGAGTAAATTGTGCCTAGAGTGTGTAGGGCAGTGCTAGTATGCGGGGATTGCTGGTCGGCGTGGATTTAGTGGGCCGAATGGCCTGTTTCTGCACTGTATCCCTAAACTAAACTGGTTGTGTCATCAAAATTGGCAACTTACCCCATATCTCCAGATTGATGGTGTGTGTTCCAAAGAGTGGAGGGACATACACCAAGCAGGTGTAGGATCCTTCACTGCGAATGTCGACATTTCTTATGCGGATGGATGCATTCCCGTCTCCGATCTGATCCAAGAATGCCTCAACTCCCTTCTCGATCTGTTCGGTCTGCTGGTTCTTCCCATTGTAGATAAACAGTTTCTTCCTCACGCCTCGGTGCTGATACCTCCAGTCAATGTAAAAGTCCGTCCTGTGGTCAATCTTGAAGCCGCAGTCCAGAACGAGGTCTCGCTTCATTTTGCTTCTGACCAATGGAGTTCGTGTGCGGATAACATAGTTCACTAGCAAGTGAAAAGGAACAACAGTTATCACATCGATTATTAATGATATCACACAAGTTTCATTTACCTCAGATAGACACATAATGCTGGAGACACTCAGCGGGTCAGGCAACATCTCTGGAGAAAAGGAATAGGTGTCGTTTCGGGTGGACCCGGATCTGAAGAAGGGTCTCGACCCGAAACATCACCTATTCCTTTTCTCCAGAGATGCTGTCTGACTCGCTGACCTACTCCAGCTTTTTGTGTCTATCTTCGATTTAAACCAGCATCTGCAGTTCCTTCCTACACATTTAATTTACCTCAGATGCCTACCATTTTAGTCTACCTATTCATTGCCGTCTAGGCTTTAATTCTTTTGTAATACAGATCCACCCCCGATCTTCCGGCAAGTGGTGGTCCAGCACCTCCTTTAACCCGGACAAAATCACAAGAGCGCACTTGAAAATCACCCCCGGAAATCCCCCTGAACACGTGGACCCCAGTCCGGGAGAGGCGGCCGATCCCGATCTCATCGGGGGGCTTCCGCGGCCGATCGCCGGGTCAGATTTGCTCTCTGCGGCCGGGGCTCTGGAACTCCTGCCCGGCCGGAGCCGGCAGATCCGTTCCCATGACCGACTTCCGAGGCCGACTTTGCGGGCCGTGACCTCTGACGGTCCGGCAAAACGGATAATACGGCAAGGCTCTGGAACCGAGGGTGCCGGAGAATCGGCGGTGGTCCTGTATTGTTGGAAAAGGGGGTTTGTAAATCATTCCTCCGCTATTCCCTGCTGAGGTAAAAAAATATCACGGCATTTCTAAATGGGTAAATGATATTAGGTTTTAGTGCTATGTTTATTATCGTCACTTGTACCACAATGACAAGCTTGGTATTGCATGCTACCCAAACTGATCAGATAATACTATGCATAACACACCAGGATCTTGATCGGTTGGGTAGGCGAGCTGAGGATTGGTTAATGGAGTTTGATGCAGATAAGTGCGAGGTGGTGCGTTTTGGAAAGTCTAACCAGGGCAAGACCTATACCGTGAATGGCAGGGCTCTGGGGAGTGTTGTAGATCACAGGGATCTAAAGGGCCTGTCCCACTTTCACGACCTAATTCACGACCTCTGCCGAGTTTGTCCTTGACTCATACTCATAGCATGGTCGTCACAAGGTCGTAGGTAGGTCGTAGCAGGCCGTGATGCTAGTCGTAGGTACTCGTGGCATCAAGTAGGTCGAGGCGTTTTTTCAACATGATGAAAAATGTCCACGAGTAAAAAAGGTCGTGAATTAGGTCGTGAAAGTGGGACAGGCCCTTAAGAGTGCAGGTAAGATGTGTCGAACGGAATTGCCGATGCTGGTTTACATCAAAGAGAGACACTAAAGCTGGAGTAACTCAGCGAGTCAGGAAGCATCTCTGGCTTGGGGCCTACACGATCTCCCGGTTGCCCAACACTTTAACTCCCCTTCCCATTCCCACACTGACCTTTCTGTCCGGGGCCTCCTCCACTGTCAGAGTGGGGCCACACACACAAAATGGAGGAACAGCGCCTCATATTTCGCTTGGGCAGCTTACACCCCAGCGGTATGAACATTGATATCTCTAATTTCAAGTAACCCCTGTACTCCCTCTCTCTCTCCACCCCTCCCCCACCCTAGCCATCCTGCTAGTTCCACTGTTCGCTTCCCTGCATCCCTTCGTTATCACTTCTTCCAAAGCCAACCATGGACCATCAGTGCCGGCTCTGATTTGTTCTGTACCTTTTCATACCTCTTGTTTTCCCCTCCCCTGACTCTCAGTCCCGAAACGTCACCTAGTCCTTTTTTTCCAGAGATGCTGCCTGTCCCGCTGAGTTACTCCAGCACGTTGAGTCTGTCATTGGTGTAAACCAGCATCTGCAGTTCCTTCCTACACATCCTCACATCATTGAACACACATCTCTGGCTCCCTATTATCTGATCCACTGTGCTGCCTGCTATCTTTTCCCACAAGACCCGCTGACTTACTCCAGCTTTTGTGTCTCTCTTTGCACTCTTAGATCCCTTTGATCTACAGTTCTGGTCACCCCAAGACAGGAAGGATGTGGAGGAGTGTATAAGATCATAAGAGGAATAGATAGGGTCTTTACCTAGAGAAGAGGAACCAAAAACCAGAGGACATGGGTTAAATGTGAAAGGGGGGGGGGGGATTTAATAGGAGCGTGAGGGGCATTTTTTTAATACACAAAGGGCATATGTATATGAAACAAGCTGTCGGAGGAGGTAGTTGAGGCACGTACTATCACAATGTTCTAAAAACATTTAGACAGGCACATGGATAGGATAGGTTTAGAGGGATATGGGCCAAACGCAGGCAGTTGAATACTGTACAGGTTATATGGGGCATGTTGGTCGGCATGGGCATGTTGGGCCAAAGGGCCCGTTTCCATGCTGTATATCTCTAAATACAATCAGGTCAAACTTAAATACAACAGGTAGAGCAAAGGGGATAAGCACAGAGTGAGTGCATCATATACAGTAGTTCTCAGCATTGGAGTGCACCAGTTCCACAGACAAAGTCTAATGTCTGCAATGGGGTGGAGGTGAGTCGGTTAGTGAAGTTTAGTGAAGTTAAAGGGCCTGTCCCACTTTCACGACCTAATTCACGACCTTTTTTACTCGTGGACATTTTTCATCAGGCTAGAAAGACGCCCTGACCTACTTGATGCCATGAGTACCTACGGCTAGCATCACGACCTACCTACAACCTACCTATGACCTCGTGACGACCATGCTGCGAGTATGAGTCATGGGCAAACTCGGCAGAGGTCGTGAATTAGGTCGTGAAAGTGGGACAGGCCCCTTAGTTTATTGTCACGTGTACCAAGGTACAGTGAAAAGCTTTTGTTGCGCGCTAACCAGTCAGCGGAAAGACAATACATGTTTACCATTGATCCATGTACAGTGTATAAGATACACAATAACGTTAAGTGCAAGATAAAGCCAGCAAAATCTGAGGGTCACCAAAGAGGTAGACAGTAGTTCAGCACTGCTCTCTGGTTGTTTGTAGGATGGTTCAGTTGCCTGATAACAGCTGGGAAGAAACTGTCCCTGAATCTGGAGGTGTGCGTTTTCACACTTCTGTACCTCTTGCCTGATGGGAGAGGGGAGAAGAGGAAGTGACCGGGGTGAGACTGGTCCTTGATTATGCTGCTGGCCTTGCCGAGGCAGCGTGAGGTGTAGATGGAGTCAATAGCAGGGAGGTTGGTTTGTGTGATGGTCGGGGCTGCGTCCACAATTCGCTGCCATTTCTTGGATGGAGCTGTTTCCAAACCGGCTCGTAACGCTAACGGCAGGTACTCGGGAAACACGGTAAGCTCGGGAAGACTCGTGAAGATTTTTCAACATGTTGAAAAATGTCCACGAGAGCCCCGAGTACCGACGAGCGGCCATTACCGTAAATCTCCGAGTTCGAATCAGGGCAAACTCGGTAGAACTCTTGGATGAACTCGTACAGTGGGACAGGGCTAAGGCTGGACTGGGCTCATTTCGGTTCTGCATAAAAGTTTGGCATCAGCATTCTTAGGCAATACAATTTGTCAAAAAAAGACTGGGGCCAAAGGGCGGCACAGCGGTAGAGTTGCTGCCTCACAGCGCCAGAAACCCGGGTTCGATCCTGACTATGGGTGGCATCTGTACGTAGTTTGTACGTTCTCCCCGTGACCTGCATGGGTTTTCTCTGGGATCTCCAGTTTCCCCCCACGCTCTAAAGATGTAAAAGTTTGAAGGCAAATTGTAAGTTGTCCCTAGTGTGTGTAGGATTGTTCTAGTGTGAGGGGATCGCTGGTCGGTGAGGTCACGGCCAATGGACCTGTTTCCGTGCTGTATCTCTAAACTAAAACTAAAATAACATCAACTTTTGGTTTCAATAGTAAATCACAACTACATTGGCAGCGACATAACCATGGTGACCTCGTCCACCGCTGCTCCACCGCTGTAGGCAGCGTGCGCTCCACGTGCCTGGCCTCTTGGAGCGGTCCCCGGTCCAGCCGAGCCCCAGGCTGCTGCATGGCCTCCAGCGGCCACTCCCCCGTCTAGGCCCTGCACTCCCACCCGCAGCCGGTCTGAACACCGGCCCTCCAGGTGGGTCCCGTGGACCCTCGATCCGTCGCGGTCCGCTGAGACTTCGTGTCCTCCGGGCAGGCACCGTGGCATGGCACCTCGGCAAGGCCTCTGCCGCGCGGTGACTTTGGAGAGGGTGCAGATGGGCTATACCAGAACGCTGCCTGGATTCGTGGGTATTAGCCACAGGGAGAGGTTGGACAGACGTGGATTGTGTCGTCTGCAACACTGTGGTGTCATCTGCAACACTGTGATTGCGGGGAGACCTGATAGAAGTAGAGTGTGTCAAATTACGAGTAGATGGGGTAGACAGTCACAGTCTTTATCCCAGGATGGGAAAATCTAATACGAGAGGTCATAGCTTCAAGGTGAGAGGGGCAAAGTTTAAAGGAGATGTGTTGTACTGTGAGTGGTGGGTGCCTGGAACACGTTGCCAGGGCTGGTGATGGAGGCATTTACAATAGTGGTGTTCAAGAGGTCTTTGGATAGACACACGAATGTGCAGGGAGTGGAGGGAGATGCATCTTGGGGCAGCCATGGTGGCGCAGCGGTAGAGTTGCTGCCTTCCAGCGCTTGCAGCATGGAGACCCAGGTTCGAAACCCGACTACGGGTGCTGTCTGGACGGAGTTTGTACGTTCTCCCCTTGACCTGCGTGGGTTTTCTCCGAGATCTTCGGTTTCCTCCCACACTCCAAAGACGTACAGGTTTATCGGTTACTTAGCTTGGTATAAATGTAAAAATTGTCCCTAGTGGGTGTAGGATAGTATTAATGTGCGGGGATCGCTGGTCGGCGCGGACCCGGTGGGCCGAATGGCCTGTTTTCGAGCTGTATCTGTAAACTAAACTGAAAGTGCAGGCAGAGGAGATTAGTTTACCTTGGCAGGGATTGTGGGCCGAAGGGCCCTTTCCTGGGCTGTACTGCTCAAAGTTCAATGTTCTTAAACCACAGGTTATGGAAACTCACATTGTAAAAACAATTGTGTCAATGAGGCCTCCAATATTTCAAACTTACAATTACAAAGTCGTTCTCCCACAGGATTTTCCCACGGAAAAAATAAAGCTTGAAAGCGCGCAGCACCAGACTCAGGAACAGTTTCTTCCCCTCTGTTATCGGGCTTCAGAACGGTCCTTCCATTAGCTAGGGTACTGCCCGATTCACCTCTACCCCATTGCGGACATTGGACTCTGTCTCTGGAACTGATGCGCTACAATGCTGAGAACTATATTCTGCACTCTGTATCTTCCCCTTTGATCTACCTAGTCTACTTGAGTGAGACTTGATTTGTAGTTGTGAATTGTCTGAATAACATGCAAAACAAAGCTTTTCACTGTACCTTGGTACACATGACAATAATAAACCTAACCCCACTAATAGCACGGCAGCACAACAGCAGAGTTGCTGCCTTTACAGCGCCAGAGACACAGGTTCGATCCTGACTCTGGGTGATTCCTACAATTTTACCGAAGCCAATTAACCTACAAACCTGTACGTCTTTGTAGTGTGGGAGGAAACCGGAGTACCCAGAGAAAACCCACGCAGTCACAGGGAGAACGTGCGAACTCCGTACAGACAGCACCCGTAGTCAGGATCGAATCTGGGTGACGGCGCTGTGAGGCAGAAGCACTACCGCTGCGCCACCGTGCAGTTTTAGACAATAGGTGCAGGAGTAGGCCATTCGGCCCTTCGAGCCAGCACCGCCATTCAATGTGATCATGGCTGATCATCCCCAATCAGTACCCCGTTCCTGCCTTCTCCCCATATCCCCTGACTCAGCTATTTTTAAGAGCCCTATCTAGCTCTCTCTTGAAAGCATCCAGAGAACCTGCCTCCACCGCCCTCGGAGGCAGAGAATTCCACACTCACCACTCTCTGTGAGAAAAAGTGTTTCCTCGTCTCCGTTCTAAATGGCTTACTCCTTGTTCTTAAACTGTGGCCCCTGGTTCTGGACTCCCCCAACATCGGGAACACGTTTCCTGCCTCTAGCGTGTCCAAGCCCTTAACAATCTTATATGTTTCAATGATATACCCTCTCATCCTTCTAAACTCCAGAGTGTACAAGCCCAGCCACTCCATTCTCTCAGCATATGACATTTACTATTGGTTAAAACTAAATTGGTTAAAACTAAACTTTTGATTTACTATTGGTTAAAACTAAAATATGCATGGTTTAAAAACACCTGTCTTTTCTTGTGTCATTTTGAGCAAGATTAGTCGTCTCAAGTGTCAAAACGTTACCTTCAATGATGAGGGTGTCCGTGTTTCCAATGGGTGAAGTGTCCTCATCGGTTGGTGCTTCAATCTGCTCCTTGGCCTCGTGATCAAGTTTTAGTTCTCTCATGAAGCTGGTTGTGATGAACTTGCCGTGTCTGTGCTTCAGAGTCATGGTGAACCATCGCCTCCCCGGAATTTCTTCACCCTGGTGAGGCCAGTCAACATGGTGGTTGTGTGTGGAATACCGGCTGATTTCACATTCCAATTCCTCGTGTTTCCCGTCTACATATTGGAAAATATCCACAGCGGAGCCTGGTAAGAAAAGGAAAAGTTCACATTTCTATTTGGCGGAAAGATGATTCACAAGCGTCGTCGAGTCGTACTGCCTGGAAAAACAGGCCCAACCTGCCCACACCAGCCAACATGTCCCATCTACACTCGTCCCACCTGCCTGCGTATGGCCTATGTCCCTCAGTCTGCAGAAGGGTCTCGACCCGAAACGTCACCCATTCCTTCTCTCCAGAGATGCTGCCTGTCCCGCTGAGTTACTCCAGCATTTTGTGTCTACCTATATCCCTCTAAACCAGTCCTATCCATGATGTACCTGATACATACATCCATATACACTTCATGAGGAGGTAGTTGAGGTACCAGACTATCACAATGGTCAAGAAACATTTAGATAGGTACATGGATAGGATTGGTTTAGAGGGTTATGAGCCAAAGGCAGGCAGGAGGGACAACCTTAGATGGGGCACGTTGGTCAGCATGGGCAAGTTGGGCCAAAGGGCCTGTTTCCACGCTGTGTGACTCCATAAAAGCACTTTAGAAATACTACTCGTGCATCACAGCCTGGCTCAGGGAAGTCGAACGCTCAACAACAAAGAAGGCTGCAGAAAGTGGTGGACAAGGCCCAGTCCATCACGGGTACTGACCTCCTCACCATCGAAGGGTGGTGAATCTGTGGAATTCTTTGCCACAGACGGCTGTGGAGACCAAGTCAGTGGATATTTTTACGGCAGAAATAGATCGTTTCTTGATTAGAAACATAGAAACACAGAAAATAGGTGCAGGAGGAGGCCATTTGGCCCTTCGAGCCAGCACCGCCATTCATTGTGATCATGGCTGATCGTCCCCAATCAATAACCCGTGCTTGCCTTCTCCCCATATCCCTTGATTCCACCAGCCCCTAGAGCTCTATCTAACTCTCTCTTAAATCCATCCAGTGACTTGGCCTCCACTGCCCTCTGTGGCAGGGAATTCCACAAATTCACAACTCTCTGGGTGAAAAAAAAAATTCTCACCTCAGTCTTAAATGGCCCACCCCTTTATTCTAAGATTAGTACGGGTGTCATAGGTTATTGGGAGGAGGCAGGAGAATGGGGTTAGGAGGCAGAGATAGATCAGCCATGATTGAATGGCGGAGCAGACGTGATGGGCCGAATGGCCTAATTCTACGCCTATCACATGACCTCATGATGGGATCTGCAGGAAGTACTGCCTCAATAAGGCAGCTAATAGAAGTTGCCTATCCACAAAAAACCTGCTTGCTGACCTCACTTCATGTGTCAGGGTACCTTTTACTTTAAAATGAATTGCTTTCTCATTGGTATCGATACCACCAAAGAGCAGTAACGCCTTCCTCAAGACGGTCGAGTGGTCCAACATATGAGCCCCTTCATTTTGCTTCTCTTCTCGAAAGGTGCATTCCAACTTTCTGTTTGCATCAGTGTGTCCATTCTGGGCCAGCGCTGTCCCTGAAGAGGTAGGAAGTGTAAAACAAAGGGAAAGTTTTTTTAACAATGCTTGAATAACGCATTTAACAGCGTCACTTCATTGAGAATATATGCATATAAACATATGTCTATATGTGTATAAACAAGAATGTAGACACAAAGTGCTGGAGTAACTCAGCGGGTCAGGCAGCATCTGCGGAGAAAAAGAATAGGTGACGTTTCGGGTCGGGACCCTTCTTCAGACAACCTGAAAGGGTTAGGAGATGTGCGGGGGTGGCGGATACGACAGTGGCGTTTAAGAGACTTTTGGACAGGCCCATGGATATGCAGGGAATGGAGGGATATGGATCATGTGCCGGCAGATAAGAGTTGGTCTTGGCATCATGTTGGGCACAGACATTGTGGGCCGAAAGGCCTGATCCTGTGCTGTACTGTTGTATGCTCTATAGGGAGGTTTCACGGCAGTCGGGTCACGACCCATGACCCGTACTGTTGCTACGCTACGCCAAGTGGAGTACACGCGATGAACTGCAGGTAAATACTTAGGATTGTTTCCAGCTTAGCCGGCCGTTAAAACCCGCCCAGGTTGTCAATTTTTGCGCTGTAAATAATGATGGAAATCGGGATAAGCGTGAGAGACATTTATCCTACTTCCGAATTCAAAAAGTGAGGAGAAATGACGGTAGATAGAAGCGAGTGCTTGGCGAACATTGGCCGTTTGCTCATTGCATTTCATCAACTAAGGCATTATTTGTGTTTTTTCTTGATTCCTTTGGCATCTAAAAAGTTTCAGAAGGGATAAATCTGGCTGTAAAATTTTAAAATCGTCCATTGTTCTCGTGGGTTTTTACATACAAAAAGAAAACGCCTCTGAAGCAAAATTTACAACCAGATTTATCACTTCTGAGCCTTTTTAGATATCAAAGGAATCAAGAAAAAAAACAAATAATGCCTTACCGTTGATGAAATGCAGTGAGCAAACGCGATAATTCCCGATATTTTCAATTCCGATATCTGCATGGCCAATGTTCGCCAAGCACTTTAGCTGTTGTTGTCCCTTCAGCTGTCGCTTCTCTTTACCTTCATTTCGCTTCACTTTTGGAATTGTGAAGTTGGGTACATGTCTCTCACAGTTACCCCGACTTCCACAAAAATTCAACATTTTGGCGGTTTTTAACGGGTAGGAAAGTACGTGTTTCTTGCATTAATAACATATACCGGAAGTTACGGATGTCGTCCAGATGGATTGAGCGGCTCCGTGCGTCAAGCCCTATGACCCAGTCACCTTACGTGCAACCCCCCTATGGTCCCAAAGAAGCAACTCACGCCCCTGTCTGCTTTCGGATATTGTTGCTGGCTGTGCCTGAGGTTGAATATATAACGACTAAACTGGGCATTCGGTTTGACTGGAGGTCCAATGGGAATGGTATGTTTGGGGAAAGAACTGCAGATGCTGCTTTAAGCGAAGATAGACACACAAAATGCTGGAGTAACTCAGCGGGTCAGGCAGCATCTCTGGAGAGAAGGAATAGGTGACGGGGTCCAGTGCCTTCTTCAGAAACGGGTTCAATGTAACACTAAGCAGCGCGGTGCCAATCGGCTGACAGCGCCGGGTGGTCTTACCAGCGACGAGAATGTGAAGCAGCAGAGCGAACATGTGGAGTAGATGTGGAGCTGGGTTGATGTGGAGCTGGGTTGATGTGGAGCTGGGTTGATGTGGAGCTGGGTTGATGTGGAGCCGGGGTTGATGTGGAGCGGGTCAGGCAGGCAGCGGGCCGGTCATTTCACTTTCGATTTCTCCAATCCTACGCGGTAGCTTCCGGGGTATTCCAGCATCTAATGTAAAGAAGATTGGTTTCGAGATTGTTACTGTGCAGGCAGGGGCAGGACAAAGGACAGGCAGTGTGGGCGGGGAGGTGATGGGGAGGAGAGAGGGGTGGAAAGGAGAAGGGGTGGGAGGGTTGTAGAGGGGAGGGGGGTTTGGAGAAAGGGGGGGGGGAGAGAGGTGGAGATGGGGAAGCAGAGGAGAGGGGGTTTGGGAAGAGGAGGGAGGGGTCTGGAGAGGGGAAAGGGAGCGGATGGTATGGGGAGGGAGGGGTCTGGAGAGGGGAAGGGGAGCGGATGGTATGGGGAGGGGGGGAGTGGAGAGGGGAAGGGGGGTGGTGGAGGAGAGGAGAGATTGCCAGAGGTGATGGGATTAACAGATTGGAGGCTGGTGGCCTGGAGTTTGTCTGTGGGATCATGGTCAATGGGTAGGTTTGAGGAGGTGTGACAATCACACTAGACGGGATTGTGCGGAGGGAGAAGTGTCATGGGTGTCATGTCATGAACAGTGAACAGTGGACCAGGATCGAAGGGCCAAATGGCCTCCCCCAGCCACTTAGGGGGCGGTAGAGTTGCTGCCTTACAGCGCCAGAGACCCGGGTTCGATCCTGACTACGGGTGCTGTCTGTACGGAGTTTGTACGTTTTCCCTGTGACCTGCGTGGCTTTTCTCCGGGTGCTGCGGTTTCCCCCCACACTCCAAAGACGTACAGGTTTGTAGGTTAATTGGCTTGATATCATTGTAAATTATCCCGAGTGTGCAGGATAGTGTTAGTGTGCGGGGAATCGCTGGTCGGCACGGACTCGGTGGCCCGAAGGCCCTGTTTCCGTGCTATATGTCTAAACTAAACTAAGCTATTTCTTGGGGTGGGAGATTGCAACCTTCACGTGGTCCGCCCTGTTTCGACGAATGCAATCAATCTGGCGTGCACAATCAAATAAGATCAAATAGAACAAGTTGTCCTACAACTTTAGGCTGTGCACGCCATACCCAAGTAGAGAAGCTATTCCTTATATTAATTTCTATTTCCAGAATATAATTTATTCATAGAAAATATGAACAGGAAATGCAAGGCAATGGAAATAGGGGGGGGGGGGGGGGGAATATATATATATATTTTTCACTTTTTGCATCTTTCATTCATTTGTACCATATCTCTCTATACTGTCCATATCTCTCGTTTCCCTTTCCACCGACGCTCAGTCTGAAGAAGGGTCTCGACCTGAAACGTCACCTATTCCTTTTCTCCAGAGATGCTGCCTGACCCGCTGAGTTGCTTTAACTTTGATGGCCAGTACAGTACAGGGAGGAAGGGTCTGTTTCCATGCTGTGTGATAATTAAACATACAATTGATTATTTGCAGAAATGAGCCTCGGACTGCTGGTAATGTTTATATTATATCAAACGTGAAAATATATTGAAAGATACAGCACGTATCCTTCAGTCCTTCAAGTCCACTGCAAGCATTGATCATCCGTTCACACTGGTTCCATGTCATCCACTTTCTCATCCACACCCTACACACCATAGGGGCGATTTACAGAAGCCAATTAACCTACAAACCCACACGTCTTCGGGATGTGGGAGGAAACCGGAGCACCCGGAGGAAACCCAGATGGTCACAGGGAGAACGTGCAAACTTCCTCACGGACGGTATCAGAGGTCGGGATCGAACCCGGTTCTCTGGCGCTGTGAGGTAGCGGCTCTACCAGCTGTGCCACTCTCCCACCTATCTTCTATTTAAAAACCTAGAATCACCTATAGCCCATGGTTACGCCCTGTTTTCCACATTACGATGAACTATGGTGATATGGCTATGCTGTGAAATATTATTAGATTGTTCCAATGATGGAGTTCCTCTGTCCACCAGTGTGCATACTTGCAGGATTCGTTATGCTCCCCAGACGTCGTCTATGTGGTACACATCCTAAATATTCATGGTCATATTTGTGTCCAGCACTGATGCAACTTGATAGCACAAGGAAAGGCCTGGTGACAATCCAATATCTCTAAAAAAGATGCAGTGTGCTGGTCGGGCAGCGTCTCTGGAGAACATGGATAGACAACATTTGGGTCGGGACCCTTCCTCAGACTTGGGGCTGATGAAGGTCCCGACCCGAAACTTTCATAAGTTATATGAGCAGAGTTAGGCCATTCGGCCCATCAAGTCTACCCCGCCATTCAATCATGTCTGATCTATCTTTCCCTCTCAACCCCATTCTCCTGCCTTCTCCACATAATCTTTGATGCCCTTACTAATCAAACCCCTGTTAATCTCTGCTTTGAAAATACCTAATGAAGGCCTCCACAGCTGTCTGTGGCAATAATTCCACAGATTGAACACATTCTGACGAAGAATTCTTCCTCATCTTTCTACAGGTATGTCCTTTTACTCTGAGGTTATGCCCCCTGGTCCTAGACTGTCCCACAAGTGCAAACATCCTCTCCACATCCATTCTATCAGTACTTTCATTATTCAGTGCCTCTCCCATGTTATCCTGAGTTGCTGTCCGACCGGCTGAGTTACTCCAGCACTATGACTCTTCTTTAGGAATCCAATCTTTGCAGTGCCTTGTTTCTATAGCTATTATCTACCTCATTGGTGACCCTCGGACTATCCTTGATCAGACTTTGCTGGCTTTACCTTGCACTAAGCATTATTCACTTATCATGGATAGGTCAAGTTTGGAGGCAGGTGGGACTGGTGTAGCTGGGACATGTTGTCTGATATGGGCCAGTTGGGCCGAAGGGTCTGTTTTCACACTGTATCACTCTATGACTATGTATCTATACACTGTAAATGCATTGATTGTAATCATGTATTGTCTGCTAACTTGTTAGCACGCAACAAAAACGTTGCATTGTACCATTGTACAAGTGACAATAAACTAAACTGAAACTGAACTATAAACAAATATACCTTCTATGTTAACACTGGTACACAGTTTTTTTTATTATGTTTGCTTATTGAACCTAATAGAGAAATAGATACAAAACAATAACGTCAGCAAATGTTGTTTGAGGTTTAAAAAAGTAATGGGCATTTTTTCAGTGCAATAAATACTTGATGCTCAATAAATGCTATTAGTAGTTCTGGACAATGTACAAACGTTTGGAGCTTATAGACATGATAATAATATCTAACATCAACAGCAGCTTATTTTTCAACAAGGCAAAGACATTGAAATGAATCACAGGGATAGTGGCAGGCCAATTCTTAGATTTCATGTGAAATGCTTCCTCCCATTCTGATAAGAATGTCACATTTGGAATGCTGGGCAGATACATTTTATAACTCCATCCAGATGTGTATGAGGCATATAGGGGGGTTGCACGTAAGGTCACTGGGTCATAGGGCTTGACGCACTGAGTCGCTCAATCCATCTGGAGGACATCCGTAACTTCCGGAATATGTTATTAATGCAAGAAACGCACTTTACTACCTGTTAAAAACCGCCAAAATGTTGAATTTTTGCGCTGTAAAAAATTGTGGAATTCGGGGTAAGTGTGAGAGACATGTACCCAACTTCAGAATTCCAAAAGTGAAGCGAAATGAAGGTAAAGAGAAGCGAGAGCTGAAGGGACAACAGCAGCTAAAGTGCTTGGCGAACATTGGCCGTGCAGATTTCGGAATTGAAAATATTGGGAATTATCGCGTTTGCTCACTGTATTTCATCAACAGTAAGGCATTATTTGGGGGTTTTCTTGATTCCTTTGGTAAATAAAAACTCAGAAGTGATAAATCTGGTTGTAAATTTTGCTTCAGAGGCATTTTCTTTTTGTATGTAAAAACCCACTTGAGAACCAGGGGCGAGTTTTAAATTTTACAGCCAGATTTATCCCTTCTGAAACTTTTTAGATGCCAAAGGAATCAAGAAAAAACACAAATAATGCCTTAGTTGATGAAATGCAGTGAGCAAACGGCCAATGTTCGCCAAGCACTTTGGCTGTTGTTGTCCCTTCAGCTCTCGCTTCTATCTACCGTCATTTCTCCTCACTTTTTTAATTCTGAAGTAGGCTAAATGTCTCTCACGCTTATCCCGATTTCCATAATTATTTACAGCGCAAAATTTGACAATTTCGGCGGGTTTTAACGGGCCCGCTACGCTGGAAACAATGGTAAGTGCTTACCTGCAGTTCATCGCATGTAATCCATTTGGTGTAGCGTAGCGAAAGTACGGGTCATGGGTCGTGACCCGACTGCCGTGAAACCTCCCTATAGTAAATAATGAGAATCTTTTCACCTTAGCAAAGGCATCTATACCTAGGTAAGGAGACGATTTGGAGTGGACCTTTTAATCTGAAATGCATTGTTCAGTTTAGTTTAGAAACAGCACGGAAACAGGCCCTTTAATTTAGATACAGCGCGGAAACTGAGTCCGCACGGACCAGCGACCCCTGCACATTAACACTACCCTTCATACGAGGGACATTTTAAAAAACATTTATACCAAGCCAATTAACCTACAAACCTGTACGTCTTTGGAGAGTGGGAGGAACATATAAAACTATAAAAGGACTGGACAAGCTAGATGCAGGAAAAATGTTCCCAATGTTGGGCGAGTCCAGAACCAGGGGCCACAGTCTTAGAATAAAGGGGAGACCAGAGGTGAGAAAAAACTTTTTCACCCAGAGAGTTGTGAATTTGTGGAATTCCCTGCCACAGAGGGCAGTGGAGGCCAAATCACTGGATGGATTTAAGAGAGTTAGAGCTCTAGGGGCTAGTGGAATCAAGGGATATGGGGAGAAGGCAGGCATGGGTTTTATTGATTGGGGATGATCAGCCATGATCACAATGAATGGCGGTGCTGGCTCGAAGGGCCGAATGGCCTCCTCCTGCACCTATTTTCTATGTTGCTATGTTTCTATGAAACCAAAGATCTTGGGGAAAAAACCCACGCAGGTCACAGGGAGAACGTACAAACTCTGTACGGACAAGCACCCGTAGTCAGGATCGAACCCGAGTCTCTGGCGCTGTAAGGCAGTAGTTCTGCTGCTGGATCACTCATGTCCCGAAAGGTTTTTAAGGAAACAGGTATGCTTTGTCTAAATGCACTACTTACATTCAGTTAAATACAAACGGCGTTTCACAACACAATAATAAGTGCAGTTAACAACTTTAGTAGAATTTGGTTGTGAAGTATGCCACTAAGTATGCCAGTTATTTTCGTTTCCACATCAACGATAAATCATCACAAAAATATCTAGTACAGGTCCATCATTGACTTTGCAGCAACTGTGTTCCGGGCAGCACAGTGGCACAGTGGTAGTTGCTGACTTACAGCCCCACAAACCCAGGTTTGATCCTAACTGCGGGTGCTATCAGCATGGAGTTTACATGTTTTCTCTGTGATCTCATGGGCTTTCCCCTCGTTCCCCCGTTTCCTCCCACATTCCAAAGAATGAGAGTTTGTAGGGTAATTGGCCTCTGCAAATTGTTCCTAGTGTCTGTAGGATAGAACTAGTGTATGGGCGATCGTTGGTCGGCGCGGACTCAGTGTAAAGAAGCTTTAACAAGACATCGTTACTTTACTATCTTTATTCATACTGGAGCATTACATATTGCACTAGCTGTACGTGGTCTGTCACAGGAACTAGAGAGCGATCTGTCGGTGGGGAGGTTGTAGTTATACTTGTGATATGGGGAGTGGTTAGTAGGTATGAGGTCACTATGTTAAAGGCACATGCATATATCATCTACATCCTTCCCCTTCGAAACGACAGGCAAATACAATAGTGACAGGGCAACCACGGCTCATGCGCTAGGACAGTTAAACAAAATCGCCATAGCGGACAGGCGGTTTGACAAGACGTCCCGACCGGGTTCGCATCTCGCCATCCTCCCTTCCGGCAGGAAGAAGAGGCACCGATGGGGGCAGAGGCGCGGCAGCAGGTGGCAGGACCTGTCATGGGAACGCTTTTGGACATCGTGCCTGAAGGCAATGCGTTTCTGAACCGCCGCAGGCGTGAGGACAGAGGGTATGAGGGAGCGCTGGGCCACAGGGAGAGGGAGTCTGGTAGCGCGAGACATGAGCCGCTGAGCAGGGGAACCCATGGCAGAGTCGCGGGAAATGTTGCGGAGGTTGAGGAGGGCCAGATAGAAATCGGAGTTAATGCCACCACATTGTTCCAGCAGGTTCTTCGCACTGCGGACGGCACGCTCGGCCAGACCGTTGCTTTGCGGGTACTCCGGGCTGCTGGTGAAATGGTGGAAGTTCCACCTGGAAGCGAAAGCTTTAAACTCGGAGCTCGTAAACTGGCTGCCATTGTCCGACTGCAGGCTTGCCGGGGGGCCAAAAGTGCCAAAATGAGGGTATAACCTGTCGATGATGGCCGAAGAGGTTAGGGAGTGCAGCCGGTCGACCACAAACCAGCTGGAGTAGGAGTCAACGAGAACCAGGAAGTGTTTGCCTCACCACTCGAAAATGTCGATGGCAAGTCAAGTCAAGTCAAGTCAAGTGAGTTTATTGTCATGTGTCCCTGGTAGGACAATGAAATTCTTGCTTTGCTTGAGCACAACAGAACATAGTAGGCATTTACTACAAGGCATTCTATAAATATATACACAATGGTCAATATACTGATAAAGTGCAAATAACAGTATTGGCTAGTAAAGTTCAGTGTTATGTCCGAGCCAGGTTTAATAGCCTGATGGCTGTGGGGAAGTAGCTGTTCCTGAACCTGGTCGTTGCAGTCTTCAGGCTCCTGTACCTTCTACCTGAAGGTAGTAGGGAGATGAGTGTGTGGCCAGGATGGTGTGGGTCCTTGATGATGCTGCCAGCCTTTTTGAGGCAGCGACTGTGGTAGATCCCCTCGATGGAAGGGAGGTCAGAGCCGATGATGGACTGGGCAGTGTTTACTACTTTTTTGTAGTCTTTTCCTCTCCAGGGCACTCAAGTTGCCGAACCAAGCCACGATGCAACCGGTCAGCATGCTCTCTACTGTGCACCTGTAGAAGTTAGAGAGAGTCCTCCTTGACAAACCGACTCTCCGTAATCTTCTCAGGAAGTAGAGGCGCTGATGTGCTTTCTTAATAATGGCATCATTGTTCTCGGACCAGGAAAGATCTTCAGAGATGTGCACGCCCAGGAATTTGAAGCTCTTGACCCTTTCAACCATCGTCCCGTTGATATAAATGGGACTGTGGGTCCCCATCCTACTCCTTCCAAAGTCCACAATCAGTTCCTTGGTTTTGCTGGTGGTTGAGGGCCAGGTTGTTGTGCTGGCACCATATGGACAGTTGCTCGATCTCTCTTCTATACTCTGACTCATCCCCATCAGTGATACGTCCCACAACAGTGGTGTCATCAGCGAACTTGATGATGGCGTTCGCACTATGTCTGGCTACGCAGTCATGAGTATAGAGTGAGTACAGCAGGGGACTGAGCACGCAGCCTTGAGGTGCTCCCGTGCTAATTGTTATCGAGTCTGACACATTTCCACCAATACGAACAGACTGTGGTCTGAGTGTGAGGAAGTCGAGGATCCAATTGCAGAGGGATGCGCAGAGACCCAGTTCTGCGAGTTTGGTAACCAGCTTGGAGGGGATGATTGTGTTAAATGCCGAGCTGTAATCGATGAATAACAGCCTGACATATGAGTTTTTGTTGTCCAAGTGGTCCAGAGCGGAGTGGAGGGCCAGCGAGATCGCATCCACCGTTGATCTGTTGTGGCGGTAAGCGAACTGCAGTGGGTCCAGGTTTTTGTCGAGGTAGGAGTTGATCTGCGTCATGATCAACCTCTCAAAGCACTTCATCACCACAGGCGTTAGTGCCACAGGTCGATAGTCATTGAGGCACGTCACCTTACTCTTCTTGGGCACTGGTATAATTGATGCCCTTTTGAAGCAGGTGGGGACCTCAGACCTCAGAAGTGAGAGGTTGAAAATGTCCGTAAAAACTCCAGCCAGTTGGTCCGCACAGGTTTTAGAACGCGACCAGGTATACCATCAGGTCCAGGCGCTTTTCGAGGGTTCACCCCTCTGAAGGATTTCCTGACGTCGGCCTCTGTGACTGAGACTGAAATACCATCACAGCGAATGGGGGCTCGGCAAGGCACATCGGTGTTCTCCCTATCAAAGCGTGCGTAAAACGCATTGAGCTCATCAGGGAGTGATGTTTCGCCGACATTCGAGCTGCCTCCTGATTTCGACTTGTAAGAGGTGATTGCATTCAGGCCCTGCCACAGCCTCCGAACATCTGTCTCTTCCTCCAGTTTGGAGCAGAAGTCCCTTTTGGCCTTTTTTATGGCCTTACCAAGGTCATATCTGGACTCCTTGTAGGCCACTGTATCATCAGACATGAATGCCCGGTGTCTGGACTTCAGAAGAGTGCGGATCTCAAAGTTCATCCAAGGTTTCTGATTGGGAAACGCTCGGAAGGTTTTGGTGGGGATGCAGTCCTCCACACACTTCTTAATGAAGTCTGTAACGACTGTGGCGTATTCGTTCAGGTCCGTTGCCGAGTCCTTGAACATTGCCCAGTCTACAGACTCCAAACAGTCCTGGAGTTGTTCCTCTGCCCCCCCCGACCAGCTCTGTACTGTCCTCACCTCTGGGGGTGCACTCTTTAATTGCTGCCTGTAGGCAGGAAGAAGCAGCACCGCGGTATGGTCGGATTTACCGAAGTGAGGGCGAGGGATAGAGCGATAGGCATTCTTGATGGTGGTGTAGCAGTGGTCGAGGGTGTTTGGTCCTCTGGTGCAGCAGGAGACATGTTGGTGGAAGTTAGGGAGTGATTTCTTTAGGTTTGCCTTATTGAAGTCCCCGGCTATGGTGGTAAACGCCTCGGGGTAAGACGTCTGGTGTTTGTTGACCATGGCGTGCAGCTCCCCCAGTGCCAGACGGACGTCTGCCTGGGGTGGGATGTAGACCGCGGTCAGGATGATGGAGGTGAATTCCCTCGGAAGGTAGAAGGGACGACACTTCACCGCCAGATGTTCGAGGTGTGGAGAGCAGGAGTTGGACAGGACTGCCACGTCTGAGCACCACGCAGAGTTGACCATGAGGCAGACGCCCCCTCCTCTCCCTTTCCCAGATGCCAGTGTACGGTCCATACGATGGATGGAGAACCCTTCAGGCTGGACCGCTGAATCTGGGGAGCTGGGGGTGAGCCATGTCTCTGTGAAACAGAACACAGAGCATTCCCTCAGCTCCCTTTGATAAAGCAGTCTTGCCCTTAAGTCCTCCACTTTATTTTCAAGGGACTGTACGTTGGCCAGTAGGATAGTAGGGAGAGGGGGCCGAAGTCCCCTGCGCTTCAGTCTGACCTGAAGTCCTGCCCGTCGGCCACGTTTCCGGACACAATGGAGACTTCCCCTTTGTTTCCAGGTGCTGAGTTTCCTGTACCTGCTGTTTCTGCGGACCTGCGCTGGAACGGGGATTCCTTCACAGACGGCAGCTCCAGCTCCGTAACGAACGGGGGTACCTTCAAAGTCGGCAGCTCCAGCTCCGTTGTTCCTGGGAGATCCGGCCCGTGGGCTCTGCAGGTCATCCCGGGGTTCCCAGGTACAGGACCTGGGATCCTCAATCTGGTCGGGAGTTCTGCAGCCAGCGTGGGAAAGTTTAAAGTCCAGGGCTCCCGCAGCTGCGGGAGATCGCGAAATTGCCAGCGCTTTCAGCTTGTCTGAAACGGCACCGATTACTGCCGTTTCCCTGATGCAGGTGAGTTGATAGAAGTTGTAGGTGAACCTTTTCTGTTCTGGTGCTCCGCAAAAGTCGCCGCAGGCAGGCGCCATCTTGGGTTGCCCTGGACGGTAACCGCCATCCAGGGCAGTTCGGGCGCGGGCTGCTGCAGAAGCGGCTGGCGCTGCTGGTGGGGGGCGAGTCTGTTGCAGGTGGAACACGAGGAGACCCTCTCCCGGATGTATTTGGCCATACCCGGCCAATAGAACTGGCTCCGGGCGAGAGACACGGTGGCATCGGCCCCAGGATGTCCGCGGTGAGCGACCTGAAAATAGTGGTCGTGCAGCGCAGCGGGCACGACCACCTTGTGACCCTTCACCACCACGCCGTCGTGTAGTACGAGCTCATCACGGACCAGGAAGTAGGGCACGGCGCCAGCCGGCAGCGCGGAACGACGGTCGGGCCAGCCCCGCTGGATGACGGCAGAAAGCTGTTGCAGGGCAGGGTCATTGGTAGTGTGTTCAACCAGGGACTTCATCTGCTGTGAAGGGACGATGTTCACTTGGAGCACCATTAGATCAGACATCTCATAGGGGTGGCGAACGGTGGACGTTAGCGGGGCGCGAGACAACGTGTCGGCCACGAACATGTCCTTGCCCTTACGATAAACCACATTGAACGTGAAGCGTTGGAGCTGCAGCATCATGCGCTGCAGGCGTGATGAGGCGGCATGGATCGACTTGCTGAGAATGGTGACAAGCGGCTGGTGGTCAGTTTCAATAGTGAAAGTGTTGCCCAGGATGTAGTCTTTGAATTTGGAGCAGGCAAACAGCACGCCCAGTAGCTCCTTCTCGATCTGCGCGTAGTGCTGTTCAGTGGAGGTCATGGTGCGGGATGCGAAGGAGACAGGCAGCTGTAGGCCGTCATGGACCTGGAGACAGGCGGCACCGAGTCCGAACTGAGAGGCGTCGCAGGTGAGGACAATGGGACGCTGCAGGTCAAAAAACTTGAGTGTGGGGGTGCTGATTAGCTTGGATTTAAGGATGTCGAATGCTTCCTGGTGGTGGGGGAACCAAGCCCAGGACGTGTCCTTTTTTATCAAATCCCTCAGGGGAGCGCTGAGCTCGCTGAGGTCGGGGATGAACTTCCCCAGGTAGTTTACCATGCCCAGGAAGCGTTGTAGGCCTGCCACATTAGTAGGAGGAGGCATCCCGGAAATGGCAGCCGTTTTCTGCGGGTCTGGTTTTAACCCCTCGGCGGTGAATACATGTCCAACATAGGTGACCTCCGGGACGCGAAATCGGCACTTCTTGAGGTTCAGTTTCAAGTTGATTTCCCGGGCCCGGAGGTTGACATCGTGTTCGGCAACGTCCTTACCGTAAACGAGGATGTCGTCAACGATGATGGCGCGTGGTCGATCTGAAAACAGCTGCTCCATTGTCCGTTGGAATACCTCGCTGGCAGAGTTGATTCCGAATGGCATTCGGAGAAACCGAAATCTGCCGAATGGGGTGGCAAAAGTTGTCAAAATGGACGACTGCTCGTCAAGTGGTATTTGCCAGAAGGAGCTTTTGGCATCGAGGACAGAAAAAACCGTTGCCGGACCAACCTGTGCAGCGACTTCTTCTACCGTTCTCATAGGGTAGTGCGGGCGTCTAATGGCCAGGTTGAGGTCTTTGGGGTTGATGCAGATGCGTATCTCGCTCTTGTCCTTTTTCGCGGCAACAACCATGGTAGAGACCCACCTGGGGGGGTCGATGACCACCTTTTATTTATTTATTTATTTTAAATTTTATTAGAAGTAAGTACAATTGTATACAATCATATTTTCATAATACCTTTCATGTACAGCTTCTTATTTTAAAAAAATTTTGAAATAAAGAAGAAAAAGAAAAAAAGTTAGATAATGAAAAATAGAAAAATGTGAGATATATAGTGTGTGAAAAAGAAAAATAAAGAATGAAATAAGAAAGTTGAGACATGGAAAATAGAAAAGAGAGAATAAAAGAAAAGATGAGAAGAAAAGAAAATAGAAGGAGATCATTTATAATCTTGACCATCCGCAGTCACGGATTAGCTTTTACACCTGTTTTGCACCATACGTTTCCAAAAAGACGACAAATGGAGACCAACTCGTTATGAATTGGTCAAATTTATCTATTAGGAGGAATCGCATTTCCTCAAGATGTGCGGTATCCAACATACTTGCAATCCACATTTTGAGCGTTGGTATTGGTGTATTTTTCCAAAATTTCAATAATAATTTTTTTGCTATTATTAAACCATAATTAAAAATTGACTTTTCCCATGTAGCCTTCGTAATTTTTATCAATAATTCCCGTTCCCACTCTTCTCTAATTACCTCGGTCACAGGTAAATCTATATTTAAGATACTATTATATAAATATGCTATTAATTTTTGTGTATCAGCTTTTATATTCATTACTTCTTCTAGTAAATCAGGAGTTATTTTTTGATATCCCTGTATGTATGTCTTCAAAAAATTACAAATCTGAAAATATTTAAAATAATGAGTGTTTTTCAGTTTACATTTTAATTGTAATTGTTGAAATGATAATAAAGCTCCCATTTCATACATATCCCCGATCCTTTTAATTCCTAAACTTTCCCATTGATTATATATTTTATCCATCATAGATGGTTTAAATAAAGGATTATTCGCTATCGGTGTTAACAATGATAGGTTTCTTAATTTTAAGGATAGTTTTATTTGTTTCCATATTCTTATTGTTTCTTGTATAATTGGGTTTTTCTTATATATTGTATTGTTCATTTTTTTAACAATCCTCTTTCTCCATTTTTATCCATTCTGTCTGTTGAGTTGAACTATCCAACCAGTAAATTATATTCTTAATATGTATTGCCCAATAGTAATACAAAAAATTAGGGAGTGAAAGTCCCCCGACATCTTTTGGTTTACATAAGTGTTCTTTTTTAATTCCATGTGATTTGTAATCCCAAACAAAATTAGTAATATTAGCGTTCAGTTTAGAAAAAAAATATTTTGGTACATATACTGGTATAGATTGAAATAAGTATAATAACTGTGGTAAGAAGCTCATTTTAATAGCATTTATTCTGCCTATTAATGATAAAGGGAGTGTTTTCCAAAATTTTATCATTATATTAAGTTTATTTATTAAGGGTATAAAATTAGCATTGAATAAAGCTTTATGTTTTCTAGTAATCTGTATACCCAGATATTTGAATGACCGCCTTTAGGATGCCCATTTTTACCATACTGTGTAGTGTCGACTCCACTTTGGCCTTCATGGCAAAGGAGACACGGTGAGTTCGATTGACCACTGGATCGACCTTACGGTCCACTACAATCTTGTAGCTGCAGGCGTGGGTTCGTATCCCACTTCTGACACCATGTAAAGAAGCTTTAACAAGACATCGTTACTTTACTATCTTTATTCATACTGGAGCATTACATATTGCACTAGCTGTACGTGGTCTGTCACAGGAACTAGTGAGCGATCTGTGGGTGGGGAGGTTGTAGTTATACTTGTGATATGGGGAGTGGTTAGTAGGTATGAGGTCACTATGTTAAAGGCACATGCATATATCATCTACACTCAGTGGGCCGAAGGGCCTGTTTCCACGCTGTAGCTCTAAACTATACTATCTAAACTGTCCACCCGTGTGCATACTTGGAGGATTCGTTATGCACCCGACCTCGTCTATGTGATACACATCCTAAAAAGTCATGGTCATATTTGTGTCCAGCACTGATGCAACTTGATATCATAAGGAAAGGCCTGGTGACAATCCAATATCTCTAAAAATGATGCAGAGTGCTGGAGGAGCTCAGCAGGTCGGGCAACATCTCTGGAGAACATGGATACACAATGTTTTTGTCAGAATCCTTCTTCAGACTCGGGTCTGAAGATCCCAACCCAAAATGTTCACGTCATAGGAGTAGAATTAGGCCATTCGGCCCATTGTATCTACTCCACCATTCGACAATGGCTGATGTCTTTCCCTCTCAATCCCATTCTCTTGCCTTCTCCCCTGACATCCTTACTAATCAAGAAAATGTGAATCTCTGCTTTAAAAATACCTGACCTCCCCAGTTGCCTGTGGCAATGAATTCCACAAATTCACCACCCTCTGGTAAAGAATGTCCTCATCTCCTTTCTAAAAGGTACGTCCTTTTATTGTGAGGCAATGCCACCTGGTCCTAGACTATCCCACTGGGTGCAAACATCCCCTCCATCTCCACTCTATCCAGTCCTTTCATTATTCAGTACCTCTCCACGTTCTCCTGAGTTGCTGTCTGACCCGCAGTTACTCCAGCACTCTGTGTCTTCTTTTGTAAACCAATCTCTGCAGTGCCTTGTTTCTATAACTATTATCTACCTCTTTGGTGACCCTCGGACTATCCTTTATCGGACTTTGCTGGCTTTACCTTGCAGTAAACATTATTCCCTTATCATGTATCCATACACTGTAAATGCATTGATTGTAATCGCGTATTGTCTTCCTGCTGGCTGGTTAGCACGCAACTACAGCTTTTCACTGTACCTCGGTACACGTGACAAAAAACTAAACTGAAGCTGAACTATAAACAAATATACCTTCCATGTTAATACTGGTTAAACTGCAGCTGACTCCCAAGGAATTATTACCAAAAGGATATTAAAATATCTTGACATACAACACATCAATGGAAACATTGCAAGCACATTTGTCAGCACTTTCAGAGAAAAAATATTGATTTTTATACACTCATGTTTTTTATTATGTTTGCTTATTGAACCTAATAGAGAAATAGATACAAAACACAATAACGTCAGCAAATGTTGTTTGAGGTTTAAAAAAGTAATGAACATTTTTTCAGTGCAATAAATATTTGAAGCTCAATAAATGCTATTAGTAGTTCTGGACAATGTACAAACGTTTGGAGCTTATAGACATGATAATAATATCTAACATCAACAGCAGCTTATTTTTCAACAAGGCAAAGACATTGAAATGAATCACTGGGATACTGGCAGGCCAATTCTTTGATTTCATGTGAAATGCTTCCTCCCATTCTGATAAGACAGTCTCATTTGGAATTCTTGGCAGAGGTACGCTTTATAAGTCCAGATGTATACGAGGCATCGATATAGTAAATAATGAGAAACTTTGCACCTCAGCAACTGCATCCATACCCAGGTAAGGAGAAGATTTGGAGTGGACCTTTTAATTAGAAGGTGGTTGAAATTTGGAATGCATTGTTTAGTTTAGTTTAGAGAAACAGCGCAGAAACAGGCCCTTCGGCCCACAGAGTCCGTACCGACCAGCGATCCCCGCACATTAACACTGCCCTTCACACACAAGGGACAATTTGTTTACATTGATACAAAGCCAATTAACCTACAAACCTGTACGTTCTTTGAAGAGTGGGAGGAAACCAAAGATCTTGGAGAAAACCCATGCAGGTCACGGGGAGAACATACAAACTTTGTAGGGACAAGCACCCATAGTGAGGAACTAACCCGGGTCTCTGGCGCTGTAAGGCAATAACGTTGTGCCACTGTGCAACTCATGTCACGAAAGTTTTTTTAGGAAACAGGTACACTTTGTCTAAATGCATCAGTTGGATCACTACTTACAATCAGTTAAATGCAAACGGTGTTTCACAACACAATAATAAGTGCAGTTAACAACTTTTAGCAGAATTTAATTGACCAAAGTCCTTTGGAACATCCTCTGGTTATGAAATGTGTCACGAAACAAAGTTATGTTCGTTTCCACATCAACGATAAATCATCACAAAAATATCTAGTACAGGTCCATCATTGACCTTCAGGTCGAGACCCTTCTTCAGACCCGAAACATCACCCATTCCTTCTCTCCAGAGATGCTGCCCGACCCGCTGAGTTACTCCAGCATTTTGTGTCTACCTTCGATCTAAACCAGCATCTGCAGTTCCTTCCAACAGATGTGTAGGTTAATTGGCATGATATAAGTGTAAATAGTCCCTAATGTAGGATAGTACTAGAGATCGTGGATCGCGCGCGGGTGGGTGCGGACTCGGTGGGCCAAAGTGCCTGTTTCCGCGCTGTAGGTCTAAACTAAATTATGATAATTTTCTGTGATTTGCTCGATTCCTCTCGACAGCTTCTTCGGCTTTCTTCTCTCTCCACTGACAGATGTCTGCAAAGTCGCACGATCGGCATTTCCAGGCCTCCTCGATATCAACCCCCTGGGCCTCCCGCTGGCCCTTCCAGAAGGAGCAGTAATGTTTCAGCTCCTTTACAACCCGCTTCTCCTCAAAGCGCACTACTTCCGTCCCGATCACAGAGGCATCGGCTTGGTAGCAGTACTCGATCTTCAGAACGTCAATGGTGGGGATCTCAATGTACATCAGGTTCAAAAATATCAAATCCAAGAGTTCACCAAATGTGTTTACAAACAGGCCCATCTTCTTAGCGTGCACCATGACCTCCAAACCAAAGCTCCGCTCTGTTTGCAACTGAAGATGTTGAACGATTGTGTCTTTCTTCAGCTGGCCTTTGACCAAAGCCTCAAACAGAAGCTTGTACACATTGACCTGGTAATCAAAGGAATTTTGTTTTATTAGAGGAACTATCGTTAAAGCCAGACTGAATTAAAGCCTCTTGAGGGCGCACAGTAGCGCAGCTGGTAGAGCTGCTGCCTCACAGTATCAAGGACCCGGACTCAATCCTGACCTCATGTGTTGTCAGTGTGGAGTTTGCACATTCTCCCTGTGACCGCATGGGTGCTCCGGTTTCCTCCTCCATCCCAAAGATTTGCTGGATTGTCGGTTAATTGGCCATGAATGACCAAATCAACACCCCCCCCACCACCACCCAGGTACTCTCCCCAGCATCTGCAGGAGATGCAACACCTGTCCCTATACTTCCTCCCTCAGATCTATCCAGGGATGCAGCATTCCTTCCAAATGTAACAAGGGATCCTGTGCGCCTCCTCTAACCTCACCTGATGCATTTGGTGCTTCCGACGTGGCCGCCTTTACATTGGTGAGGCCAAGCGTTGACCAGGTGACGTATTCCACAAAGGCCTGCAGAATCTCCAGTTCTGTTAATCATTTTAGCTCCCATTCCCATTCCCGTAACGATCTTTCTGTCCTGGGCTTCCTCCATTGCCAGATTGAGGCCACACACAAACAGCACCTTATATTCTGCTTTGGTAGATTACTACCCAATGGTATGAACATTGAATTCTCCAATCTTAGTTAGCAACCCACCCAAACCACCCACCCCCAACAAACCTCTCTTTCCCCCCCTTCTCTCCGCTGTGCCCCACAGATGCTTTCCCCGTCCCACCTGTATCCCTTCCTCTGGCTTCAGAATTTACTCCTCTTATCAGCCTTTTGTCTTCATTTCATCTCTGGCCTTTGTCCACCGATATGCCAATAAAAATGCTCCTCACCTGTATTCACCGATCACTTACCAGACCTTATCCAGCCTCCACCTATTTTCTCAGCTTTCTCCCCACCCCACCCCCACAACTGCCGAAGAAGGATCCTGACCCGAAACATCGCCTACCCATGTTCTCCAGAGATGCTGCCTGATCCGCTGAGTTGCTCCAGCACTGTGTCTTTCTTTGTAAACCAGCATTTGCGGTTCCTTATGCCCAGTGTCCTGTATATATTACGGCACTGCAGTTGTGCATTTAAGACCTGATGGGTGACTTGAACCAAAAACATTCTGACCCAGGGGAGAGGGGACTGATAAAGAAGCCACACAGCATGCACTTGGAATTTACTGTGACTCACAAAAGCTCCATGTTAGCGCTCATGAACTTGACTCTACCATAAGATGGCACAAAATCTAACCCACAACGTGCACTTGGGTATGCCGACCCAAAGCAGTCTAGGGAGGACCATTTGTTTTGTTCTAAACATTAGTTTAGAGATACAGCAGGGAAACAGGCCTTTGGCCCACCGAGTCTGCGCTGACCATCGATCAGCTGCTCACACTTCTTCATGTCATCTCACTTTCCCATTCACTTCCTACACACAGGATCATGGTTTAGCTGGGATCATGAAAGAATTGAAAGGTACAGCATGGAAACATTCCTTCGGCCCCCGAGTCCACGCCAACCATCAATCGCCCGCTCACACTTGTTCTAAGTTAACCTACTGGGCCTATATTCGCTGGAGTTTAGAAGAATGAGGGGGGACCTCATTGAAACTTACAGAATAATGAAAGGCATAGATAGAGTGGATGTGGAAAGGATGATTCCAATGGTGGGAGAGTCTAGGACCAGAGGTCATAGCCTCAGCATTAAAGGACGCTCTTTTAGAAAGGAGGTGAGGAGGAACTTCTTTAGTCAGAAGATAGTTAATCTGTGGAACTCATTGCCAGAGAGCTGTGGAGGGCAAGTCAGTGGATATTTTTAAGGCAGAGATAGACAAATTCTTGATTAGAACGGGTGTTAAGGGCTATGGGGAGAAGGCAGAAGAATGGGATTTGGAGGCAGAGATCAGCCATGATTGAATGGTGGAATAGACTCGATGGGCCGAATGGCCTAATAGTACTCTGTAAGCTTGTGAGCTATACGTCAGTGTAAAATGAATGTGTTTCGAATGATTCTCGCCCGACTCACTTACTTGTAAGTGGTGGCTCTTCCTTTGGGCAGCGCTGGGGAATGTCGGCTGGGCACGGGTTTTCAGCTCACGCAGTTCCAGCTCACCACTGGAACTGTAGCACAGCTCGTCAATCACACCCACCAGGAAAACCCCCTCCACTTCTCCAAACACGGGCAGCTCTCGTACACGCTCTCCTGAAGAACAAACAACCAAATCATGACATTGGCTTATCTGGTTATCTGCTAAAGATTTCTGTGCAGTGTGTCTCACAGTCTAAATCCAACTGGTTTTCAACTAGAATTTGTCAATTCTCAGCTGGGATTATAAAATCAGCCCACCAAATCCATGCCGACCATCAATTACCGGTTCACACTAGTTTTAGACTTCATAAGTTCATTAGTTTATAGGAGCAGAGTTAGGCAATTCGGTCCATCAAGTCTTCAAGTCTACTTCGTCATTCAATCATGGCTGATCTATCTTTCCCCATTAACCCCATTCTCCTGCCTTCACCCCATAACCCCTGACATCTGTACTAATCAAGAACCTGGCAATCTCCGTCTTAAAAATATTCATTGATGGCCTCCACAGCCTTCCGTGGTAATGAATTCCACAAATTCACCATCCTCTGACTAAAGAAATTCCTCCTCATCTCCGTTCTCAAGATTAACTTTAGAGATACAGTGTGGAAACAGGCCCTTCGGCCCGCCGAATCTATGCCGACCATCGGTTACCGGTTCACACTAGTTTTCAACTTTAGAGATACAGCGAGGAAACAGGCCATTTGGCCCATCGAGTCCGCGCCAACCAGCGATCACACCTGCAAACTAGCACTATCCTACAGGGGTGGGAGATTGCAACCTTCACGTGGTCCACCCTGTTTTGACGAAAGCAATCAACCCGACGTGCACAAACAAGATCAAATAGAACAAGTTGACCTACAACTTTAGGCTGTACATGCCATTCGCAAGAAGAAGACTATCCTACATACTTGGTACAAGTTATAATTTTTACTGAAGCCAATTAACCTACAAATCTGTGCGTCTTTGGGATGTGGGAGAAAACCGGAGCACCCGAGGAAAAGCCAAGCGGTCAGAGGGAGAACGTACAAACTCCACACAGACAGCAGCCAAGGTCAGAATCGAACACGGGTATCTGGTGCCATGAGTCAGCAGCTCTATCAGCAGCACCACTGTGCCGCCCAGAAATGGAGTAAGCAGGCCATCCGCACCCTACAGAGGCCAGCAGAGCAATGTTTTAAAACAGAAAGAACGCTATGTTGTGTTGTGCCACTTTTGCACCCACTCCCTACATATTAGGGGCAATTTACAGAAGCCTATTAATCTACCTCAAAAAGGCAACCAAAATCATCAAAGACCCACACCATCCTGGCCGCACTCTCATTTCACCATTGCCATCAGGAAGAAGGTACAGGAGCCTGAAAACTGTCACGTCCAGGTTCAGGAACAGCTTCTTCCCTACAGCCTTCAGGCTATTAAACACAACAACGAATAAGCTCTGAGCTCTGAACTGCAAACGGCTATATTATTATTGCACTATATTTGTTATTTAGTGAACTCTTTCTTTTTTTCTCTTCCCCCGTTATGTACTATGTTTACATATTCACATATTCTGTTGTGCTGCAACAAGTAAGAATTTCATTGCCCCATCCGGGACATATGACAATAAAACACTCTTGACTCTTGACAAACTACACAACTTTGGGATGAGGGAAGAAACCAGAGAATCCGGAGGAAACCCACATGGTCACACGAAGAATGTGAAAACTTCAAACAGACAGCACCCGAGGTCAGGATCAAACCGAAATTTTGCCAAATACAACTTCCCTACTTTTATGTGTCGGCTTTGCAACAATCTGTTGATATCTTTGACCTACCTGCCTGCAAGAACTGTATCATCGAGAGAAAATTAAGAAGTTTAACAGCCCAACTATCTTCTCGGCTCTCTATGTTTATTGGGACGATGTCCTGAATCTCCAACTCTAGAGCAAATCAGAGAGAAATTAAACATTTTTAACACAATCCGTTAAATAAAACACTAATATATAGCATAATGTAAAACACATACAAATCAAGATGGACAGAAAGTTTCATTTATAGATACAGAATGGAAACAGGACTTTTGGCCCACCAAGTCCATGCCGACCATCGATCACCTGTTCACACTCGTTCATACTCAAGAGGGAAGGTAGACAAAATTGCTGGAGAAACTCAGCGGGTGAGGCAGCATCTATGGAGCGAAAGTCTGAAGAAGGGGTCTGAAGAAGGGTTTCGGCCCGAAACATTGCCTATTTCCTTTGCTCCATAGATGCTGCCTCACCCGCTGAATTTCTCCAGCAATTTTGTCTACCTTCGATTTTCCAGCATCTGCAGTTCCTTCTTGAACATACTCAAGAGAGATATGGGTTATGTGCAGGTAGATAAGTGATGGTCTTCGCATCATGTTTGGCACAGACTTCAGTGGATGGTAACATTTTAGAGTCCATTGTAAAGGATGAGGTTTCCGAGTAATTAGAAGCACAGGATAAATTCGGACGGTCAGCATGGTTTTACGAAGGGGTTTGATCTTGCCTGCCAAATCTGCTAGAATTCTTTGAGGAAGTAAATAGCAGGATTGACAAAGGAGTCAGTGGATATTGTTTACCTAGATTTTCAAAAGGCCTTTGATAAGGTGAGGCTACTAAAAAAAAAATGAGAGGCCATGGTATTGGAGGGAAAATACTAGTATGGATAGCAGGTTGGCTGAATGGCAGAAGACAAAGTGTGGCAATAATGGGGGTTTTCTGGTTGGCTGCCCGTGACTAGTGGAGTTTGTTGTGTATCAATGAATTGAAGAGGGAATTGAAGGCTTTTGGTGCCAAGTTTGTGGATAATACAATGAAAGGTGAAGGTGGACAAAAGTGCTGGAGAAACTCAGTGGGTGCAGCAGCATCTATGGAGCGAAGGAAAGGTGAAGGGGCAGGTAGTGTAAAGAAAGCAGGAACTCTGCAGAAGGACTTGCGCAGGTAGGGAGAGTGGGCAGAGTAGTGGCAGATGGAATATAGTGAAGTAGGAATAAAGGCAGGGACTATTTTCTAAATGAGAGTATTCAGAAATCAGAGGTGCAAAGGGTGTTGGGAGTGCTGATGCAGGACTCCCATAAGGTTAATTTGCAAGTTGTAAAGGAAAGTAAATGCAATGATAGCATTTATTTTGTGAGGACTAGAGTATAAAAAACAGGGATGTAATGCTGAGGTTTTATAAGGCACTGGTCAGACCACATTTGGAATATTGTGAGCAGTGTATGGCCTCATATCTGAGGTAAGATGTGCTGACATTGGAGAGGGTCTAGAGGAGGTTTACGAGAATGATCCCGGGGGATGGTTAGGTTAATGTTAGCTTGACGGCACTGGGCCTGTACTCGGTGGAGTTTAGAAGGATGAGGGGACACCTCATTGAAACTTAACGCATACTGAAAGGTCTGGATAGAGCGGATGTAGAGGGGATGGTTCCGCTAGTGGGAGAGTGTAGGACCTGAGGTCAGAATAAAAGGACATACCTTTAGAAAGAAGATGAGGAGTTTCTTTAGTCAGAATGTGGTGAATGTGGTGAAATTCATTGCCACATGCTGCGGAGGCCAAGCCATCGGGTATTTTTAAAGCGCAGGTTGAAGGATTCTTGAGTAATAATGGCGTCAAAGGTTATGGGGAGAAGGCAGGAAATGAGATTCAGGAAGATCGATTAGCCATGATTGAATGGCAGAGTAGACTTGATGGGCCGAATGGCCTAATTCTGCTCCTTTGACGTGAATATGCTCTCTTATTTTTTCCTGCCAAAATAGACAATTTCACATTTTCCCACAATTTACTCCATTTGCCAAATCTTTGTTCACTTATCTAACATTTCTTTAGTGTCATATAATGGTATCTTCCCAACTTACTTTCCCTCCTATCATTGCATCTTCAGCAAATTCAGCAATTCATACATAGGACATGGGTGAGTGGTAAAAGAGTTTATAGGAACCCGAGAGGTATCTGTTTCAGCGATGGGTGTATGGAACGAGCAGCCAGTCGTAGTTGAGGTAGGTAGTATTGCAACATATAAAAGACATTTGGACAGCTATATGGGTAGGAAAGGTTTAAAGAGATATATTGGCCAAACACAGGCAGGTAGGTGGGACTACTGTGGATGGGGCATCTTGGTTGATGTGGACAAGTTGGGCTGAAGGGCCACTTGGTCTCGACCCTAAACGTCGCCTATTCTCTCCATAGATGCTGCCTCACCCGCTGAGTTTCTCCAGCATTTTTGTCTACCTTCACAACTCCAGTTTACATGAGGAACTCAATCGTCCCCATGTGAAAGGGATCTATCCATTGCGGTCCAAGGATCCTTTTTTTCATTTAAAAAATCTGATTGGGAGCGTATACGAGCCTCAGGGCTGCGTGTTGCCTGATTCGTGATCAAGTCATAAGCCATACAGTGTGGCAACAGGCCCTTCGGTCCAACTTGCCCACACCGATCAACATGTCCCACCTACACTATTCCCACCTGCCTGTGTATGGCCCATATCGCTCTAAATCTGCCCTATCCGTGTACCTGTCTAAATGTTTCTTAAACATTGTGATAGTACCTGCCTTAACTACCTGCTCCAGCAGCTCGTTCCATACAACTACCACCCTTTGTGTGGAAAGGTTAACGCTCAGGTTCCTTTCCCCCCTCACCTTAAACCTATGTCCTTTGGTTCTCGATTCCCTTACTCTGGGCAAGAGACTCTGTGGTCTACCCGATCTATTCCTCTCATGATTTTGTTCACCTCTATTAGATCACCTCTCATCCTCATGCACTCCAAGGAATAGAGTCCTAACGTGCCCAACCTCTCCCTATAGCTCAGGTCCTCGAGTCCATATTGGAGCAGGCTGGTGCTGGTAATTCCAAATTGTGCGTTACCCTAGTCTATTCTCCTCATGATTTTAAACATCTCTACAAGATCACCCCTCATCCTCCTGCGCTCTGTGGAATAGAATCCGAGACTGCTCAACCTCTCCCTGTAGCTCAGGCCCTTGAGTCCTGGCAACATCCTCGTAAATCTTCTCCGCACCCTTTCCAGCTTGACAAACATCGTTCCTATAACACTGTGAGCAGGCCTGGCTAGAGGATAGACAGAGCGCAGCCAAGCAGCCCCTGAACAGTAGCTGAGCTTGGTTTGCTGTGAGCTTTTACTAGTGTGCCAATGACTGTGCTCTCACGTCTCCCCCTTCCCATTCTCTGGATAAAAGTACATGTGGAGCGGGGACAACAACCCGTATTATTATTATTATTAATGATTATTATGTGACCCCTGGTGGTTCGGCAAAGCAGATAAAGCGGCAAGGCTCTGGAACCAAGTGTGCCGGAAAACTGGTGGTGTACCTGTACTTTATTGCAGAATAGTGGAACCCATTTCATCGAGCCTGATAAGAGTACCTCTTGCCAGATGGATGCTGCTGCCAGCCTTCACGACTGGTGCATCATCACGTAGCTGCTGAATGTGCGGCAGCTCCAGCCCGTAAACCACCTGCTGCTCGCACCAAGCCTGGCGACTCAGGTCAGTGACGCTCAAGTGCTTCCGATCAAAGCGCTCCAGCGGAGTCCCATTGTCCTGCCTTCTCCTTTTGTTGCTGTCGCTCTCACTCTGTGGATCACCTCCACTCCCCGACATCGACAGCTGGCTGGGAGATTGCTGACTGTGGGCAAAAGTACAATATTTTAAAGCAAGATTAAATTTTCTGCATAGTGCAGCAGACCTGCACTGCAGTAGAGTTGATGCCTTACAGAGCCAAAGACCCCGATTAAATCCTTGACTATGGCTGTTGTCTGTACGGAGTTTAGTTTAGAGCGCAGAAACAAGCCCTTCGGCCCATCGAGTCTGCGCCGACCAGCAATCCCCTTAAACTAGCACTATCCTACACAATAGGGACAATTTACAATTTTTATCAAAGCCAGTTAACCTACAATCCTGTATTTCTTAGGAGTGTGGGGGGAACCGGAGCACCCGGAGAAAACCCACGTAGTCACAGGGAGAACGTCCAAACTCAGGATAAACCCCGGGGTCTCTGGAAGGCAGCAGCTCTACCGATGTACAACCGTGCAGTTTGTACCTTCTCCCTGTGACTGTGTGGCTTTTCTCCAGGTGCTCCGGTTTCCTCCCACATTCCAATGACATGCAGGTTTGTTGGCTTCTTTAAATTGTCCCTGGTAAGCAGGATAGAACAGGTGTAGTGTACAGGATTGTGTACCGCTGAAAGCTGGTCAGCGTGCTCGTTGGGCCAAAGGCCCTGTTTTCCACGCTGTATCTTTGAACTAAACTAAAATTTACTTCTCAATGCAGTGTCTGAACAAAGTTAAGAACTGTCAACACTCCCGAAGATCATTTTCGATTCGATAAATAGGCTGTTAAAATGCCCCCATCCAGTGGTATCAGTCAGTGATTCCCTTCCTCCCCGCAGGGTTCAATCTTCACCAAAGCAATCAATACAGAATCATTGATCACTCTTTTCTTGCTGTAAAATTCCTTCGCATTGATTAATGGCATATAACCGAGTACTTGCACTCACTGACTTCTGAGACACATCACTGACAAACTAATTTTGTGTGCAGATGAGTGGTTCAATTCCAAAGTAATCCTTTTTAAAGTATATAATGTTTCAGGTTCCATATTTTTGCCCTAATCTTTGCCCTCTTGTGAAATATACAAAATATTTAATTTATATTTTTTAAAATAATATATTTTAATAATACCTAATAGCAAACTGAGGGGCAACTTTTACATACAGAGGGTGGTGGATGTGGAACAAGCTGCCAAAGGGGGTAGTTGAGGCAGATACTATAACAACATTTAAAATACATTTGGACAAGTACCTGGATAGGAAAGGTTTAGGGGAATACGGGCCAAATGCAAACTGGGGGGGACTAGTGCAGGTGGGGCATCTTGGCCGCCATGGGCAGGTGGGGCCGAAGGACCAGTTTCCGTGCTGTGTGACTATATAACAGTACAGCACAGGAGCAGGTGGGACTGGCAGAGATGGGGCATTTTAGTTGACATGGATGAGTTTGGCTGAAGGGCCCGTCTCTGTGCTACATGACTCTAGGACTCTACGACACAACTGCAGTCTAGGCATTATAACAGAATGTTTGGAGAGTGTATGACAGTCAGTTATTTCAGTGACGTCGCTGTTGCCCTGCCAGGCAACATCTCACAGGAAAAGAGGAAATTCACAGCAGGACACCCATTAATTCTTTGTAGGTAGGCTCTCCCTATGTCACTGGCGGGCACTGCTCTTCACCCATGGACTACAATACTTAAGCTATTACTTTAATTAAATTACCATCACGGGTACTGACCTCCCCACCATCGAAGGGATCAACAAGAGTCGCTACCTCAAAAATGCAGCCAGCATCATCTGAGACCCACATCACCCTGGCCACTTTCTCATTACACACACACACATATGTGTATGTGTGTATATGCATGTCTGTACATATAGATATACACATATATGCATACATATATACATATATGTATACGCATACACATATATATGTATGTATGTGCAAATACATTTCGGGTTAAAACCCTTCTTCAGGTTCACCCATTCCTTCTCTTCAGAGATGCTGTCTGTCCCGCTGAGTTACCCCAATTTTTTTTGTCCATCTTGAGTTTAAACCAGCATCTGCAGTTCCTTCATACACATTTCCTATATATATGTGTGTGTATCTATGTATATATGTATGCATATATGTGTATATCTATATGTACAGACATACATAGACACACATACACATATGTGTGTGTATATATATATGTGTGTGTGTGTGTGTATGTGTATATATATAAACATATTTGTTGTGCTGCGGAAAGTAGGAATTTAATTCTTCCGTTTTGACAATATGACAATAAAACATTCTTGCCGCTTGAAATTCAATACTTGAATTAACCTGCAGGAAGCTGTGTCTGTCGCGTGGTCAGACTCACTTGGTCTGTACACGGTGTGGGCACCGTCTCCTTCACATCGCTCAGGCTTTCCTGGAATTCAGCAATTTGACAAAAGATATATTAGATATACTTCAGAAAATATTTATTTAACCTTAGTTTTAGAGATACAGCATGGAAACAGGCCCTTTGGTCCACGCTGACCATCGATCACCCGGTCATACCAGTTCTATGTTATCCCACTTTCTCATTCATTCCCAGCACACTACGGGTCATTTACACAGGGCCAATTAACTTACAAACCCGCAAGTCTTTGGGATGTGGCAAGAAACCGGAGCACCTGGAGAAAACCCACGTGGTCATATGGAGAACGTGCAACCTCTGCACAGACAACACCTGAAGTTAGGATCAAACCTTGATCTCTGGCACTGTGAGGCAGCAGCTCTACAAGCCGCACCTTATATATTCAAATTAAATGTTGGTTATCCTAAGACTGAAAACTTAATTTCCAAGAGTTCAATAATCTTGTTTGAAGGTTACATAGATACATAGAAAATAGGTGCAGGAGTAGGCCATTCGGCCCTTCGAGCCTGCACCGCCATTCAATATGATCATGGCTGATCATCCAACTCAGTATCCCGTACCTGCCTTCTCTCCATACCCCCTGATCCCTTTAGCCACAAGGGCCACATTTAGAGGCATATGGACCGAACGTGGGCAGGTGGAACCAGCTTGGATAGGGCATGTTGGTCAGCATGGGCAAGTTGGGCTGAAGGGCCTGTTCCCATGCTGTATGGCTGGCTTGCTGAACATCAATTCCAGCCTCTGCCTTATTCATTTGCAGTTGCCAAGTACAGCCAACTTAACTCAAGTGTGTAACAGCCTTTTGCAGACATCATAAAATAGGGCCAAATGTAATGAAGTCTGAAGAAGGGTCCAACCCAAAACATCACATATCCACGTTCTCCTGAAATGCTGCCTGACCGGCTGAATTGCTCCAGCATTTTGTGGTTTTTTTGGTAAACCTGCATCTGCAGATCCTTGTGTCTCCAAATGTGCTATATCTATTTTGCTGGTAAAAAGCCGGGTGGCAGAGGATTGTGTAGTGAAGTCAGAGAGGCGCAGGCAAAGAATGAGTGTCGAGAGGTACTAAGCCTTGCAAATGAGATTAGTGTAGATGTACAAAAAGGTCAGCAGAGAATCATGCAGCATAGAAACAGGCCTTACAGTCCAACTTGCCCACGCTGATCAAGATGCCCCATCTACACTTGGCCCACCTGTCCACATTTAGTCCATATTCCTCTAAAACATTTATATCCGTGTACCTGTGCAAATGTCTTTTAAATATTTCTAGTACCTGCCTCAACTACCTCTCTGGCAGCTCGTTCCAATACCCACCACCCTCTGTGTGAAAATGTTCTCTCAGGTTCCTGTTGAATCTTTCTACTCTCACAAACCAATGTTTTCTTGGTCTTGATTCTTCAACTGTGCATCTACCCTATCTATTCCACCCATTATTTTACACACCCCTCAGCCTCATACACACCAAGGAATAAAGCCCAAACCTGTCCAATCTCTCCCTATAGCTCAGGCCATGTTCTGGCAACATACTGGTAAATCTTCTCTGCACTCTTTCCAGCTTAACGACATCTTTCCGATAGCAGGGTGACCAAAACTGAACACGATACGAGACATGGTGAGGCAAAGTCTGTCTCAATTCTGTTTAACATTGTGAAACCCTTATTTTAAACCTTGAATGCGTTCAATGTCCCTTAAAACCTTTAAACCTTGAATATTTAGGTTTATTATTGTCATGTGCACCGAGGTACAGTGAAAAGCTTTGTTTTGCATGCTATCCAATCAGATACATAAATACGATCAAGTACAATGTTTTCAACTGTCCCTTATTGCAAGCCTTGATATTCAGTGCCCTTATTACAAGCCATTAGTAAGCTTAGGAACTTTTCCTTAGACAGCTTAGGAAGTTCGGCATGCCCCAACAACTCTCACCAACTTCTACAGATGTGCTGAGGAAGCATTCTATCGGGATGCAACACAGCATTGTTTGGGACACAGCTTCATCCAAGACCGCAAGAAATTGCACCAAATTGTGGACGCAGCCCAAACCATCACACAAACCAGCCTCTTTCCACGCTGCATCAGCCAAGTCACCAGCATAATAGAAACATAGAAAATAGGAGCAGGAGTAGACCATTCAGCCCTTCGAGCCTGCACCGCCATTCAATATGATCATGGCTGATCATCCAACTCAGTATCCTGTACCTGCCTTCTCTCCATACCCCCTGATCCCTTTAGCCACAAGGGCCACATCTAACTCCCTCTTAAATATAGCCAATGAACTGGCCTCAACTACTTTCTGTGGCAGAGAATTCCACAGATTCACCACTCTCTGTGTGAAAAATGATTTTTTCATCTCGGTCCTGGACCAATCAAGGACCAGTCGCACCCTGGCCACTCCCTCTTCTCCCCTCAGGCAAGAGGTACAGAAGTGTGAAAACGCAACACCCCCAGATTCAGGGACTGTTTCCTCCCAGCTGTTATCAGGCAACTGAACCATCCTAACACAACCAGAGGGCAGACCTGACCTCCCATCCACCTCATTGGAGACGCTCGGACGATCTTTCATCGGACTTTGCTAGACTTTATCTCACACTAAGTGTTATTCCCTTTATCCTGTGATATAAAATGCTGGAGTAACTTCACATCCGCAGTTCCTTCCCACAGATTTTGTCTGTACACTGTGGATTGCGTGATTATAATCATGTATTGTCTCTGAGACTAACTGGAGAGCAGGCAACAAGGGTCTCGGCCTGAAACGTCACCCATTCCTTCTCTCCAGAGACGCTGCCTGTCCCGCAGAGTTACTCCAGCATTTTGTGCCTATCCCGCCATTCAATCATGGCTGATCTCCCTCTCCCTCTCTCTCTCTCTCTCTCAAGCCCAAACCCTGCATACACTTTCATTGTACCCCGGTACGTGACACTAAGGTAAACTGGACTATATTCAGTGCCCATGACTACAAGCTGTGGGGCTGAGGTCTGGAGCAGCCGCGGTGGTTTAGCGGGGAATCATCACCGGGTGAAGCGACGCCGCCACCGACCTCCCGCCGCCGCATCGCCGCACCCACTTCCGGCTGGCCCTCCCACCCACTTCCGGCTGGCCCTCCCATCCACTTCCGGCTGGCCCCGTAATACAGTTCCGCCCCCAAGAACAAAGCGTCACAAAATCAGGGCATAGCTTCTTGTTTTATTTTTATTAGCATCGGACTTGCTGTATTGCCACCTCTCCTCCTTCATTCCCTCCCTCCCTCCCTCCCCTTCTCCGCCCAAAGGGCTGCGGGGGAATGAAATCTTCCGCCGGACGGATGAGGAGCGGCACACGGCGACGCGCTCTGGCGGAGTGATACCTGACCTGTGAGCCCCCAGCCGGGGAAATACAACAAAATAACAAGATAACAAACACACCAATGGCCTGGTTGTGTCGGATATCGAAGGATACGCGTTCGGATTCGCGCTTGAGGTTTGAACGGGTGTTTTAACGCCATTTATCACTCGTTGTTGTGACGCACTAGATTCCCTGCGCGGAGACGCCGCGGCTGGGAGGAGGGGCTGTGATGGGGCGGTCGCCATAGCAACGCGTCAGGGGCAGCGGGTGGAGATGTACTTGTTGCTCTGGGCTGCAGGGAGAGAGGAATAAAGACTGCAGAAGGAAGGGGAAAAAGGGAAAATATAACCCAACTGAGAATGAAATAGCAACCAGCACGTGTTTGGCTGCTTAGTCTGCCGTCTGGGGGCCAGTTGCTCTGCATTTTGGAGCAGACCAACCAGATTTATATTGCATTTTAAATAACTCACCAAGAACACAACACCCCAGGATCATCAAACTTTGATTCAAAGACGTTTTAAATCAAAGGTCAGCAGTCAAAATTGTTTCCAGACTCCCACAGCCAGCCATAGTGCATGGAAGCACTTTCCACTTTACCCTCAACTCCAGCAGACGTTTGTAAAAGTTCAACAACAACAAAAATATATATGTATATATAAATGAACTGATGCTTCAGACTCGGTGAAAGGTTGCGGATTGAAGATGGAAGGCAGTGTGCTGGCCAGCAGATACAAAGTAAAGTCGTCCATCAACCTGATGGGAGATTCGGCAGAAAAGAAGAAAGTCAAGAAAAAGGGAGCGAAAGAAAAGAAGGATTCCTGTAAAATAAGAAGAAATTCTTCAAGTACGCCATCAACCTCAGATGAGATTGTAATGGGTAGGGTAAATAATATTTGATTAGGGATATCAACCCACCCAAACACCCCTTTCCAATTCATTCCAACCCTGCTGCTGAAACTATAATCCAAGCTTGTTATGACCATGGACTTAGCTATGCTAATATTCTTCTGAGTGTTCTCTTTATTTTACTTTCTCTAAGTTCATGATTCAATGGTTCTTTATTATCATGTGTACTGAAGTACCCCGAAAGTTCCTTTTGCATGCAGTTTAGTAAATTATTACCATACATACTACGGTGGCGCAGCGGTAGAGTTGCTGTCTTACAGCGCCAGAGACCCGGGTTCGATCCTGACTACGGATGCTGTCTGCATGGAGTTTGTACGTTCTCCCCGTGACCTGCCTGGGTTTTCTCTGGGAACTCCAGATTCCTCCCACACTCCAAAGACGTACAGGTCAATTGGCATGGTAAAATTGTAAATTGTCCCTAGAGCGTGGGATAGTGTTAGTGTAAGGAGATGGCTGGGCGGCGCAGACTCGGTGGGCCGAAGGGCCTGTTTCCGCGCTGAATCTCTAAACTAAAAAAATAAGCACAATCCCATATTCAGTACAAAGTGTATAGAAATAGCCCATTGAGTGCTATACAAGAGTGGCCAGGTTTGGTGCCATTTTCAAAGTCCAAGCTGTTGCTGGCCATAAAAGCCCATTGCAGCCATCGCCTCCATCCGGTCATCCCTCAACTCACCCAGCCACCATTCAGCCTTTGTGCTCTTGGGGCTCCTCGTGCAGCTGCCCCTGAGGCTGCTGTTTGTTTACGCATCCACCGTCGCCAACTCCACTTTCTTCTCCGGTCCTCGGAGGTGAGCAGGGGCCGGGCCCGACGGCTTCCCTCCTCAGGGAGGGTTTCCCGGTTCCGCAGCAGTCGAGCCAGGCCTGCTACCAGGGTATGGCAGTGGCCCCACATGTCCTTCTAAATGCTGCTGGCCACATACTGACTTGCATCAAATCCCATTCCCCTAGTGCTGGCTGACTCACATTTGCTCCTCAATAAACAATGCTTTGATTCTAAATTTGAAACCTTTGCTTGCAAATTGCTCTCTAATCTCACTCTGTAGTTGCCAGCAGCCATTTAATCTCCTGATGCTTGCTAGGCTTTAGTTCTCACCTCTTAGACATTGCTAAATTTAATGACTCATTCACAACTATGCCTTTTACTGCCAAGGCTTTTGTGTTTCTGGCCTAAACATGTCCACCTAAAAGCTGTCATCTTGTCATTTGCCCACTATAGCTCGAGATCAGTTTTGGTTTGCTCTCGCTCCTCTAGTCATAGAGTCATACGGCTGGTAACAGGCCATTCTGCCCAACTCAACCATGCCGACCCAGATCCCCCATCCATTCTGGTTTCATTTGCCCACGTTTGGCCCATATCCCTCTAAACCATGTGTAGGAAGGAACTGCAGATGCTGGTTTACACCGAAGATAGACACAAAATGCAGGAGTAACTCAGCAGGTCAGGCAGCATCTCTGGAGAAAAGGAATAGGTGACGTTTCAGGTTGAGATGAAGAAGTCTCGACCCGAAATGTCGCCTATTCTTTTTCTCCAGAGATGCTGCCTGACCTGCTGAGTCACTCCAGCATTTTGTGTCTATCTTCCCTCTGAACAATTCCTATCCATGTACATGTCCAAGTGTCTTTCAATAGCTGTTTATAGTACCTGCCTCAACCTCCTCTGACAGCTCGTTCCATATGCCCACCACCATCTGTGTGAAGAACCCCTCGGGTTTGTATTACATCTTGCATCTCCCACCTAATGCATACATCCTCTTGCTTTTGATCACTCCTGCGGTGACTTGAAACCTGAGGCAGTGTTCCTCGACCTTTTAGATGCCAAACATAACAGGATCCCTAACTGGCATAGGACACCTTTAATGTTGCTATCATGTTAGTTCTATTTTTCACTGCTATCTTTGCGTATCCGAGCTAGAAATTAAATGAAAATGTACATATTAGGGTGTTATTGAATAATCCTAAACTTTCCCTATTGAGTGCAGATAACAATAACAAAAATGGCGCAGCACGGTGGCGCAGTGGTAGAGTAGCTGCTCTACAGCACCAGAGACCCGGGTTTGATTCTGGCTACAGGTGCTGACTGTACGGAGTTTGCACGTTCTCCCCGTGACCGCGTGGGTTTTCCGAGTGCTCCAGTTTCCTCCCACATTCCAAAGACGTTCAGGTTTGTAGGCTAATTGGCTTTGGTAAAAATTGTAAATTGTCACTAGTGTGTTGGCTAGAACTAGTGAACGAGTGATCGCTGGTTGGCGTGGACTTGGTGGGTGAAGGACCCGTTTCCACGCTGTTTCTCTAAACCAAACTAAACTAAAAAGGAAGATAGACACAAAATGCTGGAGTAACTCAGCGGGACAGGCAGCATCTCTGGAGAGAAGGAATGGGTGACATTTTGGGTTGAGACCCTTCTTCAGTCTGAACCCTTCCACTTCTATCTCTCCCTCCGCCTTTACATTTCACACCTCTTCTCTCCTTATCTGACACCTTTTGTCTCTTTTTCATCTCTGGTCTTGATCAACCCATCTGCCAAATAAACCCGGATCCTTTCTTAAGACTTTTCCACCAGAGATGCTGCCTGAACCACTGAGTTACTCCAGCACTGTGTGTCTCTTTTCAGTATAATCCAGCACTTGCAGTTGTTGTTTCTACTCGTCATGCTTTGCCTCACACCCATCTCGTGTGCCACTTTCTACCCCCCCCCCCCCCCCCCCCCCCGACTAAAGAAGGATCCTGGCCCAAAATGTCACCCATCCATGTCCTTCAGAGATGCCTGACCCACTGAGTTAATCTAGCACTATGTGTCTTTGATTGGAAACCAGCACCTGCAGTACCTTGTGCCTACAAGGCATTAATCATGCAATTCAGCCAGATTCTTTTAGATGAGCCAAAATGTATTCCAGTAGAGGGCACTCTATGATTGGAAAATGTAACAGAACAGTCTTGACTGGAACTGCAATAACTATTCTCGGGTATCTAGGTATGATGCAGATCTTTGCAGACTCACAGAGTTGATGCAGCATCTCTGGTCAAAAGCTTTTTGTATTTGGCGGTTGAATTGCAAAAATCAGAAGGGTGGAGCAGTGGTAGAGCTGCAGCATAACAGTGTCAGAGACCCGGATGCGATCCTGACCTCAGGTGCTGTCAGTGTGGAGTTTGCATGTTCTCCCTGTGACCGTGTGGGTTTTCTCCAGGTGCTCCGATTTCCTCCCAATTCCCAAAGACATTTGTAGATTTTAATTGGCTGCTGTATATTGCCTCCAGTGTGTTGGGAGTGGGAAAGTGGGATAACATAGAACTAGGTAGACAAAAATGCTGGAGAAACTCAGCGGGTGCAGCAGCATCTATGGAGCGAAGGAAATAGGCAACGTTTCGGGCCGAAACCCAAACGTTGCCTATTTCCTTCGCTCCATAGATGCTGCTGCACCCGCTGAGTTTCTCCAGCATTTTTGTCTACCTTCGATTTTCCAACATCTGCAGTTCCTTCTTAAACACAATAACATAGAACTAGTGTGAACGGGTAACCAATTGTCAGTGTGGACTCGGTGGGCCGAAGGGCCTGTTTCCATGCTGTGTCTACAAACTCTAAACTTTAAAAGTAAGTTTGCAGGTTCAATCTCAGTTACTTTTTATAAACTTTTTCCTTTTAAGTATATATTCTTGTACACGAGGAACACCTGCCTTGCCTTGTAAAACACTATGATTAGTTTCACGCCTGTAAATTCCCCCATTGTTATAAGTGTCTGACTTTAATGTCATCTGGGGACACACTCAGCTGTCCATAAAAAGGATTTACTATTCGCAAAAACACTGATTCGGATGGGTGTTCGCAGGGAATTAAAATAGGTTGCCTGATTACTTTTTCATCAGGATTTGGTGTCAAAGGCTCCAACTTGAACTTGAGAGAAAATGAGGAAATAATGAAAGTTAAAATGGCAGCACAGCAGCACAAGATCATAGTGTAAATAATTAGAACATAGAACAGTACCAACAGGAACGGGCTCTTCGTCCACAATATCTGTGGTAAACCTGATGCCAAGATCAACACCATCTCCCTGCACGTAACCCATAGCCCTCCATTCCCGCATATGCATATGCCTATCCAAAAGCCTCAAATGCCACTATTGTATGTTTCAACCATAACCCCCCAGCAGCGCATTCCAGGCACTCACCACCCTCTGTGTAAAAAATTGCCTCACACATCTACTTTAAACATTGTCCCTTTCACCTTAAAGCTATGCCCTCTATTTTTCCTTGCTGGGGAAAAAAGGTTCTCGCTGTCTACCCTGTCTGTGCCTCTTGAGTAATAGTATGTGCAAATTTGTCCATTGACTCACTACACACCTATTTCCTGATTTCATTAATGCCGTTTTGGTTTTCAGAATATAAAATGTCCAGCAAGTAAAATTGACCTATGACAACAATTATCCAAATCTAATTGTTGCAGGAAGTTCAGAACTTAGTCTAGTTTAGAGATACAGCATAGAAACAGGCCCTTCAGCCTAACGAGTCTGTGCCCACCAGTGATCACCCATTGGCTAATTCTATGCTACACACTAGGGACTATTTACAGAAGCCAATTAACTTACAAACCTGTACGTCTTTGGGATGTGGGATGAAACTGGAGCATCTGGAGAAAACCCACGCATTAACAGGGTAAACTCCATACAGAGAGCACCTGTGTTCAGGATGGAACCCGGGTCTCTGGCACTGCGAGGTAGCAACTCTGCCACTGTGCCAACCCCTGAGGTATTGTAATAGCTTGATCCTTTTAATATTAGTCAACCTTCACCCTGAAACAAATTGGTGCTTCCTTACTACTGTGGACTGAGTTTGCTTCTAATAATGTATGTCAGTAAATCAAACTCTTCAAACCACTGTTTAGTTGTTTTTTTTAATCGGTCACTGCCATGCAGCTAATATTTCCTGTTTCTGCAGCTCATAAACGAGGGAAAAGTATCAAGCTCCATGCTTCTAAAGCTTCTAAAGCATCTCCGGGCATGGAGAAATCAACTAGTCAAGGGGGTACCAAGCCTTGTGCGGAACCGATGGGGAACAGTGATAAGTCTGACAGAGATGGAGATCAGGCCGAAGCATCCTCCATTTGCTCCATCGACCAACTCGCTACCTCCGTAAACGAATCCCTGCGCTGGGATGGAATCCTGGAAGATCCCGTGGCGGAAGAGGAAAGGATCAAACTTTACAAATTAAACCGGCAGCTGAGATACCTGGCGGCCCAGAACACCACGCGCAAGGAGATCCAGTTCTGCCAAAAGGACTTCTCCAACTCTCAGTCTCAGAAGGAGAATCCATACATCATCACCAGCAAAATGTACCAGCAACTAGCTTCAAAGGATCACGCCAACTCTTACTTTATGGGCCAAAGAACCTGAAGTCCCAAGTGCAATGAAGTTAATGCAGCCAGAGTCAGACGCACTACTCCTCCGACTGTTCCTCACAGTTAGAAAGCTATATATATAAACGTGAATTGGGTTTATAATTCCATTTCCGCTTGATGGTTTTTGCAAACACTTGAACAAGATCTTAAATTGGATCAACCACTGTTCAACTTGGCTGAGCGGCATCTTGTTTTATATTTCCCTTTTCAGGTTCAAAATTGATGCTCATTTTTACGCTTGAAGTAGTCTGGATAGGATGTGAGTATTGTAGTGCTGAAGTAATTTTAAACAAAGTGAGTAAATCTGATTGAGTTTCTGTTTTTGGAGAAAATAAGATCCGTGCCTCTAAAGTGGCCACTCTGGGCTTTTATTCCAATTATCAGCACAAAATGGGTAAAACGTTTAATGCAATAACCAGTGCCATTTGTTCAATTTTTATTTCCACCCTCCCTGTTAATTCAAACTTGAGCTATTTGAACAGATGTGTGTAATTGATCACCCCAGGACTCTCGCCGTCGTCCTGTTCTTTAGCGAGAGACTTGTGAAATGGTGATAATCTGATTTTAAGGTGGAGTAAAGTCTCATCTTCTCATGTTCATCCATTTACGTTATGGATCCTCTCACTGGCAGGCACAGTATCAGCTTATTTGCAACATGCGGGTCACAGGATCAGCAGTCAAAGGCTCCCACATACCTCCCGTATGCTCTTGCAATAGTCCTTAACGTTTAGTGACTGGTAAAAGACAAGATCAGCTCTGCGATTTCTCTCAAACAAGGTGATCAAGCTAGGGAGTAACCGCTCCAAGGTGGTGTGAGGCACATAGTAATCCCCACACAACTCCGAATGGCCAATCCATAAACCATTTGTGTAAGAAGGAACTGCAGATGCTGGAAAATCGAAGGTAGACAAAAGTAAGTAAGTAAGTAAGTAAATGTTATTTATATAGCACGTTTAAATCAATTTGCGTTGAAACCAAAGTGCTTTACATAGAATAAATAATTATGTTTCCGTACATCCATAGACATTTTTTTTTAAAGAAAAATGACACAACACATTATAGAATTCAACATGAACGTTCCTCCACAGCAGAATCAAAATGTTCCACTGTGGGGAAAGGCACCAGAAAGTTCAGTCCTCTTCCTCTTTGATTACCCGAGGTCGGGGCCTATTTGTGGCCTTCGCAGCCAGTCCGATGTTTTTCAGGCCCTCTTGCCGGATGACGGAACTCCGGCGTCAGGAGAAACACTCCTCAGCGGCTTGGAATGTCTGGAGCGGCCGCTTCCTCCCCAGAGACCGCGGCACCCGCTGTCCTCAGGCCGCGCTGGTTGGAGCTCCGACTCTGGCAATCTCGGATCCCAGGCTCCGCGGTGTTTTAAATCCAGCGCCGCCCGCTGCTGGACGCCCGCAGCCACAGCTCCTCGGATGTTGGAGTCGGCGGTCACAGCACTCCGGGGCTTACCGCACGGCGACCCAGTAAGACATCGCCCACTCCGTGATGGTGTCCCAGCGCTGTGCCGCCGCCGAAGCTGGGGTTCCGGCTGGTCCCAACAGGAAACGCCGCTCCAGTCCGATGGTAGGCTGCGATGCCGCCTCTCCGACCAGGTAGGGACTAGGAAATAAAGTTTCCCCCTTCCCCTCGCCCCACCCACCACATAAAAGAAGACCTCCAACAAACATTTTGTTTTTAACAGGACTAAAAATAAAAATAAAAAAGGGTGACAGGACGGACTGCATTATTTCCTTCTCTCCATAGATGCTGCCGCACCCGCTGAGTTTCTCCAGCACTTTTGTGACCATAAACCATTTGCAGTGCTTTGAACTGGATTCTCCTCCTTAATAGCACGTTCAATTTAATGTAGAAGGTTTAACCAAATTCACATGACAACTCATCAGCAACCAACTCGGAGTGAGAGGGTGGGGTAGTGTTGGTTAAAGTGATAACTTGTAGGATTAAAAAAAAATCTTCTGTTGACAGTAATTTAAGTTTGTGAATATAGTAATTTGTAATCCCGTTTTTCATTTGCTGTATTTAAAATTACAAATCCAAAATCATTTGCAACTTTTGAACATGAACAAAAAATCCCTCACCCAAGTTATTTTCATAAGTTGCACGTGGCTGTTGTACAGAACTATTAGAAAAACTCAACCTGATATAATAATTGAAGATAGAACATTTGATATACTCAGCAGGTCAGCCAGCATTTGGAGAATCAGAATGTTGTTTCAGGCCAGTGGCCTTTCATTGGTGGTGGGGTGGTGCGACTGGGAGGAGATCTTGATGAAAGGTCAGGGATGAGGAAGATTAGTTTAGACTTCAGACTTTAGAGGTATAAGCACGGAGGCAGGTACCGAGTCCACACCAACCAGCGATCACCTCATACATTAGCACTATCCTACACACACTAGGGACATTTTACAATGTTACCAAAGCCCATTAACCTACAAACCTGCACGTCTTTTGGAGTATGGGAGGAAACTGGAGCACCCGGGGAAAACCCACACGGGTCAGGGGGAGAACGTACAAACTCCAAACAGACACCACCTGTAGTTAGGATCGAACCCGGGTCTCTGGTGCTGTAAGGCAGCAGCTCTACCGCAGCGCCACTGTGCCGGCCCATTATTTCTTCCTTTCTATACACGTTGTGCCATGGAGTATTTCTAGCACGGAATAGTAATTCAGATTTAACATTAGTCTGTGTGGTGCGGTTCACCGTGGACTTGGTCTGTGATAACTGAACCACGTAACCACATATCCCCACACGTCCTGAGGTATATTTCACATATAGCCATGCCATGGTTTTAAAAGGCTGCACATTCAGAGAAAAAAGACATGCTGTTAACATGAAAGAATTTATATTGGGATTATGTCCATCAACGCTATCTACGGTAAGGCAGCACACTTGATTGGCATTCCATCCATCAGTCTACACGTTCAAATCCTCCTTTCTCAGTCCAACAGGTTGTACAGTAAACCCTTGTTATAACAGTGATGTCCGTTATTGCCGATTGTCCACTAAAACCAAGTAAGGTATTATCATTATATGTAGTTGAAACAAAGACTGCCAGATGATGGCTGATACACAAGAGGGCACCAAATGCTGGAATAACCCAGTGGGTCAAGCAGCATCTCTGCAGAACATGAATAAGTGTCGCTTCACCTTAAAACTAGGTGCCGATGCTGCTGGTCTGCACCGGCGAGCCCTTTCACACTGGTTGATGTCTATGTACTGTCAGAACTCATCAAGATTCCTTGAACAGCATCCTGCAAACCTCTGATTTATACCATTGGTGAGGAAAAGATAGCAAGTGTATGGAGAAACTGCTGCCATCCAAGAAGTCCTATGTAATAGACAGAACATTCCATGTTGGAAATGCAATTCCCATTCCTTCCCTGTCACTCGGTCAAAAATCTGTAACTACCTACCCATACCCTGTGTTCAGTTTTGGGCACCATTGTGTTCAGTTCTGGGCACCATGTTATAGGAAAGATGTTGTCAAACTGGAAAATGTGCAGAGAAGATTTACGAGGATGTTGCCAGGAGTCGGGGGCCCTGATCTATCGGGACAGGTTGAGCAGGCTAGGACTCTATTCCTTGGAGAGCAGGAGGATGAGGGGTGATCTTATAAATGTGTACAAAATCATGAGAGGAATAGCTCTGGTGAATGCTCAGAGTCTCTAGCCCAGGGAATCGACAAAGCAGAGGACATAGGTTCAAGGTGAGGGGGGGGGGGAAGGATTTAATATGAACCTGAGGGGTAACTTTTTCACACAAAGGATGATGGGTGTATGGAACGAGCTGCTGGGGGAGGTCATTAAGGCAGGGACTATCGCAGTTTTAAGAAACATTTAGATGGGTGCATGGATAGGATAGGTTTAGAGGGATATGGGCTAAACACAGGCAGGTGGGATCAGTGTAGATGGGTCATTTTGGTCAGTGTGGGCCTGTTTCCATACTGTATGACTATGGCTAAGACTCATTGCAATTTACAAGGAGATTCACAAAATCACGCCATCAAATCTCCCGTCATCTCAGAGCACCAACTGCCATGAAACAAGACAAAATAATGGTCCCTTCATCATCAACTCGCTAAACGTCAATAAACTTTGCTACCAATATTCCCAAGGACGATAAGGGAATGGAATATGTTCCCACCCAACACACGTGCTGCCCCCGATGTTAAGTAATTTAAAAAGGGGATTGAGCAACTAGATCTCCTCAACTTGGTGAAAAAGGCCCACTTCAAAATTGAATCACTACTCTACTCACTCTGACCTGCGCGAGATAACCACTGTTGAGGTGTTTGCACAGTAATCAACCAGAACCAGACAGTAGCACGGGGGTATAATTTCTCCACAGACACTGCAATACTCAATCTAATTCACCACCACCAAAGGGAAGTAAAGACTGAACACTACAATATTGCCTTGACAACAATGTCCACAGGCATGTTGCCATTCGGCCTGTTGTGTCAGTTGGCATTCCAAGTTGGCATGTTAATGTTACAAGGAACTTCATGGGTAATCAGGAATCAAGAGCATAGGTTTAAGTTGGGGGGGGGGGGGGAGTTCTAATAGGAATCCAAGAGGCAACCTTTTCCCCACACTGAATGTGGTGGATATATGGAACAGGCTGCCAGAGGAAATAGTTGAGGTTAGGTACAAAAACAACATTTAATCATGGGTTCAGATGGATAGGGCAAATGGGACAAGATTAAATAGGGCGGCATGGACAAGTTGGGGCAAAGGACCCGTTTCCATGCTCTATGACTCATGTATGGATGTCTGCCAAATTTCCACATAATCATCTGAAATTGTTCTTATATTGTGTGCTGCATCTGGTCAATAATAGATCACCAGTTTCGAGAGCTAGACAGACTGGATCAGCAACCTCCTGTATTCAAATGGCTGCTTTCATTTTGCTCACTTCATATCAATTACCTGGGGTTATTCATGCATACCCATCAACAACCAAAGTGAGTTTTGGAAGCCTAGAACCAGGTTCCTTCACCATTTAGAAGACACAAAGTTCTGGAATAACTCAGCGGGTCAGGCCACATCTATGGAGAACATGAATAGTTGACGTTTTGGGTCGGACTTTTTCTTCAGACTTTGAACAATGGTCCCAACTCAAAACGTTCTCCAGAGATGTTGCCTGACTTGCTGAGTGGTTCCAGCACTTTGTGTCTTCTTTAGTAAACCAGCATCTGTCGTTCCTTGTTTCAACACTCCCTCACCATTCAATTCCCCCATAAAATATTGACATTTATTTTAATACATTTCAACATCCTAATTTACTTCTTGATGGAACCAAACGATGACCAAACTTTAAAAATCGTAGTTTAGCTCAAAATGGTGGTTATTTCAAAATAATGGCTACACTATAATCTGCAGTTAACCTCTAATGTTTGATTAGAAAAATCATTTGGAATATTTCAAGGTTAAAATCGGCCAATCCAGGCATAAATCATAGTGCTCCATCATAGCACTCGATCTGAGTGAGCTCTTTGTCTTTACTTTCTCCATAAGATAATTACCAATGTCCCAGTGAAGATAGACACAAAACGCTGGAGTAACTCAGCAGGACAGGCAGCATCTCTGGAGAGAAGGAATGGGTGACGTTTTAGGTCGAGATCCTTCGCGAAATCTTCCAGCAAAATTATTATTTTCTGTTTAGTTTAGAGACACAGCGTGGAGGCAGGCCCTTCGACCCACCGAGTCCACGGCGACCTGTACACTAGTTCGATTTACAGAAACCGATTAACCTACAAACCTGGTTGTCTTTGGAATTTGGGAGGGAGAAAACCCACGCTGTCATGAGGAGAGCATACAATCTCCACACACAGCACTGATTGAACCCGGCAGCAACTGTACCAATGCCCCACTGTGAGAGAGTGGGAAGATAAAACATTGTAATCAAAATACCCCATTATTAAATTCTGATCATGGAAGTTAGAGAAAGTATTCTAAATCAGTATCTTGTCCTCTGCCTGTGAGCAACCTGTGGTTTCGAACAATTGAAGAATCTTTCAACTCCTTTTTCAGGATCCGTTTCTGGTTCCATTGATGCACAGTAGTCAGTTTCTGGAGAAACTTTAAAAAAAAAAGACTTTGAATCTATTAGCAACATGGAAAGAAAAACAGCATAATTTTAAGAGTCTCCAAAGCCCTGTAAACAAACTCTGGAAATTCGCTACAAGTGGCCATAGCCAGATTTCAACAATGCATAGACAGACATCTAGTTTGAAGAAATCTGGGGGGAAAAAATAGTCTGAAGAAGGGTCTCGACCCGAAACGTCACCCATTCCTTCTTTCCAGAGATGCTGCCTGTCCCGCTGTGTTACTCCAGCATTTTGTATCTATCTTCGGTTTAAACCAGCATCTGCAGTTCCTTCCTACACATTTCAACAATGTTTTGCAATTCAAGACACACTAACTTTGCACAAAAAATGTGTTTAAAGGTCTTCCTTCTTTTGGCCAACACAAGTAAATCACAGTACACAGTATTTCAGGATATTAATTGTTTTGTGGTCTTTTTAAAAACATTTTGATTTTATGTTAAAAATTCAAAAATCCCGTACTACACATGAATTGATAATTTGTTATTGATAATTTGTTATCACAAGTATCGCCCAGTATAAAAATACACAACACCCATAACTGGCACCCGACGAACCAATAACTAGCCAAAGTTGACCTAAGGAACTGCAGATGCAGGAATCTAGAGCAAAACACACAAAGTGCTGGAGTAACTCAGCAGACCAGACAGCATCTGTGGACAACATTGATAGATGACTTTTCGGGTCGGGGCCCTTCTTCAGACTAATTACAGTGGTGAAGGAGAAAGCTGAAATAGAGGTACCAGGCAAGTAATAGGTGAAAATAGACACAAAGTGTTGGAGTAACTCAGCGGATTAGGCAGCATCTATGGAGAAAATGGATAGGTGATGAAGAAGGGTCCCAACCTGAAATGTCACCCATCCTTTTCCTCCAGAGATGCGGCGTGACCTGCTGAGTTACTACAGCACTTTGTGTCTATGCTATAAACCAGCATCTGCAGTTCTTTCCTATGACATTATTAGTAATAGTTGGATGCAGGTGAGGAATTTCATTGGGAGGATTGAATAGAGGCGAAAGGGAGGAACAAAAGGCTGTGAGATCAGGCAAGAAGAGGTGTGAAATGTGAAGCCAGAGGAAGGGATATAGGTGGAAGGGGAAAGGGGGTGCGTCTAGGTGATGCACAGCGAAGGAGGGGAGTTAAAGAGAGGGAGGGGGTTGATGTGTAAGAAGCAACTGCAGATGATGGTTTAAACCGAAGATAGACACAAAAAGCTGAAGTAACTCAGCGGGTCAGGTAGCATCTCTGGAGAAAAGGAATAGGTGATGTTTCGGGGCGGGATCCTTCTTCTTAAAGGTGACGTTTGTGTTGAGACCCTTCTTCTGAAGATTGGTCCCAACCCGAAACATCACCCATCCATGTTTTACAGAGATGATGCCGCCCAAAACTTGGTGTCTTTTGACCCCAGTCTGAAGAAGGGTTTTGGTCAGAAACGTCACCTATTCCTTTTCTCCAGAGATACTGTCCGGCCTGCTGAGTTACCCCAGCTTTTTGTGTCTATCTTGGGGAGGGGGTTGATAGTTACCCAAAATTGGAGAATTCAGTGTTTACACCATTGGGTTGAAAGCTGCAAGCCAACTAGCCAAAGTCTTGCGCAAAACATAAAAACGGCAGATACTGTAAATCTTAAGGTAAAAACAGAACAAGCCAAAAAGACGCAGGTGAGGCAGAATCTGGGTTAAAGGGGTAGTGTTTCAGGCTGAAGCCCCCTCAACCCAAAACATTATATTTATATTTGTTCCTTCACAGCATATTAATGTAGGGGTGGCGCAGCGGTAGAGTTGCTGCCTTACAGCCCCAGTGACCCAGGTTCCCTCTTGATTATGGGTGCTGTCTGTGTGGAGTTTGCACGTTCTCCCTGTGGCTGCCTGGGTTTTCTCCATGTGCTTCAGTTTCCTCCCACACTCCAAAGACATACAGGTTTTGCAGGTTAATTGGCTTCTGTAAATTGTCCCTAGTGTGTAGGATAGAACTAGTGTATGGGTGGTCGCTGGTCGGCGCAGTAAAGGTGGGCTGAAGGGCCTGTTTCCATGCTGTATTTGACTTTAGAGCTACACTGTGGAAACAGGCCCTTCGGCCCACCAGCACTATCCTACACACTGGGGACAATTTATATTTCTTACCAAGGCCAATGATCTTACAAACCGGTACGTCTTTGGAGTGTGGGTAGAAACCGGAGCACCCGAACAAAACGCACACGGTCACAGGGACAAACTCCATGCAGACATCACCTGTAGTCAGGATCGAACTCGGGTTTCTGGCGCTGTGAGGCAGCAACTCTACCACCGTGCCACAGCAAATCTTTAAACCAAACTAATGCCACTGGCAATGCCAACACTTACCACAACGTTTCGGGCCCGAAACCCTTCTTCAGACCTAAGGAAATAGGCAACGTTTCGGGCCGAAACCCTTTTGGGTTTCGTCCTGAAACGTTGCCTATTTCCTTCGCTCCATAGATGCTGCTGCACCCGCTGAGTTTCTCCAGCACTTTTGTCTACCTTCGATTTTCCAGCACCTGCACTTCCTTCTTAAACACATTCTTGTGTAGGAGGTGTTAAGAGACAACATTGACCCTTATGAACACACACACACACACACACACACACACACACATATATATTAGTGGACTGTCAGTTCATGGTTTAATTGACATTCTCCAGCTACTGTGGAGGGATTGGAACTGAATCAATAGTCCATGCCTCTCAGTATCAGTCAAGTACCCTTGTACCTTCCGAACAGTCCACCTGGAAGTAACATAACCACAAGGATACCAAGTATCCATTTGGTTGGAATTATTGATCAGTGTCAATAGCACCAGTGTGGGGCTTAATTGCTCAATAGTTTTTACACAGTCGCTTAGTTTCGTTTAGTTTATAGATACAGCGTGGAAACAGGCACTGCGGGGCACCGGGTACTCGCCAACCAGCGATCGCCCGAACACTAGCACTATCCTACACACCAGGGAAAATGTTTATTATGGAAGCTAAAAACCTGCAAGTCTTTCAAAAGTGGGAGGAAACCCGAGCACCCAGAGAAATCTGTTTAGTTTAGAGATACAGTACAGAAACAGACCCATTGGGCAACCAAGTCTGCGCCGACCAACGATTCCCGTACACTAGTTCTATCGTACACTCTAAGGACAATTTACAGAAGCCAATTAACCAACAACCCTGCAAGTTTTTGGAATGTGGGAGGAAAAAAGAGCACCCGGAGAAAACCCACGCAGTTAGAGGGAGTACGTGCAAACTCAGTGCAGACAGCAAGTCAAGTCACTTTTATTTATATAGCACTTTTTTTTTTAAACTCTCGTTGGCCAAAGTGCTTTACATTTTAACAGCACCCGTAGTCAGGATCGAACCCGGGTCTCTGGCACTGTAAGCTAGCAACTCTACCACTGAATCAAGAATCTATCTATCTCTGCCTTAAATATAACCACTGACTTGGCCTTCACAGCTTTCTGTGGCAAAGAATTCCACAGATTCACCACTGAAGAAATTCCTCCTCATCTCCTTTCCTAAAAGAACGTCCTTTAATTCTGAGGCTATGACCTCCAGTCCTAGACTCTCCCACTAGTGGAAACTTCCCAACGTTTAAGAAACATTTGGACAGGTACATAGATAGGATAGGTTTGGAGGGATACGGACCAAATGCAGGCGGGTGGGACTAGTGTAGCTGGGACATGTTGGCCGCTGTGGGCAAGTTGGGCCAAAGGGCCTGTTACCACGCTGTATGACTCTATAAGTTCAAGGGGGCAGATTTAATAGCTTTTAAGGAGCAACCTTCCATCAGGTGGCGCCAGCAATGGCTGCCTCGCCAACAGTCGGTCTCTGTTATCTTATAGTTATCAAGCGCCTTGAGTATTAGAAAGGCGCTATATAAATCCCATCCATTATTATTATTATTATTATAGTATGTGTTTAATGTATGTTTTAGTGTTCTTTAGCTTGTGTTATGTGAGGGGTTGGGGGAAACTTTTTTTTAGTCTCTTACCTCGACGGAGATGCGATTTTTTCCCGTATCGTATCTACATCTGTACTGCGGCCTAACATCGTGGAGTTGGCGGCCTCTGCTGGAGACCGACTTCGGGAGCTCCAACCGCGGGAACCTGCATGACGCAACATCGTGGAGCTCGCGGTCCCTGGTCAGAGACCGACTTCGGGAGCTCTAAGCTGCAGGGGCTTCGACCGCCGGCTGCGGGAGCTTCAATCACCCCGACTGCGGATGGTTCGACTACCCGAGAATAAGGAGGTAGAAGATTGGACTTTATTGCCTTCCATCACAGTGAGGAATGTGGGGAATCCGCTGTGGTGGATGTTTATGTTAACTTTTATGTAGTTGTGTCTTGTTCCATTTTTTAGTATGGCTGTATGGTAATTGGAATATCATTGCACCTTAATTGGTACACGTGACAATAAAAGACCTTTGCGACCTTTGAACTTATTCAGAGGGTCATAAGGGATAGGAGTAGAATTAGGCCATTCGGCCCCTCAGGTCTACCCTGCCATTCAATCATGGCTGATCTATCTCTCCCTTCTAACCCCATTCTCCTGCCTTCTCCCCTGACAACTGTACTAATCAAGAATCTATCTATCTCTGCCTCAAAAATATCCACTGACGGCCTCCACAGCCTTCTGTGGCAATGAATTCCACAGATTCACCACCATCTGACTAAAGAAATTCCTCCTCATCTCCTTCCAAAAAGAACGTCCTTTAATTCTGAGGCTGTGACCTCGAGTCCTGGACTCTTCCCACTAGTGGAAACATCCTCCCCACACCCACTCTATCCAAGCCTTTCACTATTCTGTACTTTTCAATGAGGTCCCCCCTCATTCTTCTAAACTCCAGCGAGTACAGGCCCAGTGACGACAAACATTCATCGTATGTTAACCTACTCATTCCTGGAGATTTCAAAGTAGATGAAGACAATTTACACACCATTTACACAGCAGAACATAAAGGACACAAGCCATTCCTAGAAAATGTGTTCAAAGATATCCCTTATATTTTTTAACCATTCTATTCGTGTCTTCTGGACTTCAGTTTAGAGAAAGAAAAACTGTCTGCTTCAGGTCTATAATGGTTTGTATATTATTCCACAAGGATTCAATGCTTTCACTACACTCCCGTATCCAGAACTTCCAGCTGAGAAAATACAGATTGATCAAAGTCATTTTTCCCATGTAGAAATAAAAATGTGGCTATATTATTTTGCTGGTAAACCTGCTTGCTTTAAATTAGGCTGTCTGAGTGGAAGGTTTTGCATGGTGTAACTTTACACCAAGATACAAAATGAGCAACTTAGTTTATGACAAGGACTCGTGGGATGCCGTGCAGAATGAGGAGGTTGCACTGGGACTGGCACACAAACAAGGCTCTTTGGCAGTAGTACAACGCGCAAAAGAGAAACCAAAACAGAGAGAAAGGGCCTGTCCCACTTTCACGACCTAATTCACGACCTCTGCCGAGCTTGCCCTTGACTCATACATGCAGCATGGTCATCACGAGGTCGTAGATAGGTCGTAGCAGGCCGTGATGCTAGTCGTAGATACTCGTGGCATCAAGTAGGTCGGGGCGTTTTTCTAGTCTGATGAAAACTGTCCACGAGTAAATAAGGTCGTGAATTAGGTCGTGAAAGTGGGACAGGCCCTAAACAATCTCTCCTCTACCCCGCAACACCAAAGGTGCTGCTCGACATACTGAATGTGTAGGAAGGAACTGCAGATGCCGGTTTAAACCGAATATAGACGCAAAATGCTGGAGTTATTCAGCGGGTCAGCCAGCATCTCTGGAGAAAAGGAATAGGTGACTTTTCAGGTCGAGTTGAAGAATGGTTTCAACCTGAAACGTCACCTATTCCAGTATGTCTATGCTCTACATACTGAGTTCCTCTAGCAACTTGTTGCTCCAGATTCCAGCATCTCCAGTGTCTGGTCCACAATTTCTTCATTGTAAGCCAGTTTTTGTTTTAAATATTGTAATCCACCATGGCCAACCTCGAAACTGTGGTGCAAATAGTTTTAAAAAAAACAACAACATTAATATCTAAGATAGACACAAAATGCTGGAGTAACTCATTAGGACAGGCAGCATCTCTGGAGAGAAGGAATGGGCGACCTTTTGGGTTGAGACCCTTCAGACTGAGATTCAGGGGAGAAGGAGTCTAGAGACAGGGAAGGGTATGGTGAGAACATGACAGATCAAAGCAGATGCTGATAAGGAAAGGTAGAATGATTCATTGTTAGCTGAGGGGAAGGTGACAACGCGGTGTATTATTCACAAATCCAAACCGATCTGGACAGCTTCAAGACACCTGGACACATAGGTACATGCACTTGAATGAAGGATAAGGGATAGGAGTAGAATTAGGCCATTCAGCCCATCAAGTAGGGCGGTCACGGTGACCCAGGGCAGTCACGGTGGCGTAGCGGTAGAGTTGCTGCCTTACAGCGAATGCAGCGCCGGAGACCCGGGTTCGATCCTGACTACGGGTGCTGTCTGTACGGAGTTTGTGCATTCTCCCCGCGATCTGTGTGGGTTTTCTCCGAGATCTTCGGTTTCCTCCCACACTCCAAAGACGTATGGGGTTTGTAGGTTAATTGGCTTGGTAAATGTAAAAATTGTCCCTAGTGTGTGTAGGATGGTGTTAATGTGCGGGGATCGCTGGTTGGCGCGGACCCGATGGGCCCGAAGGGCCTGTTTCCGCGCTGTATCTCTGAACTAAACAACTAAACAAAAAGTCTACTCCGCCATTCAACCATTGCTGATCTATCTCTCCCTCCTATCCCAATTCTCCTGCCTTCTTCCCCTAACCACTGACGTCCGATTCAATGATACTTTATAGTCGTGAGTACCTTCTGTACGTACGGAGAATTTCTTTGTTTATGCGTTCAATGCACAAAGCACGCAAAGAGTCGCCACGTGTCTGGCAAGTTACAAAAGTAGTCATTAGAGTCCTGATGGTCCCTCCTTGTGCTTGGTGCCTCCCCACCGCTGGGTCTATCCTTGTTCGCAGCAGCTCCCCTGTTAGATTCCTCTTTCTTCACGGCGGCTTGTCCTCAGCCCGCCTTCTCTCCACGGCCCATCCTCCACCCAACCACCTCTCTCTTTTTTTTTTTAAACCAAAAATGCATTTATTCAAGTATTTACAATACTATTTACAGTACGGAATTATTCAAAACAAACCCAGAACCAATTTTCCTTGAATTACTGTTCCCCCATCCTTATTAAGGATGCATCCCCCCCCCCCCCCCCACGGTGCCCAGCGGTTCCTGAAATCCCCCAGGGCGCCTGTGGACAGCGCGTAGTCCCTCTCTAGTGCCACCCGGACATGGATGTAACCCCAGAAAAGGGGCAGGCAGCCGGCTCGGGCAGAGCCCTCTTCCACCTGGCGCCGTGAAGTCTTCGTGCCCCTGGAGGAACCTTAAAGGTTAGACGCCCCCCCACCCCCCGTCCTCCTCCTACCGGCCCTTTGTCCAGTGTCCACCGGTGTCTCCGACTCCTCCTGTCGGTCCCCGGTTCTTCAGGGACGAGCGGGAATTATCATAGGTCCAGTTTTCTTTCTTCCTTTTATTACCTCTGCAGCATCGTGAAGTCAGCCATCAACTGCAGTCACAGTCTTATTCCATACCCACTTAGAATACAATGGCGTTGATGAAACTCAGTCGGCAGCACTCCAAGATGGCATCATGTCTTGTCCCGTGTGAATCCCGAGCCAGTATCCAGTGGAGTGATACAATGGGGAAACAGGCCCTTCGGCCCAACTTGCCCACATGTCCCAGCTACACTAGTCCCACCGGTCTGCTTTTGGCCCATATCCCTCCAAACCTGTCCTATCCATGTACCTGTCTGTTTCTTAAACGTTGGGATTGTCCCAGCCTCAACTACCTCCTCTGGCAGCTCGTTCCATACAAGCTTGTGTGAAAAAGTTACCCCTCAGATTCCTTTAAAATCTTTTCCCCTTCACCTTAAACTTTGGCCCTCGATTCACCTACTCTGGGCAAGAGGCTCTGTGCATCTACCCGATCTATTCCTCTCATGATTTTATACACCTCTATAAGATCACCCCTCATCCTCCTGAATGAAGTGTCTGAATGAAGGTCTCACAGCAAGGAGAATGAGTACGATGCCCAGACTGTCACTCATATAAACTTGTCAAATTCCCATTCCAAATTATCTCAATAACTCAGACCTCATAGGGAGGCTGGTGACAATTATACAATGGTGCAACAGGGAGTGTTCTCAAGAAGCCAAAAGATACTGGTGAAGCTTATAGAACATATCACAGTACAGCACAGAAACAGGCCATTCGGCCCACAGTTTCTGTTCTATTCAGTTCAGTTTATTGTCACGTGTACTGACGTACTGTGAAAAGCTTTTGGTGCCTGCCATCCAGTCAGCAAAAAGACAATACATGCTCATCAACAAGCCATTTGCAGTGTATAGATACATGGTAAGGGAATAACTTTTAGTGCAAGGTAAAGCCAGCAAAGTCTGATCAAAGGTAGTTTGCATGCATGCTTGCCAAGTTAAACCAATCTCAAAAGATGCAACTGCTGGAGCAACTCAGCGGGGTCAGGCAGCATTTCTGAGGAACTTGGATAGGCCATGTTTCGGGTCAGGACTTTCATTCAGACTGATTGTAGTGGGAGGGGGGGGGTGAAGAATAAACCTGGAAGAGAGGAGGGGGTCGGGACAAAGTCTGGCAAGTGATAGGTGGATACAGGTGATTTTTTTGATTGGCAGATGGTTGGAGAAAAGCCAGGGATTAAAAGACAAAAAGATGCGCATTAAGGATGGAAGATGAGCGATGTGTGAAGCCAGAGGAAGGAATATAGGTGGAAAGGGACGGGAGGCATGTTTGTCGGTTGGTTACCTGAAATTGGACAATTCAATGTTCATCCCACTGGGTTGTAAGCTACACAAGTGGACTGCGAGGTGCTGTTCCTCCAGTTTGCGTGTGGTCTCACTCTGGTAATGGAAGAGGCCCAGGACAGAAAGGTCAGTGTGGGAATGGGAAGGGGATTTAAAATGGATAGCGACCAGGAGCTACCTGCACGTGATCCATATCCCTCCATTCTCTGCATATCCATATGTCCATCGAAAATCCTCGTAAAAGCCACCGCAAGCAGTGGGGTCGAGCACCCACCATTCAGTGTGTAAAAATATCATGCCCTACAGACTTGTCCTTTAAACTGTACCCCTCTCACCTTAATTCTATGCCCTCTCATGCTTGACATTTCCACCCTGGGAATAAAAGGTTCTGACTGTCTACCCTATCTATCAAATGCCTTCTATGAGAATATTTTACAGACTTAATGAAAATACAACCAGCACATATTGGGGAATTGCTTGACATGGGCACAATTTAAATCTGATTTCATTCTCCAAAGCATAGCTCAGAGATAGCTCTCAAAGATAGAGAGGCACGGTGGCGCAGCGGTAGAGTTGCTGCCTTACGACACTTGCAGCACCAGACACCCGGGTTCAATCTCGACTACCTGTGCTGTCTGTACGGAGTTTGTCCGCTCTCCCAGTGACCACGTGGGTTTTCTCCGAGATCTTTGGTTTCCTCTCACACTCCAAAGATGTACAGGTTTGTAGATTGATTGGCTTGGTTTAAGTGTAAATTGTCCCTAGTGTGTGTAGGATAGTGTTAATGTGTGAGGGTTGCTGGTCAGTGCGGACTCGGTGGGCCGAAGGGCCTGTTTTCTCGCTGTGTCTCTCAACTAAACATTAGAATTACTTGGGATATTGGTGATTATTTAGTTTAGAGATACAGCAAGGAAACAAGCCCTTCGGCCCACCAAGTCCACGCTGACCATCCATCACCCTAGCACACTAGTTCTATGTTAATCCAATTTCTCATCCACTCCCTACACACTAGGATCAATATTTTGTTTTTAACAGAGGCAAATTAGTCTCAACCCAAAACGTCACCCATTCCTTCTCTCCAGAGATGCTGCCTGTTCCGCTGAGTTACTCCAGCATTTTGTGCTGATCTTCCATGTAAACCAGCATCTGCAGTACCTTCTTAAACATCTGCAGTACCTTCTTAAACATCTGCAGTACCTTCTTAAACATCTGCAGTACCTTCTTAAACATCTGCAGTACCTTCTTAAACATCTGCAGTACCTTCTTACCAATGAACCTACAAACCTGCACGACTTTAGGATCTGGGCGGAAACGCACTCGGTCACGGAGAGAATGTGCAAACTCCACATGGGCAGCACCTGGAATTAGGACTGAACCCGGGTCTCTGATGCTGTGAGGCAGCAGCTCTTCCAGCTGCGTTACTCTAACAAAAGTTTGACTTGATTTCACCCACCTTGCGAATCATTAAAGCGAGCATGTCATTCCTATCAGCGTAATCTCATCATTTGATTTTTTAAAAATGATCAAAGGATTTCAACGCTACAATATTTATACAGTCTATTTACTCTGCAGGTATAATGTATTCAGTCCCCGGACAACAATCTAGTTCGCAGACTTTGGACTTGATGAGAAAATTATGAATACCGAAACATTGGAAATTTAGTTTTGTTTAGTTTGGAGATACAGCGTGGAAAGAGGCCCTTCGGCCCACCGAGCCCACACCGACCATCGATCACCCCCACACACTAGCGCCATCCAACACACTGGGGACAATTCACAGAAGCCAATGAACCTACAAACCTGCACGCCTTCGGAGTGTGGGAGGAAACCGGAGCACCCGGAGAAAACCCACACGGTCACATGGAAAACGTGCAAACTCCATACAGACAGCATCCGCAGTCAGGGTCGAACCTGGTTCTCTAGCGCTGTGAGGCAGCAGCTCTACCGCTGTGCCACTAATTGTTTTATTGAAAACTGCCAGTTTTTAAAATGGGGAAGGGGGGGCCACTGGATCTGAAGTCATACCCTTTTAAGACAAATTATTTTAAATAATTTTTAGTCACCAAACATGCCTCAGCAGAGCCAGTCTACTTGACGGATTATCCAAACTATTTCAGGGTTGAGTGTCGCGTTTCACGAACCGCCAGGATTGTGTCTACCCCACCCTGCCGCCCATTTAAAATCACTGCTGGGAAGCCTAGTCAAGTATCCAGTATGCAACACCACATTTGTCAAGTCAACTGTGCGTGCAAACTTGAAACACTTGTGCAGTCGGTTACACTTCGTATGCATCTTAACACATGCTCTTCAACCAGGTTCAATTCCCCCTTCTCAATGCTAGCTTGAGATAGCATCATAAACTCTGCTCCTGGGCGGCACAGTAGTAGGGTTGCTGCCTCGACAGTGCCGCAGACCCCGGTTCGATCCCGACTACGGGTGCTGTCTGTACCGAGTTTGTATGTTCTCCCCACGACTAGAGTGTTTTTTCTCGGGTGCTCCGGTTTCCTCGCACACTGCAAAGGCGTCAAGAGTCAAGAGAGTTTATTGTCATGTGTCCCAGATAGGGCAATGAAATTCTTGCTTTGCTCCAGCACAACAGAATATAGTAGGCATAAATACAGAACAGATCAGTGTGTCCATATACCATCATATAAATATATACACACATGAATAAATAAACAGATAAAGTGCAAATAAACAGATAATGGGCTATTAATCTTCAGAGTTTTGTTTGAGTTGAGTTTAATAGCCTGATGGCTGTGGGAAAGTAGCTATTCCTGAACCTGGTCGTTGCTGTCTTCAGGCTCCTGTACCTTCTACCTGAAGGTAGCAGGGAGATGAGTGTGTGGCCAGGATGGTGTGGGTCCTTGATGATGCTGCCAGCCTTTTTGAGGCAGCGACTGCGATAGATCCCCTCGATGGAAGGGAGGTCAGAGCCGATGATGGTTCTGGTACATCTCTGGTACAGGTTTGTAGGCTAATTGGCTTTGATAAAAGATTGTAAACTGTCTCCCTAGTGTGTTGGATAGTGTTAGTGTGCCGGGTGACCGTTGGTCAGCAAGGACTCGGTGGGCCGAAGGGCCTGTTTCCACACTGCATCTCTAAACTAAACTGTCCATTTACTCCAGAGATGGTGCCTGACCTGCCGAGTTACTCCAGCACTTGGCGTCTACCACGGAGTTCACCACTTAATCTTTGTTCAACTTCCTCCATGGTCGGCCTGGACTCGGTGGGCCGAAGGGCCTGTATATCTCTAAACTCTGTGCTTTAAAGGATAACCTTTTTAGAACGTAGAGACCAAATAAATAACCGCATGCCCTGTTTAACATATGAACTTTAATAATGACACCATTACAAACGTTAAAATAATTCATATTTATTGAGCCAGCTATACACATATGTACACAAGACCTATATAGTTTTTTTTGAAAACTGCTTGGGCTAAATTGGGAATTTTGTGCAAACATTTGTTGAACCACATTCTAAACAAGTGCTTAGTCAGAGAACCTTTCCTCCTTTGGTCTTCTTAGTCCCAGGAAAAATATCCAAAGAATGGGAAGCAGTTTCACCAGTGCTCTTCTGTAGCTTAGAAGTGCTTTAATGCGACCAAACCCTTTCCCAAACCCTTTCCCTAGCTCTTGCTGCGAAACGTGGAATAGGCACTACATGTTGAAACTGTGCCTGGCAGTAAATTCTCTTTTCACTTCATGCCAATATTAATCTCTTCTTGAAAAGAAGCTGCAAGATCAAGACATCACCACAGCTGTCTAACCCAGACCAAGAAACTTTTAAAACACAGCCCCGACCCGAAACGTCACCCATGCTTTTTCTCCCCAGAGATGCAGCCTGACCCAGAGTTACTCCAGTACTTTGCCTCTGACAATAATCTCATGCCATTTTTAACACAGTAACTTTAATAATGACACAATTAGTAAGAGAAATCTTCCCCTTTTGGTCTTCTAAATCCCACGAAAACTATCCAGTCCGAAGAAGGGCCCCGACCCAAAATGTTACATATCTACGTTCTCTAGAGATGCTGCCTGGCCTGCTGAGTTACTCCACCACTTTGTGCCTTTTTTCTTTCTAAACCTTGGAGTTGCTTCAAACCTTCCACTGTACGATAACCAAATGATTCTGCATTTCAAACAGTACTTTCACCAGAAACATTCTGGAAAGGTCAACCCTAAATGTCCTCTGTTTTTCTCCCCCACGGATTACTGACTTACCTGCCGAGTCTTTCAAGCAGTGATGGTTTCAGATTTCTAACATGCATTTTCTCTCTTTCTCTTCCACCCATCATCAGCCCCACACTGTTCGCCCCCCCACTCGTCCCTTCCACGCACACACTACTCTACGCCAACTACGCACACTCTTCCCAACATTGGGTGGGCTGTGACTGCAATTAAGTTAGCCAGACCCCAAGTCGAACACACGTCCACATCCACTGGATTACATCCTCAACATTGGGGCTTTCAGCAACCGAATGCACAAAAACAAACAGACGTTCTTAAAATGACCAGAATTGCATAGTGTTATAGGTCTTGGTTCACTCTTGAATATTTACACGCAAATGAATCAAAATGCTCAGAAGGCAATAAGACATGACAGAAGTACAGGAGGTTGAAATTTGGTGACAGATTAAGCACTTAGCATCTACCCACAAATGGGCTGGATGGGCACATTAACCTGGGCAAGGTTTCCTTCTTCTGAGGAACAGCCAGATAACATTGGGACAGGGTAGGGACAGACTTGGTCTAATGTCCCATCCCCATACATTTTTGTAGCATTCACTTCAGGACAGCAAATCCTCTAGTCATTTTTACACACACACACACACACACACACAATCACACTCACACACATATACACCGTCTCCATAATGTTGAGAACTCCTTTTGATTGGAAACAGCAGAGATGAAGCTCTGTGCATCAACAAATCCTGATAATCTCTGTGGACAAAAGTGCTGGAGAAACTCAGCGGGTGAGGCAGCATCTATGGAGCGAAGGAAATAGGCAAGGGTTTCGACCCGAAACGTTGCCTATTTCCTTTGGGTTTCGGCCTGAAACGTTGCCTATTTCCTTCGCTCCATAAATGCTGCCTCACCCGCTGAGTTTCTCCAGCACCTTTGTCTACCTTAGATTTTCCAGCATCTGCAGTACCTTCTTAAATAACTAATAGTCTCCGTGTTCTCTCCCCCTCCCCAAAGGAATGAATAGACAGCGATATCCTAAAAAGGCAGTAAATCTGTGGAATTCCCTGCCACGGAGGGCAGTGGAGGCCAAGTCACTGGATGGATTTAAGAGAGAGTTAGATAGAGCTCTAGGGGCTGGCGGAATCAAGGGATATGGGGAGAAGGCAGGCACGGGTTATTGATTGGGGACGATCAGCCAGGATCACGATGAATGGTGGTGCTGGCTCAAACAGCCGAATGGCCTCCTCCAGCACCTATTTTCTATGTTTCTATGTGAAGACAGCCCAGAAGAACTCACATTAAAACCCACTTCTTGGCACCAGGTAAAGACCTCGGATTACCAACCTCCAATTTTGCCAAACCCATTTGACCAAGTTCGTCAATACGCAGAATTTCTCCCGTATTTTTGTTCACCGTGACAAATTCTTTTCAAGTTCAGAACCGAAAAAGTCAAACGTGCAGTGGAATTTTATTGGAGTTGGACCTTTGGCTCCTGTCCGTGGCCGTTGAACTTCAGCGTTCCCAGTTTCTGCCTTTGGCTGGGTGCCACGGCCAGGTTTGCCAACGCACCCCGCCCCATCTTCCCCCCAACAAGACCTCATGTTAAACACCAAGGCACTCCCCCACAGAACAAACCCTGGGCAGATTGCTTCCAACCCACCCTCCGTCCATCCGCCCCCCCCCCCCCCCCCCCGCGATCTTTAGTCCCAACATACTAAGATGAAGATAGATCAAATTGATTCTCGCACAATCTAGTCCTACCTTATACACTAACAGCATCAAAATCTCTAAAATAAAGTCCTAATTTTTTTTCTATTTACGATGAAGAAAATACTCAGGTTCTAAGATGCAAGGGGGGAGGATGGGGGGGGGGGGGGGCAAGAAATGCAGTTTTGAAGCAGTTCAGAAGCCACCAGAGTTCAGAAGCAACAGGAGGGTCCAGAGCAGAATTGGATTCAGGGGAAACACAATGTCGGGGGGCTTGGCTTAATGCAGTCCGTCACTTCGAGTTCGACGCTGGATAGAAAGCGCCGCACGGCCTTCCTGCAGTTGTAATCCACAGTGGTGGTGTAGACAGTCTTGGCGTACTTGGGGTACACGATGACGGCGCTGAGGAAGCGCTGGGGCTTGCGCTGCATCTCGAACTTCAGCTCCGTCTTGTAGTTGCGCCAAGTGCAGTCGGGGACGCACACCACGGTCTGGCGGCAAGAGCCGATGCCCAAGGAGTGCTGCAGGAACACGTTGTCGATGTAGTGCCGGTCGGAGTCGTACTTCACCGAGGAGGTGTACCTGCAACACACAAGCACACAACAGGGGCTGATTACCACAATCAATCAGTTGCTGCCTCACAGCGCCACAGACCCGGGTTCCATCCCGACTTGTCAGCACGGAGTTTGCACGTTCTCCCCGTGGGTTTTCTCCTGGTGCTCTGGTTTCAACCCACGCTCCAAAGACGTACAGGTTTGTAGGCTAATTGGCTTCGGTAAAATTGTAAAGCCCCTGTCCCACTTTCCCGAGTTACTCACGAATTCTTCCGAGTTTTCTCCTTGATTCAAACTCGGAGAATGTCCGTAGCGAGTCCGTAGGAGTTCGTAGATATTTCGTAGCGGCTTGTGATGCCAGCCGTAGGTACTCGGAGCATCAGGTAAGTTGGGACATTTTTTCAGCATGTTGAAAAATGTCCACAAGTTTAAAAAAATAGCCCCGAGTACCTACGGCTGGCATCTCCGAGTTTGAATCAAGGGGAAAACTCGGGAGAATTCGTGAGTAACTCGGGAAAGTGGGACAGGGGCTTTAATTGTCCCCAGTGTGTGTCGGATAGTGAAAGGGTACGGGAGTCGCTGGTTGGCACGGACTCGGTGGCCGAAGGGCCTAGTGCGCGGACTCGGTGGGCCAAAGGGCCTGTTTCCATGCTGTATGTCTAAACTAACCTATTCATCAAGTCACAGCTCACCCTCCCTGGTTGTACAATTCCATCGTGCCCATCCGTGACCCATGACTCAATGCGAAGGGAAGGAACTGCAGATGCTGGTTTAAACCAAAGATAGACACAAAAAGCTGGAGTAAATCAGCGGGACAGGCAGCATCTCTGGAGAAAAGGAATAGGTGACGTTTCGAGTTGAAACCCTTCGTCAGACAGAGTCGGAGAAAGAGAAGCGAGATATATGGGACAAATAAATGGAAGATATGCAAAAAGCAACAATAATCAAGGAAAGCTGGAGCCCACAATGCTCCATTGTTGGTTGTGGTACAGGTGATAACGAGTTACATGGACACTGATACTCAACAGGACGACAGTGAAAGTAGTGTGACAAGCCAAAGATGACTCTGCTACCATCCAAAGACGTGCAGGTTTGTAGGTGAATCTGCTTCTGTGACATGTAGGATAGAACTAGTATACAGATGATCAATAGTCGGCATGGCCTTGGTGGGCCGAAGGGCCTGTTTTCAAGTTCTCACTCTCTCTAAAGCTAAAGCTTACCAAGCTAAACCCAACACCAAACCAGAAACGTCACCTATCCATGTTCTCCAGAGATGCTGCCCGACCCGCTGAGTTACTCCAGCACTCTGTGAAACATCACCTATCCATGTTCTCCACAGATGCTGCCTGACCCGCTGAGGTACTCCAGCAATTTGTGCCCTTTTATTTAAACCAGCATCTGCTTTAATTTAGTTTGGTTAGGGAGGGGAGTGGGGGCCAGTATAGTGGGAGATATGGTTGCATCCACTTATGGGGCAAACAAAGCCACCTAATCCCTTCCTCTGGCTTCGCATTCTATGCCCCTTCGCTCCTCATCTCACAGATTTCATCCTTCTTTTCATCTCTGACCTCTATCCAACTATCCTCCAATCAAGCACCCTTCACCTGCGGCACGGTGGCGCAGCGGTAGAGTTGCTGCCTTACAGCGCTTGCAGCAATGGAGACCCGGGTTCAATCCCGACTGCTGGTGCTGTCTGTACAGAGTTTGTACGTTCTCCCCGTGACCGCATGTGTTTTCTCCAAGATCATAAGGTTATAAGTGATAGGAATAGAATTAGGCCATTCGGCCCATCGTGTCTACTCTGCTATTCGATCATGGCTGATCAGATAGAGATACTCCCTTCTAAAAGGAGGAAGAAGGTATATATTATTTGCCTTCCATCACAGTGGGGAATGTGAGGTTGCCGATAAACAAGATGGACGTGCTGCCTGCGCTGGCGAGGACTCGGAGGAAGTGCCGTGTTCTCGGTGTTTGCGGGGACGTGGTTCCATGTGGACATCCCGGAGTCTGGTGCGAGTGTGGACGGCTTTCTGACTGTCCGGATGGACAGGGACTGCCAAGAGAATGACAGCAGTCAGTACAACTCTGGTCACATGACCGTGAAGGAGCGTATGTGTGTGGCCTGGACATTGAACTCATGGCTGTGGGTCTCCGCTTATGCTGTGTGCCCTGGGGATTCTCACACACCACTGTGGGGGCTGTTTATGTTTAATCTTTATGTCGTTTTGTATCTTGTTGCCTTTTTGGTATGACTATGGTAAATCAAATTTCACTGTACCTCAGTGCAAGTGACAATAAAGGACCATATATTAATGATTTAGATCAGGGGTCGGCAACCCAAAATCATCAGGCCCGCCGACTTCCATCATCTCCGGTACCTCCCAGGACCGAGGCGCCCAGGCGCGGTGACGCAAGCAGGCCTGCGATGGTGGCCACAATTGCGGAACCACCGAGCGCCCGAGTTCGGCCAAGCGCCGTGCTCCGGCTGTACCGCATCCTGCGCAAAGCCGCGCACCTTCTGTGTCTGGGCTTCACTGTCAGGATCGGGGTTGTCAATAGGCCGGGGACGAGTGAGTTGTGAGTATTTGAGCCACCGCCTTCAGGACAGAGCCAAGGCAATGGTCCGTAGGGTGCGCCATGTTCATGAGCGCCCGTAACTAGGGGCCAGTGCTCCAGGTGGCGTTCTCGAAGGGGCGGGATCCATGTGTACACGTGGTAGATGTGGCCCGCCATCCGCTCACAGACATGCGTCACGGCCCCTATGCAGAACAAGGTTGCCCACCCCTGATTTAGATGATGGGATTAAAAGTAACACCAGCAAATTTGCAGATGACACAAAGCTGGGTGGCAGTGTGAACTGCAAAGAGGATGCTATGAGGCTGCAGGGTGACCTGGACAGGTTGAGTGAGTGGGCAGATGCATGGCAGATGCAATATAATGTAGATAAATGTGAGGTTATCCACTTTGGCGGCAAGAACAGGGAGGCAGATTATTATCTCAATGATGTCAGATTAGGAAAAAGGGAAGTGCAACGAGACCTGGGTATCCTTGTACACCAGTCATTGAAAGTAAACATGCAGGTACAGCAGGCAGTGAAGAAAGCTAATGGCATGTTGGCCTTCATAACGAGAGGATTTGAGTATAGGAGTAATGAGGTCCTTCTGCAGTTGTACAGGGCCCCCGGGAGACCACACCTGGAGTACTGTGTGCAGTTTTGGTCTCCTAATTCGAGGAAAGACATTCTTGCTATTGAGGTAGTGCAGTAGGTTCATGAGGTTAATCCCCGGGATGGCGGGGCTGTCATATGAGGAGAGATTGGAAAGACTGGGCTTGTATTCACTGGAATTTAGAAGGATGAGAGGATATCTTATAGAAACGTATAAAATTATAAAAGGACTGGACGAGCTAGATGCAGGAAAAATGTTCCCAATGATGGGAGAGTCCAGAACTAGGGGCCACAGTCTTAGAATAAAGGAGAGGCCATTTATGACTGGGTGAAAACGTTTTTTCTCATCTTCGAGAGTTGTGAATTTGTGGAATTCTCAGCCACAGAAGGCAGTAGAGGCCAATTCACTGGATGAATTTAAAAGAGAGTTAGATAGAGCTCTAGGGACTAGTGGAATCAAGAGATATGGTGCGAAGGTAGGCACGGGTTACTGATTATGGATGATCAGCCATGATCACAATGAATGGCGGTGCAGGCTCGAATGCCCAAACGACCTCCTCCTGCACCTATTTTCTATGTTTCAATGTTTCCAACCCCATTCTCCTGCCTTCTCCCCATAACCTTTGACACCTGTACTAATTAAAAATCTATCTATATCTGCCTTAAAAATATCCACTGACAGCTTCCACTGCCTTCTGTGCCAAAGAATTGCACAGATTCATCACCCTCTGACTAAAGAAATTTCTCCTCATCTCCTTCCTAAAACAACGTCCTTTAATTCTGAGGCTATAACCTCCAGTCCTAGACTCTCCCACTAGTGGAAACATCCTCTCCACATCCACTCTATCCAAGCCTTTCATTATTCTGTATGTTTCAATGAGGTCCCCCTTCATTCTTCTAAACTCCAGCGAGTACAGGCCCAGTGCCGACAAACGCTCATCATAGGTTAACCTACTCATTCCTGGGATCATTCTTGTAAACCTCCTCTGGACCCTCTCCAGAGCCAGCACATCCTTCCTTAGATATGGTTCCCAACATTGCTCACAATATTCCAATTGCAGCATTACCAGCACCTTATAGAGCCTCAGCATTACATCCCTGTTTTTGTATACAAGCCTTCATGAAATAAATGCTAGCATTGAGTTTGCTTTCTTTACTACTGATTCGACTTGCAGATTAACATTTTGGGAATGTTAACCAGCATTCCCAAATCCCTTTGCACCTCAGATTTCTGGATTTTTTCCCCATTTAGAAAATAGTCTCTGCCTTTATTCCTACGACCAAAATGCATGACTCCACACTGTGCTACACTGTATTCCATCTGCCACTTCTCTGCCCACTCTCCCAACCTTAATCCTTCTGCAGAGTCCCTGCTTTTTCTACACTTCCTGCCGCTCCACCTATTTTCGTATCTTTGCCACAAAGCCTTCAATCCCCTCGTCCACATCATTAATATACAACGTGAAGAGTAGCGGCCCCAGCACTGACCTCTGCGGAGCTCCACTAGTCACTGGCAGCCAACCAGAAAAAGCCCCCTTTATTGCCACTCTTTGTCTTCTGCCATCCAGCAAACCTGCTGTCCATGCTGGTACCTGCCCTTTGATACCGTGGGCTCTAACCTTCCTTAGCAGCCTCACGTGTGGCACCTTATCAAAGGCTTTCTGAAAATCTAAGTAAACAACATCTACCGACTCTCCTTTATTTACTTGTTCAAAGAATTCCAGCAGATTTGTCAAGCAAGACCTCCCTTCACAAAGCCATGCTGACTTTGGCCTATTTTATCGTGAACTTCTAAGTAATCCATAACCACATCCACATCCTAAGTCTCTAAAATCTTACCAACCACCAAAGCCAGACTAACCGGCCGATAGTTCCCACTATTCTGCTTCGCTCCCTTCTTGTGCAGCGGGGGTAATATTGGCAATTTTCCAATCCTCTGGGACCTCTCCTGACTCTAATGATGCTTGAAATATCACCATCAGCACCCCCACAATCTCTAAAGCCACCTCTTTCAGAACCCTAGGGTGCAGTCCATCCGGTCCAGGTGACTCAACCACCTTCAGCCCTTTCAGCTTCCCAAGCACCTTCTTCTTGGTAATAGCCGCTCCACTAACTTCCACCGCCTGACTCTTGCATTGCAGGCACGTTGCTGGTGTCTTCCACAGTGAAGACTGATGCAAAAACGTTATTCAACTCCTCTACCATTTCTTTATTCCCCATTATCACTTGTCCTACATCATTCTCCAGCAGCCCAACATCCACTCTTGCCTCTTTCTTGCTCTTTATATAACTGAAGAAACTCCTGCTATCTTCTTTTATATTATTGGCTAGCTTACCTTCGTATTTCATCTTTTCTCCCCGTATTGTCTTTTTAGTTACCTTCTGCTGTTCTTTAAAAGCTTCCCAACCCTTCACTCTACACCTTCACTTTTAGTTTGTATTTATCCTGTCCTTGACTTCCCTTGTCAGCCGTGGCCACCTATTTCTCCCCCTGGAATCTTTCGTCCTCTTTGGAATGAAAAGATCCTGCATCTTCCGGATTATTCCCAGAAAGTCCTGCCATTGCTGTTCCACCGTCATCCCTGCTAGGGTCCCTTTCCAGTCAACATTTGGCCAGCTCCTCCCTCATGCCTCTGTAGTCCCCTTTGCCCAGCTGCAATACCGGCACGTCCGATATCACCAGATTAAAACTTATCATATTGTGGTCGCTGCCTCCTAATGGTTCCTTTACCTTGAGTTCCTTTATCAAATCTGGTTCATTACATATCTGTACGTCTTTGGAATGTGGGAGGAAACCGGAGCACCCAGGGAAAACCCATGCGCTCATGGAAAGAACACACAAACTCCGCATAGACAGCTCCCGTGGTCAGGATTCAACCCAGGTCTCTGTCGCTTTAAGGCAGCAACTCTACCACTGCGCCACTGGGCCATTTTAGGTAGAGCAAAGGGGAAGATCCAGTGTAGAATATGGTTCTCAGCACTGTAACACATTGTCTGTATACATCTTATAATTACAAGCATGTAGCCTTAACTACCAGGCCTCTCTGGCATAAAAACGGAATTATTAGAAGCTTTCCAATTTTTGAAAATCAAGTGAGATTTAATAATTTACCAATTTTTCAACTAGTTCCTGATCTGTCTGTTTTGTTTTAAACTTAATTCAATCTTTCCCTATTTTTCTCTTTCTGGTACAAAATTTCTCAGCTTTAATGTGTGCTTGTTTTCCAGTTCTGAATTCCCTTTGGTTGCCAAGCTGCATAAGTTCCCAGTTATCACTTTTCTCTTTTGACAGCAGGAGCAGAAGGCCGAGGAACTGAATGGAGTTAGCAGGCATTAATGGAGTGATTTGTCATAGACTCAGGGACCTTCTTGTTCAAGTCCCGGCCTTTACAAATTCACAAGCACAAGTTGTGTTGTGGCATTGAACAAGCTGTGGGCCTCTCCTTTTTGCACGGTGGCGCAGCGGTAGAGTCGCTGCCTCAGAGCGCCAGAGACCAGGGTTCGATCCTGACTACGTGTGCTGTCTGCGCGGCGTTTGTACGTTCTTCCTGTGACCTGCATGGGTTTTCTCCGGGTGCTCCGGTTTCCTCCCACACTCCAAAGACGTACAGGTTTGTAGGACAATTGGCTTCAGTAAAATTGTAAATTGTCCCTAGTGTGTGTAGGATAGAGTTAATGTGTGGGGATCGCTGGTCGGCACAGACTTGGTGGGCCGAAGGGCCTTATTCTGCTCTGTATCCCCAAGCTAAACTAAACTAGACTCCCCTAAGGCAGGGACAATGTGTGTGGGAGATGAGGGGGGTTTGGAGTGATGACAACCTGGAGACTCAGCTCCACAGATGAGTGGAGTGAGGGATGATGGGCAATGGGCAGCAGATATGTGGTCAGGCTGTGGAAAGGATGGTGGGCCTGCTGGAGTTTCACAAGCTTAGAGGGAGAAATTGGAGATGAGGGGGCAAGGTTTGAGAAGTCGTATGGCCAACTCCATTTTCTTACATCAATTGACCATGTTCCAAAGAGAACCTTATTATGAAGCAGCCACCTCAAGGATGTTGCCAGGACTTGAGGGCCTGAGCTATAGGGAGAGGTTGGGCAGGCTAGGACATAATTCCTTGGAGTGCAAGAGGCTGAGGGGTGATCTTATAAAATCATGAGGGGAATGGATAGGGTGAATGCACAGTCACGCTACAAAAGCTTTTCACTGTACCTCGGTGCACATGATGCTAAACTAAACTAAACTTTTACCCAAAGTAGTGGAATCCTGAACCAGAGGACATAGGTTGAAGGGAAGAGGGGAAAGATTTAGTAGAAACCTGAGGAGCAACGTTTTCGTTCAGAAGGTGGTCCGTATATGGAACGAGCTGCCGGGGGAGGTAGTTGAGGCAGGTCCTATAACAACAATTAGAAGATATTTGAACAGGTACGTCAATGTGAGGGGTTTGGAGGGATATGGGCCAAATGCGGGGAGGTGAGACTAGTGTAGATGATGCATCTTGGCTAGTAAAGCTGGGCTGTTTCGATGCTGTATGACTTGATTAGTACAGGAGTCAGAGTTCATGGGGAGAAGGCAGGAGAATAGGGTTAGGATAAAGAGATAAATCAGCCATGATTAAATGCCGGTGATGGGCCGAATGGCCTAATTCTATTCCTATCACTTATGATAACACTGAATCCAGAATTGCCTTTTCCATGGTAGGCTCCATTACAAGTTGCTCTAAGAATCCATCTTGGAGGCACTCTGCAAATTCCCATTCTTGAGGTACAGTGCCAACCTGATTTGCCCAGTCCACCTGCATATTGAAATCTCCCATGACCACCGTAACATTGCCTTTTTACATGCTTAGTCACGTTGGCACAGTGGTAGAGTTGCTGCCTTTCAGCGAATGCAGCGCCGGAGACCCAGGTTCAATCCCGACTACAGGTGCTGTCTGTACGGAGTTTGTACCTTCTCCCCGTGACCTGCGTGGGTTTTCTCCGAGATCTGCAGTTTCCTCCCACACTCCAGAGACGTACAGGTTTGTAGGTTAATTGGCTTGGTAAATGTAAAAATTGTCCCTAGTGGGTGTAGGCTTGTGTTAATGTGTGGGGATCGCTGGTCGACGCGGACCCGGTGGGCCGAAGGGCCTGTGTCCGTGCTGTATCTCTAAACTAAACATGGCAATTTTATCTCCTGATGTAACTTGTATCCTATATCCTGGCTGAGATCATACCTGCCGAGATCTTCGGTTTCATCCCACACTCCAAAGACGTACAGGTTTGTAGGTTAATTGGCTTGGTATTAGTGTAAATTGTCCTTGGTGTATGTAGGATGGTGTTAATGTGTGGGGATCACTCTCTGGAGAAAAGGAAAAGGTGAAGTTTCAGGTTGAGACCCTTCTTCAGACTGAGAGTCAGGGGAAAGGGAAACGAGAGATATAGACAGTGATGTAGGTATGTTACAAAACTTACCTTCAGTCGCGCTGTAATTCTGCCACTGGCCGTGTGCGCGATTTTGGCGCCTTTAAGGGGGGGCGGGGTTAAAACGCGGGTTTCTCCTCCCTTGTCCTGGTTAATATTTTGTTGGAGTACAAGCGTTGGCTGAAGAATCGTTCCTAGTGGCCTTTTGTGTATTTTTAATTTTTATTAAATCGTCAATGTCACGCTAGAGTAATTTTAAAATCAGCTCCTGAAGCGTCAACGCTGATAAAGGGGACGGATTTCACACACGGGACAGGTAAACGAAAGTGGTTTCTTGAAATGTATAAAAGTGCTTCTTAAGAAGCCTTTAATTCACATTTTTTCATGCGACACGGTGATTTTATTCCCCGAACTAACGGCAGTATTTTTCATGCCAATACGGGGTTAAATTCACCGCAAATGAACGTTCCAAAAGATCGCGTTCCAGAAATCCTCACTCACAAGATGATTTAAATGCCCATTAATTTACAGGTATTAAACATTCAATTCCTTCCATTTGGCCTGTAAATTCATGAAAATGAGATTTAAAAATTATGTTATATTGTGAATTATTGTGTGAATGTTATTTGGACACTTAGGCTATTTAAAAATGTTAATCTATTCTTAAGAAATTGATAGATGTTTAGATCTAGTAATTGAATTTTGTAATTAGCTACAATTACGTAACTAACTAATTATATGCTTTACTTTCATGTCTTCTAAGTAAGATTGTTTCATATTTGTTTCAGAATGCTTCAATCTATAATAACTGAAAATTTCTTTCAGTTATCTTAATTTTTAAGAAAGTTATGGGCTTTTAACTGTCCTCGATCACAGCTTTTGTGTTAAGTCAATGGAAAAGCAATAGGGAACAAGATGCTAATTTCCGAGTATGAAAATGGCCATAACTTCTTTAATACTGAAGATATGAAAGTGAATTAGGTGTCAAATTACTTCTTTTTATGCTTTATCTGATGGGATAAATTGCAGACTTTATTTTTAAAATCTCAAAATTTTGTAACATTGCTAAGTGATGTAGAGAGATATAGAACAAATGAATGAACGATATGCAAAAAAAAGACAATTGCTGGGCTTTGTCCTGCCTCCACCTCTCTTCCAGCTTTCTCCAATCTACTGCTTCTTCATGCCCAGCCTAAAGTTGTAGGCCAACCTGTTCTATTTGACCTTGTTGTGCACGTCGGGTTGATTGCATTAATGTGGACCACGTGAAGGTTGCAATCTCCCACCCCTCCAATCTACTGAAATCAACCTGAAAAATGGTCCCGACCCGAAACGTCACCTATTCTTCTTCTCCAGAGTGGGCTCCACCTTTCCTTGTCGGCTCGGATTTGTTCTAAACCTTTTCATACCTCTAGTTTCCCTCTCCCTGACCCTCAGTCCGAAGAAGGGTCTCCACCCGAAACGTCACGTGTTCCTTTTCTCCAGAGATGCTGCCTGACCCCGTTGAGTTACTCCAGAACTTTGTGTCTTTTTTCCCTCAATGCTGTTTTATCAGTTCTTCCAGCAAAGGACACGTTGACCCAGATGAAGCAGTCGTTACTGGAATCACACTCATAAAGGGAAACAACCTTTATGATGGATTCCTACACAAATCATTAATAGAGCGGCTCAACTTATCACAGTACAAAATATGCACAACAAGTCTTCAGAAACAGGATTCTGAACCCTCCCAGGGCTGGGTGGAGACCAGGCAGCACATTAACCAAAGCCCACATACTTAATCAACAGGCTTATCATTCCAGTCCAGGAGCAGCTAAACAAGACTCCCCTTACAGTATTGCCCAATACATCAGCCACCTTCTACACAGCTAGCTGGGGCAGCACAGTGGCGCAGCTGGTAGAGCAGCTGCCTCACAGTCAGAGACCCTGGTTTGATCCCGATCTCGGGTACTGTCTGTGTGGAGTTTGCACGTGCTCCCCGTGACCGCGTGGCTTTCCTCCGGGTGCTCCAGTTTCCTCCCACATCCCAATGACGTGCGGCTTTGTAGGTTACCTGGCCCTCTTTAAATTGCCCTTAGTTATTTAGAGTCCTTCAGGGCGGAAACAGGCCCCTCGACGCCGAGCTGCCCCATCTACACCAGCCCCACTTGCCTGCATTTGGCCACTATCCCTCCAAACCTTTCATATCCATGTACAGTAATCCACCTCTGTATACTGGATTTTGGTTCTAGCGGACTGAAACTCCCACTGCACCTCCCCACACCTCCCCACACCTCCCCACACCTCCCCACACCCCCGCCAGGTACCCAACGAGCTGGCGCCACGCGGCGGGCGGGAGCTTCCGGTTGCGGGAGTGGAGAGAGTGAGCAGCGTGAAGGAGGTGTGAGTACCGGGCCCGTCCCCGGCGCATCGCGTGTGGGTCCGGGGGGCTCTGCCGCTCCCTGGCTGTGAACCCCCACCCTGGTTTAAACCCCCCCCCCTCCCCCTCTCAACACTGCACTTCTCCCCTCCCAACCTTGGGTTAAACTCTACCCCTCTCACTCAGTTATAGCGGGCACCAACTCTCTCCCCCACGCAGTCGCAGAGAGAACGTGCAAACTCCGTACAGACAGCTTGTTAGTTTAGTTTATTACTACCGAGGTACAGTGAAAAGCTTTTGCTGCGTGCTAACCAGTCAGTGGAAGGGCAATGCATGTTTACAATCAAGCCATTTACAGTGTACAGATGCATGGTAAAGGGAATAACGTTTAGTGCAAGGTAAAGTCCAGTAAAAGACAGGCACCTGTAGTCAGGATTGAATCGGGGCCTGTGGCGCTGTGAGGTAGCAACTCTACCGCTGCACCACTCCCCTTCAACCCTTTTGATTGTAATACAGTGGAACGTCAAGTAGGTTTCTGTCACTGAGTTTCTGGTCACCGAGTGCCATTTTATGTTCAGTACATGCACGGATAAGGTACAACTCATGCAGCTGCTGAAATTGTCTGCAACTGTTGGACACAGGCCTGTGGAAGATTTCGGTAGGCAGGAAAGTTTTAAGCATGCATAGTTTCCACCTTATACATCGACAGAACCAAGTGGCTTTCCATTCCACCATCGTGGATACACAACACTCGACGCATGCTGCCAATGGCATTGGTTCAGTAAAAACACTCAGAGGGATGAGTAACCAGAGAGTTCTCAATGGGAACGAGGGGGGAGACAAGACACCTCGGAGACAGACTACAAGCTGGAGTAACTGGCTGCAACTAGTGAACAAGTGATTGCTGGTGGGCTTGGACTCGGGCGAAGGACCTGTTTCCGTGCTGTATCTCTAAACTAAACTAAAAAAGACGATAGACACAAAATCCTGGAGTAACTCAGCGGGGCAGGCAGCATCTCTGGAGATGCTTTCGGGTCGAGACCCTTCTTCAGACTGAGAGTCAGGGGAGAGGGTGGCACTGAGATATGGAAGGGCAAGATGTGAAAATGAGAGATCAAAGGGGAGTTTCGTGTGAGCTGCTTACAACCCAGCAATGTGAACGTCAACTTCTCCAACTTCATGTCAACCTTGCTATCCCTCTCTCTCCATCCCTCCCCCATCCTAGCTCTCCGACTAGTTTCACTGTCCACCCGATTAAATTGTACTAATTGTATACGTTTCAGGTTGAGACCCTTCTTCAGACTTGACCCGAAATGTCACCTATTGCTTCTCTCTAAAGAAGTTCCTCCTCACCTCCTTTCTAAAAGTGCGCCCTTTAATTCTGAGGCTATGACCTCTGGTCAATAGACAATAGGTGCAGGAGTAGGCCATTTGGCCCTTCGAGCCAGCACCGCCATTCAATGTGATCATGGCTGATCGTCCACAATCAGTACCCCGTTCCTGCCTTCTCCCCATATCCCCTGTCTCCACTATCTTTAAGAGCCCTATCTAGCTCTCTTGAAAGTATCCAGAGAACCTGCCTCCACTGCCCACTGAGGCAGAGAATTCCACACTCACAACTCTCTGTGTGAAGAAGTGTTTCTTCATCTCTGTTCTAAATGCCTTACCCCTTATTCTTAAACTGTGGCCCCTGGTTCTGGATTCCCCCAACATCAGGAACATGTTTCCTGCCTCTAGCGTGTCCAACCCCTTAATAATCTTATATGTTTAAATAAGATATCCTCTCATCCTTCTAAACTCCAGAGTCTACAAGCCCAGCCGCTCCATTCTCTCAGCATATGACAGTCCCGCCATCCCGGGAATTTACCTTATAAACCTACGCTGCACTCCCTCAATAGCAAGATTGTCTTCCTCAAATTAGGGGACCAAAACTGCACACAATACTCCAGGTGTGGTCTCACTGGGGCCCTGTACAACTGCAGAAGGACCTATTTGCTCCTAGACTCTCCCACCAGTGGAAACATCCTTTCCACATCCACTCTATCTATACCTTTCATTATTCTGTAAGTTTCAATGAAACGAGATATTAAATCTATGAAATTCTAACCGGACTAGACATGGGGAGGATGTCAATGGAGGAAAAGCTGTTTCCCTTCTCTTAGAGGGGTGGGAATCTGCATTTGCAGCACATTGGCGCGGCTGATAGAGCAGCTGCCTCACAGCACCAGAGCCCTGGTTCGATACTGACCTCGTGCGCTGTCTGTGTGGAGTTTGCACATTCTCCCTGTGGCTTGGATATGGAGAGGATGTTTCCACCAGTGGGGGAGTCTATGACCAGCGGTCGTATCCTCAGGATTAAAGGACGTTCCTTTAGGAAGGAGATGTGATGGAATTTCTTTAGTCAGAGGGTGGTGAATCTGTGGAATCCTTTGCCACAGAAGGCTGTGGACGCCGTCAATGGATATTTTTAAAGCAGAGATAGATACGATTCCTGATTAGTACGGGTGTCAGGGGTTATGGGGAGAAGGCAGGAGAATGGGGTGAGGAGGGAGAGATAGATCAGCCATGATTGAATGGCGTAGACTTGAGGGGCTGAATGGCCCAATTCCATTCCTATTACTTATGACCGCGTGGGTTTCCTCCGGGTGCTCTGGTTTCCTCCCACACGTGCAGGTTTGTAGATTAATCAGCCTCTGTAAATTGCCCCCGGTGTGTAGGGAGTGAATAAGAAAGTGGGATAACATGGAATTAATGTGAACAGGTGATCGATGGGCCGAAGGGCCTGCTTCCATGCTATATTTTTTAAATAAACTAAATTATGTAGAA
>CM075982.1:30609241-30634079 GCA_038087875.1 Malacoraja senta
CATATTATCACATCAATCCCCTCTCCTGGATTATCTAGATATCCTTCAATTCCTCTGCTCCATCAATCTCTTCTAATACAAATATAGTCTCGACTATATATATATAGTCGAGACCAAACGCAGACTGGGCGATCGTTTCGCTGAACACTTTCACTCAGTCTGCCTTGTCCGAGTGAGGCCACATGCACAATGGAGGAACAGCACCTCATATTTAGCATGGGCAGCTGATTACAACACAGCAGAATGAATGTCGATTTCTCTCATTTCTCTCAAGTAACTCTGCATTCCCTTCCACCCCCGCTCCCCACCCTAGCAGTCCTACTAGTTCCACTGGTTCGCATCCCTGTATCTCTTCGTTATCACCTCTTCCCAGCCAACAATGGGCCATTGTGGGCTCCACCCTGCCTTGTTTCATCTGTTGCCGGCCCTGCTTTGTTACCTCCAGTTCCCTCCCCTGCACTTTCAGTCCAAGGCAGGGTCCCGACCCGAAACGTCACCCATCCTTTTTTCTTCAGAGATGCTGCCAGACCTGCCGAGTTACTCCTGCACTTTGTGTCTATCTTCTGTTTCTAAACTAAAATGGCGTACCCCGTAATCCCACGGCCGTGGATATGCGGTGCGCCATTTCAGTTCAGAGAAACAGATCGATGGAGCGGAGGAATTGAGGGTTATCTGGATAAGGCAAGATGGTGAGTTGATGTGATAATAGACAATAGGTGCAGGAGTAGGCCATTCGGCCCTTCCAGCCAGCACCGCCATTCAATGTGATCATGGCTGATCATCCCCAATCAGTACCCCGTTCCTGCTTTCTCCCCATATCGCCTGACTCCGCTATCTTTAAGAGCCCCTATCTAGCTCTCTCTTGAAAGTATCCCAGAGCACCGGCATCCACCACCCTCTGAGGCAGAGAATTCCACAGACATATACTAAGAATGTCCTACTCCTGCACCTTATGTTCTTGTACAGATGTGATGGGCTGAATGGCCAACTTCTGTACTGTGATATCTCAATGGCCCTTAAATGGTCAAAAAGCAAAATAAAACGCCCCACAAATAAGAATATTTGGACAGTGATCACACACTGCAGAATCTTAACATGACTCAGGTCATTCAATGGTTCGATTGTAATCATGCATTGTCTATCTGCTGACTGGTCAACACACAACTAAAGCTTCTCACTGCACATGTGACAATAAACTAAAACTAGAAAACTGAAATTCATGGTGTGGAAACAGGCCCCTTGGCCCAACTGCCAACATGTCCCATCCATAGCACTAGTCCCACCTGCCTGCGCTTGACCCATACCCATTTTACCTGTCTCATTGTTTCTTAAACATTGCGATAGTGCCAGCAATGTGTCCCACTTTACCACAGAATCTCAGTCTCATTTTTGAATGTTGTAAACTCGTTCTAGAATGAGTGCAGAAAAGATTTACGAGGATGTTTGCCAGGACTTGAGGGGCTGAGCTACAGGGAGAGGTTGGCCAGGCTAGACATTTTTCCTTGGAGTGCAGGAGGCCGAGGGGTGACCTTATAGAGGTGTATAAAATCATGAGGGGAATAGATAGGGTGAACGCTCAGTCTTTTACCCAGACTAACAGGGTTCAAGAACCCAAAGGACATTATATAGAAACATAGAAATATAGAAAATAGGTGCAGAGGAGGCCATTCGGCTCTTCGAGCCAGCACCGCCATTCATTGTGATCATGGCTGATCGTCCCCAATCAATAACCCGTGCGTGTCTTCTCCCCATATCCCTTGATTCCACCAGCCCCTGGAGCTCTATCTAACTCTCTCTTAAATCCATCCAGTGATTTGGCCTCCACTGCCCTATGTGCAGGGAATTCCACAAATTCACAACTCTCTGGGTGAAAACGTCTTTTCTGACCTCAGTCCTTTATTCTAAGACTGTGCCCCTGGTTCTGGACTCGTCCAACATTGGGAACATTTTCCCTGCATCTAGCTTGTCCAGTCCTTTTATAACTTTATATGTTTCTGTAAGATCCTCCCTCATCCTTCTAAACTCTAGTGAATACAAGCCTAGTCTTTTCAATCTTTCCTCATATGACAGTCCCGCCATCCCAGGGATCAATCTCGTGAACCTACGCCGCACTGCCTCAAACACAAGGATGTCCTTCCTCAAATTAGGGAGACCAAAAACTGTACACAATACTCCAGATGTGGTCTTACCAGAGCCCTATACAACTGCGGAAGAACCTCTCTACTATACTGAAATCCTCTTGTTATGAAGGCCAATATTCCATTAGCCTTCCCCCTCAAGCTTCTAAACTCCAGCGAGTCGAGGCGCCAGTGCTGTCAAACGCTCATCATATGCCTAACCCACTCATTCCTGGAAGTATTCTTGTAAACCTCCTCTGGACCTCTCCAGAGCCAGCACATCCTTCCTCAGATATGGGGGCCAAATTTGCTCACAGTACTCCAAATGTGGCCTGACCAGCGCCTTATAGAGGCCTCAACATTACATCTCTGTTTTTGTATTCCAGTCCTCTTGATATCAATGCTAGCATTGAATTTGCCTTCCTTACTACCGATTCGACTTGCAAATTAACTTGTTGGGAGTCCAGCACCTGCGCTCTTCTGGTCTTTTAGATATTTATTGAATTTTGCTTATCATGTTACCAATTATTCCTCTGTTTGCACGCCTATTATGCTGCCTGCTGCTGTGTGTGTGTAATGAACTTAGTTTAGTTAGAGATACAGTGTGGAAACAGGCCTTCGGCCCACCGAGTCTGCGCTGGTTCTATCCTACACACGAGACAACATTTACAGGAGCCAATGAAACCTACAGACCTTTGGAGGGTGGTTTCCTCCCACATACGGGTTTGTAGGTTCATTGGCCTGGTAGAAATGTGAAACTGTGCGGGGATCGATGGTCTGTGCAGACTCGGTGGGCCAAAGGGCCTGTTTCCGCGTTGTATCTCTAAACTAAAGACAGCGCGGAAAACCCTGCAATCACCTGATCTCCTTGGGAGGCAGAGGGTCAACTTCGACACCTTCTCCAAACGACAGCGGGTGAAGTCTTGGCCCAAAGCCAGCGATCTGGAAAGGGGAATTAATCAAAGGATCCTGCAAAACAAAAAAACAACAGAGGATGAACAGACAAACACATAATACTGAGCAGGGATCTCAGCCCCTTCGGGCTGTTCAGTCATGCAATGACTAATCGGTGATCAACCTCATCATCCACCTCCAGAAATGATTCACCTTCCTTGCTCATCAAGAAATCATTCAGATATCCTGCCTTCACCGCCCTTCTTAAAGGAGTGGATTTACAGTTTGGAATAGATTGGGTGAATGCCTTTAGAGTCTTCTATTCAGGGTAAGAAATCAAGAACTCTGGGCATGGAACAAGCTGCCGGAGGAGGTAGTTGAGGCAGGGACTATCCCGACGTTTAAGAAACAGTTAGACAGGTACATGGATAGGACAGGTTTGGAGGGATACGGGCCAAATGCAGGCAGGTGGGACGTGTAGCTGGGACATGTTGGTCGGTGTGGGCAAGTTGGGCTGAAGGGCCTGTTTCCACGCCGTGTGACTCTATAAGTTCAAGGGGAGAGATTTAATAGAAGCTCAAGGGGCAATTTATTCAGAGAGGGGGGGTGGGGTATATGGAATAGCTGCCGAAAGGGGGTAGTTGAGGCAGGGTCTATAAACAGCATTTAGTTTAGTTAGAGATACAGCGTGGAAACAGGCCTTCGGCCCACTGGGTCCATGCCGACCAGCGATCCCCGCATTCTAACACTACCCTACACAGACTAGGGACAATGATTACGTTACCAACCTGTACATCTTTGGAGTGTGGGAGGAAACCAAAGATCTCGTAGAAAACCAACACAGGTCACGGGAGAACGTACAAACTCCGTACAGACCAACACCCGTAGTCGGGACTCGAACCCGGGTCTCTCGCTCAGTGAGGCAGCAACTCTACCACTGTGCCACCATGCCGCCCCTTACCAAAGATAGACACAAAATGCTGGAGTGTCTCATTGGGTCGGGCAGCGTCTCTGGAGAAATTGGATCGACCACGTGTCTGAAGAAGGGTCCCAATTTTGAACCGTCGCCTATCCACGTTCCCCAGAGATGCGGCCTGACCCACTGAGTTACACGAACACTGTGTGACTCCCTCCCCTTCAGAGCCTGGCTGAAGTGGACGTAAAGTGAAGGGCCTTTTCTGCCCAAGAACATGCACTTGACGAGCCCTTCCATCTGGTCTTCATTTTGCCTTGATCCACAGCGACACAGCCAGCCAGGCTTGGCTATTTTGAAACGGATACCGCACCAAAGCGTGGAACAGCCGGAGCAGAATTCCCCTCCCACCCAACATTCCAAGCATTCCCGATGCTTCCCATACCCACCGACCCACAAGCAACACTGAAACCCGGGCCAAATGACATTCCTGAAATCCCTTCCAAATCCCTGCTCCGCCAAGATGCCATCTTGGAGGAGAAGGGGGCGGGGTGGGGGGGGAGAGAGAAACAGAATAAAAAGACCCAATTATTTGCTGCAAGACACAAACACGGACACTTGTGAACACTGGCCGGTCCATCACGGGTACTGACCTCCCCACCATGGAAGGGATCTACAGGAGTCGCTGCCTCAATCATCAGAGACCCTCACCACCCTGGCCACACGTTCACTTCATTCACTTCAGGAAGAAGGTACACGAGCCTGAACGTCCAGGTTCAGGAACAGCTTCTTCCATGCAGCCATCAGGCTATTAAACACTCCAACCTCCAAATAAGCTCTGAACTACATAGACCTTGGGGCATTGCTTTTGTCTTTGCTCTCTGTTTATATATGTGTCGTGCTGCTGCAAGTAAGAATTTTATGTTCCGTTTCAGTACCTATGACAATAAAATACATTTTTAACAAAACACTGCAACTGGTGAGGAATGGAGACAAATAGTTTTGGTACCAAGGAGATACAAGGAACTGCAGATGCTGGTTTGTGAAAAAAAGACAGACAAATTGTCCCTCGTGTATGTGTAGGGTAGTCTTAATGTCCGGGGTCGGTGTAGACTCGGTGGGCCAAAGGGCCTGTTTCCGCACTGTATCTCTAAACTAAGAAGTGAGAGGTCCCGACCCGAAACGTCACCATCCATGTTCTCCAGAGATGCCGCCTGACCCGCTGAGTTACTCCAGCACTTTGCGTCTTTTCCGGTTACTAAGTCTGGGTCAGCTTGGGAAGTTCTGGCCAGTATCGGATACATTCTGCAGAATCCTTAGCTTGGTTGATCCAACGTAGCCCAAAAGCGGAGCAATCAACAACTTTTCCAGCACTCAAGTTCTTGGGACATTAAACACCTATTAAATCCCTCTTCCCCACCCTCAAAGGGATCTGCAGGAGTCGCTGCCTCAAACGCAGCCAGCATCATCAGCGACCCACACCACCTGGCCACGCTCTAATTTCACCCCTGCCATCGGGAAGAAGGTACAGGAGCCTGAAAACTGTAACGTCCAGGTTCAGGAACAACTAGCGGGTTATTCGTAACACTCACTGTATGTCATGTTGTTACTTGCGGGAGGGAGCACCAAGGCAAATTCCTTGTATGTCAATACTTGGCCAATAAACTTACTTACTTAACTAAACATTACAACTCCAAATAGGCTCTGAATTACATAGACCATGGGCGGTCATGGTGGCGCAGCGGTAGAGTTGCTGCCTTGCAACGAATGCAGCGCCATAGACCCGGGTTCGATCCCGAATACGGGTGCTGCCTGTACGTTCTCCCTATGACCTGCGTGGGTTTTCTCCGAGATCTTCGGTTTTCTCGCACATTCCAAAGACGTACAGGTTTGTAGGTTAATTGGCTTGGTAAATGTAAAAATTGTCCCTCGTGGGTGTAGGATAGTGTTAATGTGCAGGGATCGCTGGTCGGCGCGGACCCGGTGGGCCGAAGAGCCTGTTTCCGTGCTGTATCTCTAAACTAAACCTAGGGGCATCCATTTTTTTTGCACTATTATTGTTTGTTGAGTGAGCGCAAATGTGAATGTTTATTATATATATATATACACACATACATAGTTTTAGGATTATGAGGTGAATAAGTTTAGACTTTAAAGATACAGCACGGAAAAGGCCCTTCGGCCCACCGAGTCCACGCCAACCAGTGATCCCCTTACACTAGCATTATCCTACACACTGGGGACAATTTAACCTGAGCATATTAACCTACAAACCTGCATGTCCTTGGAGTGTGGGAGGCAATCAGAGCACCCGGAGAAAACCCACACGGTCACAGGGAGAACGTACAAATTCAGTACAGACAAGCACCCGTAGTCGGGATTGAACTGAAGTCTCTGGTGCTGCGGGGCAGCAACTCTACCGCTGCGCCACCGTGCCGCCCTGCCGCCCCTCATTCCAAGAACAGCAGTTGAAACATTCGCTAGAACATTAGGAGGCATTGTACAGGTGTTGGAAAGTAGTTTGCAGTTCCCAAGTATTTAAGTGACCTCACATACAAGCCATAAAAGTTGTTTTCACAGTGCCATACCAATGCCAAGTGGGTATAACTGCCCAATGTACAGCACCTTCCACATCCACTCATTCAGAGCCAAGAGGCTGCAAGGAACAGTCAAATGATCGACTAATCTGGTCCTGGTAAGGTGGCCAATTTGGGAGGAGAGGAGAGGGTAGGGGTTGGGGGTGGGGTGGGTGGGTGGTAGATGGGAATTATTGGCCATGATCTTGGCAGCAGCCCAATAAAGTAGGCCCCTTGTCAAGGAGGAATACATTTTGAATTACATTAACGAGAGGTTTATTAAAATATAAACAAAATCGCAAACTGAAAAGAACTGTTGGGCGACACAGTGGCCAAGTTGCTGCCTCACAGCGCCAGAAACACGGGGTTGATCCCGACCTCGGGTGCTGCCCGTGTGGAGTTTGCGCGTTCTCCCCGTGACCGCGTGGGTTTCCTCCGGGTGCTCTGGTCTCCTCCCACATACGTGCCCGTTTGTGGGTCAATTGGCGCTCTGTAAATTGTAGGGAGCGGATGAGAGAGTTGGGATAACAGGGAACTAGTGTGAACAGGTGATCGATGGGCAGTATGGATTCGGTGGGTAGAAAGGTCTGTCTCCATGCTGTATCTCTAAATGAGACTCAATGCGATCTGCATTACGACCTTGATCAATATTCCCACTGACAATAACCTGCAGACATCTCTACACTCCCACACACGGTCAGATTGGGGGCTGCTTTAGGCCAGCCATTCGGGTTAAAGTCAGGTCTGGATCCACCTTGTGCTTCACCTTAAGCAGCATCCCCTAACCTTTATTATTGGCTCTTCATTTGTTTGAAGGATGCGAGTGCCGCTGACACCAACATTTATCACCCAGCCTTAAGTGCCTGAATTCAGAGGCCATGTGGAGTGCACTGGTCACAGATTGGCCTGCATCCACCAGGCTATCTAACACTACCACCCCAAAATGTGTAATATGATCCCAAGGGTGGTGGGTATGCGGAACGAGCTGCCAGTGGAGGCATGTGCAGGAAGGAACTGCAGATGCTGGTTTAAACCGAAGGCAGACACAAAATGCTGGAGTAACTCAGCGGGACAGGCAGCATCTCTGGAGAGAAATAGGAATGGGTGCCGTTTCAGGACAATAGACAATAGGTGCAGGAGTAGGCCATTCAGCCCTTCGAGCCAGCACCGCCATTCAATGTGATCATGGCTGATCATCCCCAATCAGTACCCCATTCCTGCCTTCTCCCCATATCCCCCGACTCCGCTATTTTTAAGAGCCCTATCTAGCTCTCTCTTGAAAGCATCCAGAGAACCCGCCTCCACCGCCCTCTGAGGCAGAGAATTCCACAGACTCACCACTCTCTGTGAGAAAAAGTGTTTCCTCGTCTCCGTTCTAAATGGCTTACTCCTTATTCTTAAACTGTGGCCCCTGGTTCTGGACTCCCCCAACATCGGGAACATGTTTCCTGCCTCCCTAGCGTGTCCAAACCCTTAACAATCTTATATGTTTCAATGAGATGCCCTCTCATCCTTCTAAACTCCAGAGTGTACAAGCCCAGCCGCTCCATTCTCTCAGCATATGACAGTCCCGCCATCCCGGGAATTAACCTTGTAAACCTACGCTGCACTCCCTCAATAACAAGGGTCGGGTCTGAAGAAGGGCCTCGACACGAAACGTCACCTATTCCTTCTCTCCAGAGATTACTCCAGCATTTTGTGTCTATTATTACTGGTTGAGGCAGGCACTATCACAACATTTAATAGACACTTGGACAGGTACATGGTAGGCAGTTTGAGAGGAATATGGGCCCTTTGCGGGCGAACAGGATTAGCTTAGACGAGGCATCTTGGTTAGTGTAGACAAGTACAAATCTATGACTAATGGCCATGCTAAAGTCCATAGAGACATCTATGCACTTGCCCTCATCAATAGTCTCCAAAACACCAATAGAATTTCTAAAGACATGATCTTTCAAACCAATGTTCAAGAAGGAACTGCAGATGCTGGAAAATCAAAGGTAGACAAAATTGCTGGAGAAACTCAGAGGGTGCGGCAGCATCTATGGAGCGAAGGAAATAGGCAACGTTTCGGGACGAAACCCGAAAGGGTTTCGGCCCGAAACGTTGCCTATTTCCTTAGGTCTGAAGAAGGGTTTCGGGCTCGAAACGTTGCCTATTCCCTTCGCTCCATAGATGCTGCCGCACCCGCTGAGTTTCTCCAGCAATTTTGTCTATCTTTCAAAACAATAATGACTATCCCTGATCATCACCGCTTATATATCTTATTCCCTAGTAACTTGCCTACCGCAGTTGTTAGGCTCACGAGTCTTAAGTAGAAGCACAACATTCGGTGGTGGGTAAAAAGACTGTGCATTCACCATATCAATTCCCCTCATCTCTTCCCTCTGTGAGATCACCCCTCGGCCTTCTACGCTCCAAGGAATGAAGTACCCCTATCTGTAGCCGGCCCTCGAGTCTTGGCAGCTACTCATAAATCTGCTCTGCACTCTTTCCAGCTCGACAACATCCTTCCTCGAGCAGGGTGACCAAAAACGAACACAATACTTCGCATGCGGCCTCACCAACGTCTTGTACAACTGCAACATAACATTCCAACCTCTACACACAGTACTCTGACTGATGAAGGCTAGTGTACTAAAAGCCTTCGTCATCATCATCCACCAAATTCAGGAAACAGGTACGTGCACTGTGAGATCACTCTGCTCTTTAACACACCCAGGGCCCTACCCTTCACCGCAAAGGTCCTGCCCTGGTTTGACTTCTAAAAATGCAACACCTATTAAACAAAGTTTGTATTAAATATATTAATATATTTTATGAATTATATATATTTTGTATTAAACATAGGTCTAAGATGAGCAGAGAAAGATCTAACAGGATGTCAAGAGTGTCGAACGAGCTGCCAGAGAAGGTAGCTGAAGCAGCTACGATAATGGCATTTAATAGACACTTGGACAGGTACAAGAATAGGAAAGGTTTAGAGGGATATAGGCCAAATGGAACCAGCTTAGATGGGGTATGTTGGTTAGTGTGGACGGGTTGGGCTGAAGGGCCAATTTCGACATTGTGTGTGTGTGTATATATATATATATATATATGCATACATACACACATATATAATATATATAAATATATATAATATAAATCATATATATATATATATATGCGTGTGTGTGTGTGTGCGTGCGTGCGTGCGTGCGTGTGTGTGTATGTATTTACGTGATCTCCCAGTTGCTAAACATTTTAAATCCTTTTCTCACTCCTACACTGACCTTTCTGTCCTGGGCCTTCTCCATTGTCAGAGTAAGGCCCAAGGTAAATTGGAGTAACAGCACCTCATATTTCACTTAAGCAGTATGAATGTGGACTTCTCTAACTTCAAGTAACCATTGCTTTCCCTCTCCCACCCTAGTTCCACTGTCCTGATTAATTTTACTGATCGAATGCCTCGTTGTCACCTTCCCCTCAGCCAACAATGAACCATTCTACATTTCCTTGAACACTGTGTGCTTTGATCTGTCATTTTCACACCTTACCCTTCCATATCCCTATGTCTCCCTCTCCCCTGACTCTCAGTCTGAAGAAGGCTCGACCCGAAACGTCACCCATTTCTTCTCTCCAGAGAAGGCTGCCTGTCCCGCTGAGTTACATAGATACATAGAAAATAGGTGCAGGAGTAGGCCATTCGGCCCTTCGAGCCTGCACCGCCATTCAATATGATCATGGCTGATCATCCAACTCAGTATCCCGTACCGGCCTTCTCTCCATACCCCCTGATCCCCTTATAGATACATAGAAAATAGAGTTACTCCAGCAATGTTGTGTCTATTTCTTCTCTACCCACAATGTCCTGTGATATATCTGATCAGACCCAGGGGATTCATCTGACTTCATACACCTTAGGATGTCCAGCACCTCCTCGACTGCAATATGGATTGTCCTCAAAACATCTCTATTAACTGCCCAAACTCTCCTTGCCCATCTCCTATGGCTCCACACAGAGATCACCATAGTCATAGAGTGATACAGTGTGGAAACAGGCCCTTTGGCCCAACTTGCCCGCACCGGCCAACATATCCCATCTATACTAGTTCCATCTACACTAGTCCCACCTGCCTGCGTTTGGCCTATATCCCTCTAAACCTGTACCTGGCCAAATATTTTTGTTAAACTTCACGATATTACCTGCCTCAATTACCTCCTCTGGCAGCTCGTTCCATGCACCCACCACCACTTGTGTGAAAAAGTTACCCCTCAGGTTCCTATTAAATCTCCCTCCCCTACATTAAACCCATGTCCTCTGGTTCTCCATTCCCCCACTCTGGGCAAGAGGTTCTGTGCATCTACCCAATCTAATCCTCTCATGATTTTGTACCCCCCTATAAGTTCAGACTACATGGGTTACTGAGGGCCACACGTCTTGTTCTAGTCACCCTCTTAATGTACATAAAATCTCGCTGAATTTTCCTCAATTTCATCCCACTTTTTGCCCTCCTGAATTCCTTCTTGAGTATGCTCCTCGGTCCCCTGCTCCTCCAGGGATCCACTTGATCCCAGCTCTCCGGGGATCCACTTGATCCCGGCTGGTCCGGTCCCATGCCTCCTTTGTCCAGACCAGATCCTCAATTTCTCCTGATCATTGAAACACAGAAACATAGTAAATAGGTGCAGGAGTTGGCCATTCAGCCCTTCAAGCCAGCACGGCCATTCAATATAATCATGGCTGATCATCCACAATCAGTACCCCGTTCCAGCTTTCTCCCCAATATCCCTTGATTCCGTTAACCCCAAGAGCTAAATCTAACTCTCTCTTGAAAACATCCAGTGAATTGGCCTCTACTGCTTTCTGTGGCAGAGAATTCCTCAGATTCACAACTCTCTGGGTGAAAAAGTTTTTCCTCATCTCAGTCCTAAGTGGCCTACCCGCTGTGGATGGCATATCCACAGTTCCTTACACCCCATCCTGCCTTGCTCTTCACTCTAACAGAAACACGCATGCCTTAAACTCTCACGATCACACTTTTAAAAGCATCCCAACTTCCGTATTTCCATTTGCCTTTAGCAAATTCAGAAGCGGAATTAGGCCATTCGGCCCATCAAGTCTACTCCACCATTCAATCATAGTTGATCTATCTTTCCCTCTCAACCCCATTCTCCTGCCTCCTCCCTGTAACTTTTGACACACTTACTGATTAGGAAGTTTTATCAATCTCCGCTTTAAAAAATACCCAATGCAAATCTAATTTGGTCTAAAACCATCAGATTTGGCCTTGGCCAAATCCATAATAGCCCTGTCCCACGGTACGAGTTCATTCCAAGAGCTCTCCCGAGTTTGCCCTGATTCGAACTCGGAGATTTACGGTAATGGCCACTCGTCAGTACTCGGGGCTCTCGTGGACATTTTTTAACATGTTAAAAAATCTTCACGAGTCTTCCCGAGCTTACCTGCCGTTAGCTAGTCTTCCCGAGTACCTGCCGTTAGCGTTACGAGCCGCTAAGAGACATCCCCGAGCTCTGATGTACCCGCTACGTTCATTCTCCGTGCTTACCCTGAGTTTGATTTTTTTTTTACTCGGGAGAGCTCTTGGAATGAACTCGTACTGTGGGACAGGGCTTTTGCTTCAACTTGTGGGCCCCAACCTGTCCTTATCCATAACTATTTTAAAAGTTGAAAAGTAGTGGTCACTGTACCACAAAAATACTTCAGTTATTTACCCAACCTTATTACCAATGAATAGGCCAACCTTTGCTTTCTCCGTCATAGAGCCCTCTACAAATTACCTAATGATACGTTCCTCAACATATTTGACAAACTCCACCACACCCAAGCCCAGGGCAGTAGAGTTGTGGATGTAGCCCGGCCCATCGCACAGACCAGACTCCCCACTATCGACTCCATCTACACTTCACGCTGCCTCGGAAAAGCAGCCGACACAATCAAAGACTTGTCCCACCCTCTTGTACGGAGTCCCACCCATTCCCTCTTCTCCCAGGTCCTGTCTGGCAGAAAGTACAGAAGCTTGAAAGCGCGCACCACCAGACTCAGGAAAAGCTTCTTCCCCTCTTATCAGGATTGTGAAAGGCCCCACCGTAAGCTGGGCTACTGTCCGATTCATCTCTACCCCATGGCAGACATTGGACTTTGTCTATGGAACTGACGCACTACAATGCGGAGCACTATATTCTACCCTGTATCTTCCCCTTTGATCTATCCATTGTACTCTAGTTTGACGATGGTGTTTGTGTGTGGTAGATCTGATCTGCTCGGAGAGCGCACAAAACAAAGCGTTTCACTCAACCTTGGTACACGTGACAAAAATAAACCTAAATTCCTATCCACCAACTTCGCGCCTATTGTGCACTCAAGAAGCACTCCCCTCCTCTCAACATGTGACCCTGACAGGGGGGAAAGATACCCCAGTCACGTCATCTCATTTAAAAGACCTCTGGACAGGTGCATGGATGGGAAAAGTTTAGCGGGATATGGGCCATACACAGGCAGGTGGAGCTAGTGTAGATGGGGCAGCATGGGCAGGTTGGGCCGAAGGGCCCGTTTCCATGCTGTAAGACTATGCTCACAGATTGATCGTTTAACTACCTCTAGAAAGGAGACGAGGAGAAATTTATTTGGTCAGGGGGTGGTGAATCTGTGGAATTCATTGCCACAGACGACTGTGGAGGCCAAGTCAATGGATATTTTTTAAGATGGAGGTTGACAGATTCTTTATTAGTATTGATGTCAGGGCTTATGGGGAGAAGGCAGGAGAATGGGGTTGAGAAGGAGAGATAGATCAGCCATGATTGAATGATGGGGCCGAATGGCCTAATTTAGCTCCTAGAACTTATAAACATTATGGTATGAACTTATCTCAATGGCAAACAGTCTTTCAAAGGCAGCTCCAAGGCTTCAAGGAACGCTCTTGTACATTTTATGAAGCTTGCAATCATTGCCATTAACTGCCTCATAAAATGCTATGAAGTCTGGATAGAGTGGGCACCTTGTGGATTAATTTTAAAAAAAAATTGGGATTGGATAAAACATCAAGGTTTAACTCTAAACAACAGTGGTTTCCCAATTTGTTACCACAACCTGACATGAGAGGGTGAATGTTCTGCTGCGTGTTCCTACATCAGTGGGTTCATTAAACCAACTCGCCTATCCTAAGGTCGGACCATCTTGGCCACTTCTCAATTCCGACAGTTTTACAAGGGTTCGAGAACAGAAACGTACTCAAGGCCCGGTCAACACAGCCTCACAGAAGCAATAAATCCAAGGTCAAAACACACAAGTGTGTGGTGACTTCACACTTCCACTCACGGTTTCCTTTATTGTCACGTGTGCCGAGGTACAGTGAAAAGCTTTTGTTGCATGCTAGCCAGCCAGCGGAATGCGGCATGGTGGCACAGTGGTGGAACTGCTGCCTTGTGGCACCAGAGACCTGGGTTTGATCACAACTATACGTGCTGTCGGTACGGAGTTTTTACCTTCTCCCCGTGGGGGTTTCTCCGGGTGCTCCAGTTTCCTCCCACACTCCAAAGACGTACAGGTTTGTAGGCTAATTGGCTTGGTATACATGTAAATTGTCCCTAGTGTGTGTAGGATAGCGTTGGCTCGGCCTCGGTGGGCCGAAGGGCCTCAAATAAAGATTTCAGCTTTGAGATCCCAATATTGAGACTCTCAGTCAACTCCAAGGTCAACACAACCAAGTCTGTGACTTCTGACTCACACTATAGTTTAGCTCATTGTCACGTGTACCGAGCGAGGTACAGTGAAAAGCTTTTCTGTTGCATGCTGTCCAGTCTATAAGACTATACATGATTACAATTAATCCGTCCACAGTGTACAGATACAGGATAAAGGGAATAACATGAAAAACGTTTAGTGCAAGATAAAGTCCAATAAAGTCTGATCAAAGGTAGTCCGAGGGTCTCCAATGAGGTAGACAGTAGCTCAGGACCGCTCTCTAGCTGTTATCAGGCAAGATGGTTTCAGTTGCCTGATAACAGCTGGGAAGAAACTGTCCCTGACTCTGGAGGTGTGCCTTTTCACACTTCTGTACCCCTTGCCTGATGGGAGAGTGTACCTCAGTACATGTGGCAATAATGTAAATAACAAACTACTCAAACAAAATTTAAATTTTACCTCAGAACAAACAGTTTTGATCAAAGATCGTGCAAGGCTCTCCAATGAGCTAGATCAGGGCTGGGGAACCTTTTCATGGTGGAATGCCGCATTAAGTTAGCTGTAATCTAATAAGGCCGCATCCAAGATACTTCAATCAGATATACTTCAAAATGTACATTATTTTGTTAAAATAGCCCTCTTGACTTACTAATGTTTTAATTGTGGCCGTCAGTCGGGGAGGATTATTTTGTTGAATCTTCTTTTACTCTTTGGTATTTTAAATACGTTCATTTTAAGATTAAAATAAAAATAATAAAAGACGAACAAAAACATATTAATAAAAATAAAAGGATTTGTTCTACACAATTCATTCAAAAGGCCGCACTTAATGGCCTAGAAGGCCGCAGGTTCCCCACCCCTGCACTAGATAGTAGCTCAGGAGCATCTCAATACAGGTAGCTCACGGGGCAAATTAAATTAACCTTACGCCCATACTAGAACGTACCAGCCCCACCTCATCATCAGTCTCACCTGAAGCCACTTGTAGCTGTTTGACCAAGTTATTTCTTCAAAGCTCACAAACAAAAGCCAGCCAATCTGAACACAGGCAAGATTCAAGTGCAAAACAAAAGGATCAGTCGGAATTTAAAGAATGGGTCACCAAGGCTTTCTACCTTGGGGAAACTCAAGAGGATCAGGCTCTTGCTCCACTGGTTAGTCTGGTGTGTTTGGTTCAGGGATAGAGCGTTCACACTCATTCTATCTTATCCCACTTTCCTATCCACTCCCTGCACACTAGGGGAATTGTACAGAGGCCAATTAACCTACAAACCCACAAGTCTTTGGGATGTACACATACTGTCCTTTGGGACGCACTGTCCAATTCACCTCTACCTCATTGTCGACATTGGACTTTGTCTGTGGAACTGATGCGCTACAATGCTGAGAACTATATTCTGCACTCTGTATCTTCCCCATTGCTCTATCTATTCTACTCGAGTTTGAATTGGTTTAGACTTTAGAGATACAGCGCAGAAACAGGCCCTTCGGCCCACCGAGTCTATGCCAACCAGATTGTATTGGCCAGACTTGATTGTATAGTATGATGTGATATGCTTGGGTTGCATGCAAAACAAACAGCTTTTCACTGTACATTTAGTTTAGTTCATTGTCACATGTACCAAGGTATAGTAAACTTGTTGCGTGCTAACCAGTCAGCAAAAAGACTATACAGTACATGATTACAATCGAGCCATCCACAGTGTACAGATACAGGATAATGGGAATAACACGAGTGCAAGATAAAGTCCAGTAACGTCTGATCAAAGATAGTCCGAGGGTCTCCAATGAGGTAGATGGGAGGTCAGGTCTGCTCTCTTGTTGGTGATAGGACGGTTCAATTGCCTGACTGTCCCTAAATCTGGAGGAGTGCGTTTTCACACTTCTGTACCTCTTGCCGGATGGAAGAGTGTACGCGATGATAATAAACAAATCTAGTTTTACCTCGGAGCAAATAGTTTCGAACACGCTGAACATATTTTACAAAACCAGAAGATAATTGTTCTCGAGCAAATCTACTGTTAGACAATGCAAACAGCACTCGGGAATGCAAGCAGCTTCAGGCACCTGCCTGCCTTCCTTGCCCACACAATCCAAAAACTCCCACGGATCCTGTTCCCAATCACTACATCTCATCATTCAAGTGGAGCACTAAATCACATGCCAGGACCAGCACAGTGGCGCAGCGGTAGAGTTGCTGCCTCACAGCGCCAGAGACCCGGCTTTCATCCCGACCCAAGGTGCTGTCTGTACGGGGTTTGCACGTTCTCCCCGTGACTGCGTGGGTTTTCCTCTGGCCGCAAGTAGACAAAGCGTCGGAGCTACTCAGCGGGTCAGGCAGCGTCTCTGGAGAAAACGGATGGGTGACGTTTCGGGGACGGGACCCTTCTTCAGACTGCGAGTAGAGGGGAGGGAACTGGAGGTAGGAAAAGGCAGGACTGGCAACAAATTACCAAGGGAAGGATGGAGCCCACAATGGTCCGTTGTTGGCTGGGGAAGAGGTGATAATGTAGGGATACGAACAGTGGAACTAGAAGGATGACAAGGGAGGGGGAAGAGGGGGAATGCAGTAGTTACTCCGGTTTCCTCCCACATCCAAAAGACATGCAGATTTGCCCCTAGTGTGTGGGATAGTGCTAGTGTACGGGGCGATCATTAGTCGGCACGGACGAGGTGGGCCGAAGGGCCTGTTTCCGCGCGGTATCTCTAAAGTTTAGAGTGGAGCAGGACATCAAAAGCAGAATGATCAGCTCCAGATTAGCTACATTCACAACATGAGCAACATACAAGATACTGGAAGGATGTGGAGGCTTTGGAGGGGGGGGGGGGGGGAAGAAGAGGCTTACCAGACTGATGCCTGGACTAGAGCTACAGGGAGAGGTTGGACAGACTTGGATTGTTTTGTCTGGAGTCCTGGGACTGGAATGGAGACCTGATAGAAGTATATCAAGTTATGAGAGGCATAGATAGGGTCGACAGTCAGAACCTTCCCCCCGCCCCACGGGTGGAGTTGTCAAAGACTAGTGGGGCACAAGGGGAGAGGGGCAGCATTTAAAGGAGTTGTATGGAGCATGTTATTTTCCCCCCTGCACAGAGCGGTGGGCACTTGGAATAGAGTGCTAGGGTTGTGTGGAGGCAAATACGATAGTTGCATTTAAAAAGGGATTTAGTTTAGTTTAGCTTAGAGATACAGCGCGGAAACAGGCCCTTCGGCCCACCGAGCCCGCACTGACCCCCGCACATTAACACTATCTTACACACACCAAGGGACAATTTACACTACTAGTACCAAGCCAATTAACCTACAAACCTGTACGTCTTTGGATTGCGGGAGAAAACAGAAGATCTCGGAGAAAACCCACGCAGTCACGGGGAGAACGTACAAACTCCGTACAGACAGCACCCGCAGTCGGGATCGATCCCGGGGATCTCTGGCGCTGGAAGCGCTATAAGGCAGCAACTCTACCTCTGCGCCACCCTGCCAGCCATGCAGATATACACAAGGAGGGGAATGGATCGCCAACGGGCAGAGATTAATTTACCTGGCATCCAATTAGACGTGGACATTGTGGGCCGAAGTGCCTGTACCTCTGCTGCACTCTTCTATACAAAGTGCTGGAGGAACTCAGCAGGCCAGGCAGCATCTGCGGAAGGAATGGATGTGTATGGGGACCCACCTTCACACAGTTTGTGGTAGAAGGGAAGAAAGCTCTCTCTCCCCGATTGCAATCAGTCTGAAGAAGGATCCCGACCCTAAACGTCACCTATCCATATCCATATCCCTCCACGGATGCTGCCTGACCTGCAGAGTTCCTGCTGCACCTTGCACCGCACTCAAGACTCCAGCATCTGCAGGTCCTTGTGCCTACTGTACTGTTCTAGGTTCTGCCTTGTAAACCTTCTGCTAATAATGAGTTTAGAGTACGGTCCCTTTAAAAACAGATACCCAAAATGCAAATCCTTGGTAGCCGGAGCGAAAATAATCAACGGAGAAACCAATCCCTAATGACAGCACTAATTAAACAACTTGTTAAACAAACCCCAGTGAGTTGTTTAGTTCAGTGTCACGTGTACCGAGGTACAGCGAAAAGCTTTTGTTGCATGTTAACCGGTCAGCGGAAAGAGAATACAGCTGCTCCTCGACCAACGGTTCCGATAAACCAAAAATACCGTAAGTCGAAAACGCATTTAATACAATTTGGTCACATGACCGGAAGTGAGTTGCGGCTCGCCGCCGTTGCCCAGCGCTTGCACCATCGTAAAGTCGAAATATTGTAAGTTGAAGCATCATAAATCGGGGAGCATCTGTACATGGTTACAATCTAGCCGTCCACTGTGTACAGATACAGGATCAAGGGAATCACGTTTAGTGCAAGATAAAGTCCAGTAAAATCCAATTAAAGACAGTACGAGGGTCTCCAATGAGGCAGATGGTAGCTCAGGACCGCTCTCTGGTTGGTGAGAGGATGGTTCATTTGCCTGATAACAGCTGGGAAGAAACTGTCCCTGAATCTGGAGGTGTGCGTTTTCACACTTCTGTACATCATGCCCGATGGGAGAATGCACCTTCATACACGTGAAGATAATAAACAAATCTAGTTTTACCTCAGAGCAAATAGTTCTGAACACGCTGAACATATTTTACTAAACCAGAGGATAAATTGTTTCTTGAGCAACTCAACTTTTAGATAGTAGTTTAGGACCGCTCTCTAGGTGTGGTAGGATGGTTCGGTTGCCCGATAACAGCTGGGAAGACACTGTCACTGAATCTGGAGGTTTTAGTTTAGTTTAGAGATACAGCACGGAAACAGGCCCTTCGGCCCACCGAGTCCGCGCCAGCCAGTGATTTCTGCACATTAACACTATCCTACACACATTAGGGACAATTTACACTTATACCAAGCCAATTAACCTACAAACCTGCACGTCTTTGGAGTGTGGGAGGAAACGGGAGATCTCGGAGATACCTGCTAAAGCTGAAGTAAAGTTGCATCATTTATTTTTAAAAACCTTTTACAATCTGACTAGAAAGAGATTTTTTTTTCTGTGTTTGTGCAAAGATTGTACACAATGCTAACAATGTTTTGCTCGGAGAAAACCCACCCAGTCACGGGGAGAACGTACAAACTCTGCACAGGCAGCACCCGTATTCGGGATCGAACATGGGACTCTGGTGCTGTAAGCTCTGCAAGGCAGCAACTCTACCGCTGCGCCAGCGTGCTGCCCCAAAACGCAGGTGTGCGTAAACACGTTGAGGAAGCCAATTGTGTTGAGTTTACTCTGTGGATAATCCATCCCTTGCAGCCGTCTCCAAAAGCAATCTCCTGTGCAAGCATCCAACCATCATCGACCATGACCATCAAAACATTGTGAGCACTGTGTACAATATTTGTACAACACAAAAAAAAAATTCATCTCTTTCTAGTCCGATTGTAAAAGGTTTAACACAAATGGTGCAGCTTTATACTTCAGATCTCGCAGGTTTCTCCGAGATCTTCGGCTTCCTCCCACACTCCAACGATGTACAGCTTTGTAGGTTAACTGGCTTGGTGTATGTGTAAATTGTCCCCAGTCCGTGTAGGATAGTGTTGGTGTGCGGGGATCGCTGGTCGGCGCGGACTCGGTGGGCCAAAGGGCCTGTTTTCGCGCTGTATCTCGAAACAAAATTAAACCTCCTCTGCCACACTCCACATCACTAACTTGCAGCTTCCACGAGCGCATTAACCCTCCGCTCAGGGGAGACGTGCAGGAGGGGACATGGAGGGGAAGATGCAGCACAGAAACATGCCCTTCGGCACACCGCACTGACCATCAACTACACACTTCCACCAGTACAGGCCCTCTGGCCCAGTGAGTCCGCGCCGACCAGCGATCCCCGCACATTAACACTATCCAACACGTGAGGGACAATTACAATGGTTGTTAACCAAAGCCAATTAACCTACAAACCTGCACGTCTTTGGAGAGTGGGAGGAAACCTGAGCTCCTGGAGAAATGCCCACGCAGGTCACGGGGAGAACGTACAAACTCAGAAGAGACAGCACCCATAGTCAGGATCGAACCCGGGTCTCTGGCGCCGTGAGGCTGCAACTCTACCCGCTGTGACACTGCTGCCGCCAGAGTTAAATATAGTCAGCTGGGAACTGTATTCCCCAACCACAGTGAACAAAACAATACCTGTAGCTGCTCCATTCTGTCTGTGCGGCTTTGAATCGGAGAGGTTTCGACAGTAGTCTCACACACCCATAGGCAAATGCACTAATTTCTCTTGAACCATCCTGGCCTCCTGTAATCCTTCCAAAAAGACTGCAGGCACAGAGTTATTCGCCTCTGGATAAAGTTTATTTTTTATGGTTTAAAAAAAAAATGCAACGCACCATTAAAAAAAGGCATCGTTCGACAAAAACTCAAGACCCTCTAACCAAAATAAAACTTGCTCGACAAGTCCCTCTAACCAAAATAAAACTTGCTCGACAAGTCCAGCAAAGATCTCCAATTTGGAATTACCAGTAGCAGCCTACTCCAAGATAGACACAATAGACAATAGACAATAGGTGCAGGAGTAGACCATTCGGCCCCACGAGCCAGCACCGCCATTTAATGTGATCATGGCTGATCATCCCCAATCAGTACCCCGTTCCTGCCTTCTCCCCATATCCCCGCTATCTTTAAGAGCTCTATCTAGCTCTCTCTTGAAAGTATCCAGTGAACCGGCCTCCACCGCCCTCTGAGGTAGAGAATTCCACAGACTCACAACTCTCTGTGTGAAAAAGTGTTTCCACATCACCGTTCTAAATGGCTTACTCCTTATTCTTAAACTGTGGCCCCTGGTTCTGGACTCCCGCAACATTGGGAACATGTTTCCTGCCTCCAGCGTGTCCAAACCCTTAACAATCTTATATGTTTCAATACAGGGGCGGAAATCCCGGGGGGGGGGGGCAGGGGGGACATGTCCCCCCTCTGTTTTGAGAGGTGGGGGGCTAAGTTGGTTTGTCCCGTACGGGACCGCCCTTGTCCCGCATTTGACTATTACAACTCGGGTCGAGGAGGCTGTCGGGTCGGAGCGTGGCGTCCGGCCCCGCCTCACCCGTCCCGACGTAGTGCAGCCCATGGAGTGCAGCAGCAGCGCCTCGCCTGTGGCCCCGTCGGTCGGCAGCCCGGCCAGCTGTCCGACCTTCGGACCTTCGCTTACCGCCGACACCACCACCCCTCCTTCTCATGGCCGATCATCAGTTCACGAGTTGAATGGGGCGCCGGACTTTACACGTGACGTTGCACAGGCCGGGCCAAAACTCCTCAGCTGGCCCGCCGGCTGGGCTTTGTGTGCAGTCCAGCACCCGGGCCAACTCATCATTCACCCAGCCACGGCCGAGTAGGTCAACGAATTGCCGTCGGGAAATTGTTCCTTATTTTGACGTTTTGTCCCTTATTTGGGAGTGAGAACATTGGCGACCCTACTCCTGCCCCCCCGGGGAACAAAGGCGGACGGGTGACGAGAGGGACATGGTGCAGAAGGAAGGAGATGGCTGGAGGCCCGAAACAGCCTGGGACTCACCTGGACCAGGCAACGCTCATAAGAAATGTAGTGTGGACTTTGGAAATGGCGCCAAAACATGGCACCTCTTGCATGAGGGCTCCGTAGAACTATTTATGTACACTTGCTAATTGGGGATCGGGGCTCCGACCAGACAGTCCCCTCGACCCGAGTAGTAGCAGTCAAATACGGGACAAGGCCGGCCCCATATGGGACAAACCAATTTAACCGGTTAATACGGGACAGTTGGCAACCCTACCCCATCCGAGGTTGCTCCGATTTCTGCATTCCTCCACTCGCAGCCTTCAGCTCCCATGGATTTTAAACCCGTGCCTTCATTTATCAAGACTCCATAGTTTGGAATTCCCTCCCATGACCTTCCTGCCTCGGATTTCTGTCAGAAAGCATACTGTCGGCTTGCAACAAAGCGTGCGATGGGAACAGCTCTGCCCAAGACCACAAGAAGTTGCAGAGAGATGTAGATGTATCCCAGTCCATCGCACAGACCAGACTCCCCACCACTGACTCCATCTACGCTTCACGCTGCCTCAGAAAATCCGTCTTCACTACGGAGAACACAAACAATCTCCCTGATGTATCAGTGGCCAGAGGATCTGGGGTGGCGGAGGAACTGAAGGAGATTCACATTAGGCAGGAAATGGTGTTGGATAGACTGATGGGACTGAAGGCTGATGAATCCCCAGGGCCTGATGGTCTGCATCCCAGGATACTTAAGGAGGTGGCTCTAGAAATCATGGACGCATTGGTACTCATTTTCCAATGTTCTATAGATTCAGGATTAGTTCCTGTGGATTGGAGGGTAGCTAATGTTATCCCATTCTTTAAGAAGGGGCGGCAGAGAAAAAACAGGGAATTATAGACCAGTTAGCCTGACATCGGTGGTGGGGAAGATGCTGGAGTCAATAATAAAAGATGACATAACATTTGGATAGCAGTAGCAGGATCGGTCTGAGTCAGCATGGATTTACAAAGGGGAAATCATACTTGACTAATCTTCTGGAATGTTTTGAGGATGTAACCAGGATAATGGACAAGGAAGAGCCAGTGGATGTAGTGTACCTGGACTTTCAGAAAGTATTTGATAAGGTCCCACATAGGAGATTAGTGAGCAAAATTAGGGCACATGGTATTGGGGGTAGAGTGCTGACATAAACAAAGGGTAGGAATAAACAGGTCCCTTTCAGAATGGCAGGCAGTGACTAGTGGGGTACCGCAAGGCTCGGTGCTGGGACCGCAGCTATTTACAATATATATTAAGGATTTGGATGAATGGATTAAAAGTAACATTAGCAAATTTGCAGTTGACACAAAGCTGGGTGGCAGTGTGAACTGTGAGGAGGATGCTATGAGGATGCAGGGTGACTTGGACAGGTTGGGGGAGTGGGCAGATGCAGTTTAATGTGGATGTGAGGTTATCCACTTTGGTGGCAAAAACAGGAAGGCAGATTATTATCTAAATGGTGTTAAGTTGGGAAAAGGGGAAGTACAACGAGATCTGGGGGGTCCTTGTTCATCAGTCACTGAAAGTAAGCATGCAGGGGAAGCAGGTAGTGAAGAAAGTGAATGGCATGTTGGCCTTGCAATTGTAGAGGGCCCAGGTAAGACCACACCAGGAGTATTGTGTGCAGTTTTGGTCTCCAAACTTAAGGAAGACCATTCTTGCTTTGAGGGAGTGCAGCGTAGGTTCACAAGGTTAATTCCTGGGATGGCAGGACTGGCATATATTGATAGATTGGAGCAGCTGGGCTTGTATACTCTGGAATTTAGAAGGATGAGAGGGCATCTTATTGAAACATAAAAGACTATTGCCTAAAAGCAGCCAACATAATCAAAGACTCGTCCCACCCCGGTCATTCCTTCTTCTCTTGCTCCCGTCAGGCAGAAAGTACAGAAGCTTGAAAGCGTCACCACCAGACTCAGGAACAGCTTCTTCCCCTCTGTTATCAGGCTTCTGAACGGTCCTTCCATTAGCTGGGGTACTGTCCGATTCACCTCTACCCCACTCTGGACATTGGACTTTATCTATTGAACTAGTGCGCTACAATGCTGAGAACTATATTCTGCACTCTGTATCTTTCCCTTTGCTCTACTTGTTGTACATGAGGTTGACTTGATTACAAGGCAAGTTTACTCAATCCAGGAGCGGTGGGTGCCTGGAAGGCCATGCAAGGAGAGGTCAGTGATACAGTGTGGAAACAGGTCCTTTGGACCAACTTACCCACACCGACCAACATGCCCCATCTCCACTAGTCCCACCTGCCTGCATTTGGCCCATGTCCCTCCAAACCTATGCTACCCATGTACCTGTTCAAATGTTTTCTAAAAAACATTCAGATAGTAACTGCCTCAATGACCACCTTTGGCAGCTCATTCCATACATCTACCAGCCTTTGTGTAAAAACAGTTGCCGCTCAGGTTCCTATTAAATCTTTCCCTCCCTCACTTTGGTCCTCTGGTTCTTGATCCCCCTACTCCGGGTCAAAGACTGCATTTACCCCATCTAGCCCTCTCATGATCTTATACACCTCTGTAAAACCACCCCTCATCCTTCTGCTCACCTAGGAATTGAGACCTGGCCTGCTCAACCCCATAGCTCAGGCCCTCGAGTCCTGGCAACATCCTCGTAAATCTTCTCTGCACCCTTTCCAGCTTGACAACATCTTTCCTATAACAGGGTGACCAAAATCTAAATGGGGCCTCACCAATGTCCTGTACAACTGCAACATGACCTCCCAACTTCTATAGTCAATACTGTGACTTGATGAAGGCCAGTGCCTAAAATGGAGGCCAGAATGCTGAAAATGGTGGCCAATACGTTCACGCCACTTGAGGCATTTAGATAAGCACATGAACAGGCCGAAGATGAAAGGACATAGACCATGTGCAAGGCAGATGTAGTTTAAATTGGCATCATGACCAGTACAGACAATGTGGGCTGAAGGGCCTGGTCCAATGCTGCACTACAATCTAATTCCATGCCTTACCCCACAATTTCCCTGCTTGGAGCTGAAAGACAAGCGTGGAGTTTGCACCCAAAATCGATGACTCAGGTTGCGGCACCAAGATAAGTTGAAGCAACACTTGAAAGACAAACAC